>JAOTRR010000033.1:9148285-9160963 GCA_028570945.1 Gogo arcuatus
GAGAGAGAGAGAGAGAGAGAGAGAGAGAGAGAGAGAGAGAGAGAGAGATGATGTGGACAGGCACTTACTGAGCATCTGCGTAAGTACAATAACAAAACCATTTATTCCTTCATGTGAACCAAAACAACCAGAATACTCCTACCCTCCTGTGTGGACATGTTTTTATAGGTAGGTAGGGACCAAATGTTCCCACAAGGAGAGGAATATCTGACAGTTTTGACCTTTTAAAAGAGACCAGAGGTTCCCTTTTGGTTACTGACGTTAAAATTAGGGTTATATTAATAAATATGTCAATGAGGAGGACAGAAAGAGAAATGTGTGTGTGTGTGAGAGAGAGAGAGCTACTTAGAGAATGAATGAATGAATGAATGAAGCAGATAAAATAATTTATGCCAATGGATCACAATACACATCCACTGTGGTTGCGCACATCCTGCGCAAAGAGCGCGCGTATCCAGGACTTTGGCTCTGTCCCAAACCACCTACTGCTGTTCTAAACCGTCTATCAAAGTAGTACACTAGGTGGCGTATTTTTGTGACTGTCTAATACGGTAGGAGTCCTATGTCATACTGGACATGTGTTATCCCTTGTCTCTTTCTATTTTTTCCCCGCTGTGTAGCTGCTCCTGCGCTGCTGTGCGCGGCTGTGAGGGCGGGGCGCTCAAACGCGCGGACTGTCGGAAAGAGCGCAGCGCAGCGCGCGCGGAGGAAAAAGTCTCGCGCTTTCACAGGAGTCGCCAGGTCGCGCGCGCTGTACCGGAGCCGCCGCCGCCGCCTTAAAGCGCAGAATAATGGAACTATCAGCTTTATCAACGTGTTTCCTTTTAACGGCTGTCGCTCTTACGACGACTTTAGCGACCAAACTAAACGTTCCACGTCTTCGCCTCTCTTACAAAGGTAAAAAAATCCTATTTATTAACTTTTTTAGTCTAGAATTAGTTCCTTCTTATTTATTGGAGGTGCAGCGAAATCATTTAGCATCGAAAAACTGGTTCTGTCTGTAGTTAATGTACTGCATTATACTATAAAACATAAATTAATTCCATTGCACATCTTTACAACTTATTATTATTATTATTATTATTATTATTATTATTATTATTAGTGGTAGTAGTAGTTCTACGAAACTGACCTAGATAGACCTAGATTGGACCTAGACCTAGATTAGAACTGTATTTCCATAATATAGCGGGGGCCTTAGTTAGATACAAATCTTAAATTATGATATATAGGCTATCTCAGTCAATATTGCATATTGCGCGTTTTTTAATTTTAATTTTGTTTTTATTTTTATTTATTTTTATTTTTATTTATTTATTTATTTATTTATTTATTTATTTTTGCGGTTTGGCATTGCGCACGTGCAAACCGCAAACCACAATCCCTGAACACTTTCTCATTCAGTCCTGATCCGGGTCTGGTCTCATGTGCAATTCAAGTGTGCGTGCTCTTTTTCCCCCCAGTCATTTAAAAAAAAAAATCAACACAGGTCTAAAAGCATCACAGAGCAGGAAATTAATTAACGGCGGTTTTCTTACTGCCATTAAGTAGGATTTACACGTGTAACATACATTTATCTGTGGCTCCTTTAGAGTCTGTCTGTCTGCCAGTCTGTCTGCGAGTCTGTCTGCCTGTCTGTCTGTCTATCTATCTATCTATCTATCTATCTATCTATCTATCTATCTATCTATCTGTCATCAGATCAAAAGTAGTCCAGTCCCACAGGAAAACCATCTCTGTACATTTAATTATTGGTTTTTTTGTGTGTTTATTGAGATAGCACAATGGCTATACTTTAATGTAAACCTATGGTCATAAATTGCACAGTAATTAAAATTAATTAATTAACTGAACTATAGTACTTATTCAATTCACCGAAGTCATTCAAGGCCAAAAATATGGATGGTCTAATTTCTTTTTACACGCCGATCACAGATATGGGAAAAGCACAAACCTGGCTGTACTGTTAACCCTGTACCCTTCTCATTGTGCTCTACAAATGCCATCCATTCCTGCATCTCTAGGCCAGACTGACAGAAATTTGTCTTTAAGGAGGATATTTCTTTCCACAGATCAAACAACAGTATGATACATCGCAGCATATAACAGCCTTTTACATGAAAACTCAACCCTGATTTGCAAAATATTACAAATACATGAGATGCATTTACACTGGTGGTGAAAATGACTCATTTTTTTCAAAGTGACTTTTCTCATGACAGTCTAATCAGATAAAATACGTACGCTATATGGCCAAAAGTTTGTGGACACCTGATCATTACACCCATATGTGCTTTTTGAACATCCCATTCCAGCTTTAGTCCCCCATTTGCTGTTACAGTAAGCTCCACTCTTCAGGGAAGACTTTCCACTAGATTCTGGAGCATGGCTGTGGGGATTTGTGCTTATTCAGCCACAAGAGCATTAGTGAAGTCCAATTCATCCCAGAGGTGTTCAGTGGGGTTAAGGTCTGGGCTCTGTGCAGGCCACCTGAGTTCTTCCACTCCAAACTTGGCAAATCATGTCTTTAATGTGCTTGCTTTGTGCACAGTGGTGTTGTCATGCTGAAACAGGTTTGGGCCCTGTAGTTCCACTGAAGGAAAATTGTAATGCTACAGCACACCAAGACATCCTATACAACTGTGTGCTTTCAACTTTGTGACAGCAGTTTGGGGAAGGTCCACATATGGGTGTAATGGTCAGGTGAACACAAACTTTTGACCATATAGTGTACATTTAATCTTAAATTTTCAATTTGCATTCACATCCACACTGAATTTCCCAATCCAGGCTCTGGTCTGACATTCAGATATTTTTCTCCACCGAAGTAGCCACCATAGTTTTGTTTTTCATGTGTGGGTCAGTTCAGGAGTGCGATCTGATCGATACTAATCACCCAAACAAAATAATCAGATTTGAGCATTAACTCTGAATTGAGTACTTGTGGTGTGAATGTAACGTTATGTTGCGCAATGGGATTCCCTGTGGCTCATTCCTGCACATGGCTGTTAATACATCCTTGCAGATTTAACCTACTTTTTCACAGTTGCATCTCAAAAGTCATATCAGTACTATTTCAGCTCATATACAGTTCACTGTGAGTCCTTGGATGCCAAAGGGATTGAGTTAACACATTTCAAGAGCAGAATTTTCTGTGAAGCCACTGATATTTGAGGTAATTTCCTTGTCAAAGTGAAAAATAGCAGACAATAAAATCCTTCACACTTCTGTATTGTAAAGTTTGATTTGCGGTGGTAGAAAGGAGTTTTCTGTAGCCAGTTATTTGATGTTCCAGACAGCTGAAGTAACTTTGTTTCGGTACTCTAACAAAGGGTTTATTGAAAACAAGGGCTGTAGTGTTAAAGGTGTGAATGTCACAGCTAGTGTTCATGGACATGTGTGTCTTGTGTGTATGAACTGTGGGAACCATGTAGGTGGAGCTGTGGATGAGAGATAATTGAGTAATGTTTCCTTGGTAAAGATGTTTTAATGAATTCAAGTCGAATATTTGTGTGTCAGTGTGTATTTGTGTGTGATCTGGGTGGCACTGTGGCACAGTGCTGACTCACAGGTCCAGGATTCCCAGTTTGATCCTGTTAACTGTCTGTGTAGCATTCCCCATGTTCCAGGGTCTCCGGTTTCCTCCAACTCTCCAAAAACATTCCAGTAGG
Organism: Gogo arcuatus; assembly: GCA_028570945.1. Taxonomy (NCBI): domain Eukaryota; kingdom Metazoa; phylum Chordata; class Actinopteri; order Siluriformes; family Anchariidae; genus Gogo; species Gogo arcuatus. The sequence continues at coordinate 9,151,957 of JAOTRR010000033.1, forward strand.
TGGACTGGCTATGCTAAATTGCCCCTAGGTATGAAAGTGTGTGAAAGTGTCTGTGTGTTTTGTGCTGGGTGATGGACCGGTGTCCCATCCAGCTACTGTCCCATCTACCTCATGCCCAGTCTTCCCGAGATAGTCTCAGGATAAAGAAACCTCATACAGGGAGTGATGTTTGTCCTAAAAAGGACAGGAATGTGCAGAAAACATTTTTGCCACAGCAATTTTAGAGGTAGACTTAGATGAAATTACACTTTCAAGCAGTGCTACAGTCCTACAAAAAGAGCTACGGTATATATTTGATAGTACAAGAGATTTCATAATCAGGTGTTAGGCATATTCAGTATGTGTGTGTGTGTGTGTGTGTGTGTTTGTGTGTGCACAGTGCCTCACTTGCTAAATTATGTGAATTAGCAGCCTTTTCTCTGTGAGTGGATCTGATAAAACTCTCCTGGGATTTCCGTCTGTTCCAGCGAAATATTTTGCTTCTTAAAACGTCAGTTCTTCTGCATCATATCTGAAAGTGTTGAGCTAAGTGTTGACCTACACACTGACCTGCCTGCTTACTGATAAGAGATAGAAATGTTCTCCCACTCTTTTACTCACAAATAAAAAGGATTTCTCTATGCCAAGTAGAGGGCAGGAACATGAATACGTTATGCGATAAGCTAATCCTCCTGTAGTGCTTGTAATAAATTCTGCTAGTGAAGGCTAAAATAACTTTTAATCTGAATAAGTTCCTGAATACACGCACCTATCTATAAGTTTCTTTTAGTCACTGCCGCTCTTGTGTCTTGTGTGTGTGTGTGTGTGTGTGTGTGTGTGTGTGCGTTTGCGTGTGCGTGCTTCATGCATGAGTTGCATGCTTTCCTGTGTTGTGAGATGGACACACACACACACAAACACACACACAAACACACACACACACACACACACACACACTTTTTACGAGAAGGAATGAAGTCACCCAGGTGGTCAAGAAGTGTCCGTCCACACCACCACACCATCTCTCTCTCTCTCTCTCTCTCTCTCTCTCTGATCATGTTTAAATGCTCCCAGATTTTTTTAAAATACAGAACAGAGGAAACAGAGATTTGGTAGAGGTAAGAGTCAATTAGGCAGTTAAGCGAATTATACAGTTCGACATGGGAAGGTTTCGAGAGATTGTAGTGTGGATAATGTAGGCCTTCTCTAATCTTTGTAAAGGTTTGGGACTCAAGGATAATAGTTCAAATACAACTTGGTGGTTTTCTAATTTCTATACAAGAAAGTGAACACAATATTCTTGTCAGTGATGGCAGTTGCACTAATCATAAACATGTTCTTCATTAGCTGATTTCTGCATTTTTTTGGTATTGCATTAGAAACTGACTGACTAATTAAAAAACAGCTTACACTCAGACAATTTTCAGATCATTTAGTTTATGCATCATTTATTACTATGTTTTGTGTGAGCAATGTACAGTACAGTGCTATACTGACATATAGAAATATGGAAATTTACCGTTATCTTAGTCAGAGCGGGGTCTAATAATGGTGATTTCTCTTCCCCACTGCTGGCTATTGATTTCTCTTCCTCACTGCTGGCTATTGATTTCTCTTCCCCACTGCTTGCTATTTTCAATTATTTTCTATGTAAAAAGTATTGCATTTTTTAAATTAGGAAAATATATTGCCATTCAACCAAACAAATTGTGTGCAAAAGCCTTTACAGTCACCAAATGTAGCCAAACATGGTAAAGTCACTTTGATAATAGGAGCAAGATAAAACTATCAGAAATATAATTACAAAAACATGAGTCGCAAATATATTGGTAAATTAGTAAGAAGAGACTTATTTCTTATCAACTTGTGTAATCTGAGTTTCAGTGATAGGGTGGGGTCATACACAGAGGGCCATTACTAATCCATAGTTGATTATTGTCCAAAAGCTGTATGTCATGAAGTGTTTTATTCTTCTTATACAACAGCAGTTTGCCAACACAAACATAGTTTTATTGTTTAAAGAATGACACATCATGTGTTTATCCATTTATAGTTACATAAATTGCGGAACATTTGTGAAACAACCCAATGGCCAAAATGATCCAACCAAATGGCTGACATTGGCCTTGGGAAGTTAATTCCTTTCTCACTTACGTTATAGCATCTATAAACAGTCATTCCCTCACCAGCTTCTCTTTTGTTTCTCTTGAAGTTAATAAAACAAATAAAAAAAAGTAGCTTGTCATGCTACTGAGAAACCACAAAGCCCTCCATCTAGAAGACTTTGCCATGTTGGAAAACTTTGACAGTTACAAAGCACTGACAATGGTGGCTCCTTCCAGAAATGTTAACTAAACCTTGAACAGAAAACTTCACCATATCATTAATCCGTTTATGTAATGTGTCTAGCATACACATCCCTGTTAAGTTGTTACTACAGAAATGATATCATATTAGAACGAGCATGTTAATATAAACCTGTGAGTTACCTTTTATCTGGTAATACTGTCAGAGCTGCTGTTATAGAAAATTAATCAACACCTTCTGACCAATCAGAGTTGAGAATTCAACAACACTGTGGTATAAGTGTGCATTATTGAATTTCACTCTAAAATACTTACTGGGTAAGTTTCAATACTCTAACAAGTGTGATAGGAAATGAAAGGTCTGTTCATAAGGCCTCAATTCCTGTTACGCCTGTGCTGGATGCATTGCACATTCATCATGGCTATGGTTTGGCAGGGCACACACACACACACACACACACACACACACACATTGAAAACGAGTATAAATTTACTGTAGAAAATGGCTGTAATGGAGACTTACTATATGTCCCCATGACACCTAATCAAACACACACACACACACACACACACAGCAGCATGCTACGGATGATTGAGACCTCAGTGAAGGCTAGTTTCTGGGTTTCTGATCCATATGTTGGCTGGAACAAAGGCATGTTGTGTATGGTTCCTCCAGAGCTTTTGCTGCCTGCTACTCCAGTTCTGGACTCAATCACACACTCACACACCCATGGAAACCATTCCCAAAGGGTGACAACTGGCCAAACAGCTGTCCACTGGCAGGATGTAAACAATTTCACATTCCTAGCCTCATTTCAGTGATCAGTTATGAACCCACTGAGCTCAAATAATTCATTTACTCACTGATTGTCTGTGACCTGGCTTAAGGCAGGAGCACACCAAGTATGGAACAGTAATCCAAGTTCCAAATTTGATTTCATTTTTTGGCTCAAACGTAGTTGATTCTCTAGCTCTACCAACTTCCATAATACCTGAAGTCAGGACTCTTTGTCCTTCAACTTTCCGAAGAGTGACAGTCCACTTCATGAGTTCCCATAAAAGTCCATTTCTATTATATTCAATGCTGCTATCTATATCTGTGTAAAATGATTAGAGAAGAAACCAAAAACAAGAATGAACCAAAACAAAATTAAAAATGGCACCGTTACCATGGGAACCAAGACGTAAAGACTGTGACAATTGGAGTTACATATGATGAACTTCAAACCATAAAGGTCAGCTTGTGAGTATTGCTGATTGTTCACGGACATGGAAAAGAAATAGTTTTGGAGAAGTGGAAGGGTGGAGGAGAAGGGTCTTGCTCCTCAAAAATTCAACTCAGAAACCTGGAACAAGGATGACTTAAATGCAGTCATGTTGCCCCCAGTCAAAGATCCCACATGGTTCCAGTCTCATGTTAAATTTGTACAGATTTGAACAAGTGAAACTGATGTGGTTGGATTTCATTTGAAAAGGAAACAATACTGAGGTTACCCCACCACAACCCTATCCTTAACTGAACTATTACAGATTTTCAAGTGTGAGATCATATGGGATTCCAGTAAAAAGTAAAGATCTTGACTGTATTTGTTTATTCATAGTTCAGAAATTATTCTAAACTATTCTGCAATAGTACCAAGATACCCTTCTCATCTCAGTCATGATTCAAAAAGAGCTTCTTCTGTTTGTTCTGATACACAATGAACATCAAATCTTACTTGTACCAAAGCATTATTTATACAGGATATGATTTCTGAACATACAGTATGTGTGTTAAATAATGTTGCTGAAGGATGCTTGTAGGACTTACGATCAATTCACATTGAGTAAGTGAAATCTGTATTTGAGTGTCTTAACGATGTATGCACTCAAATTTATGTGTGTACTGCAAACTCCTCATTTTAATACAACCTGAATATTGTGCTTGATCATTAGTAGGTCACATGACCATAACTTATATGCAGGCTATACCTGTGCTAGGAACTCAGTAACTTAAAATGGAAATGATCCAAAACCCTTGTTCTGCATCTTAAGCTCAGCCACTACTTTCTTTCATTTTTGTTTCCGCAAGAGATGATTGAAAAGAGCAATTCCTGGGGTGTCTTTATACTGAAGAAATAGCGTGAAATCTCTTTCCCCACAGGACATAATGGAATCTTTACCAGCATGCCAATTCAGACAGGATTACATTACTGTACAGTACGTTACATGGGGGTATTTCTACTGGTCGTTTTACAGATGTATATATACTGTGTAATCTTTCCAGATGTGTGCACGCACAGTCCATAAAAATGACTGACATTATGGATTCAGATTGGATTACAATCCCAGGGATACGCCAAAAATAATTACAAAAATAATTTCCCCACATCCTTATTTAAAACTAGTCCAATCTGAATAGGATCTAATACTGTGAGTTCAGAACCCCAAACTGTATCCCATGTTTAGCTCCTGACTGCTGGTTAGTTTAGCCCTGTCTAATGGGACTCGACAAAATAAAAAGCCAATTCTAGCATATAAAAATGGTGTATACTCACACATGCTGAAAAAGACCAGAGCAACAGCTGGCCAGTAAATCTATAGTGTGATTTGTTTAACCTCTATGCTGAGAGCAGCTGTAGGACAAGATCGGAATTACATCCATATACACTTCAACATATACACAAGAAACATGGAAGTAAGAGTGGGCAAAGATTAGAACCGAAGAAAGTGGGAGGAAACTGTATTTAAAACAGTTGGTGACGTTGCTTAGCAACATTATTCTCATCATAAAGCATAAAGCATCGGTCCTTCACCTTCTCCAGGGAATTTTTACTTAACCGTTATTTATAATGTTGTTCTAAGCATATAAACTTGATTTAAGGAATATTTAATAATAATTAAAAGTCCTTCCTGTGCCAGCACCTGGTATTTCCAGACAGTCTCCCATCCAAGTACTAACCAGGCCCCTTAAGGCAGCACCAATCTCTGTTTCTATAGCCCTCAGCCTCTCGCCTGTTATATAACTAGGTTTACAGTGGGGGGCCAGTCTTCTGGTAACCGCAAGAGTTTGACTCCCTGCTTGCATCTGTATTGCAGCATGCCTCGTCAGATGGAAGTAGGTACCGTTTTTATGATGGTCTTTGGTATGACCCGACTGCGAGTAGAATTCACAATCTCCCAATCAAGAGGTGGACACACTAGGCCAACTTGCTGTCTTAATAATAATTATGTTAAAATTCATGAGCCTTTATTCATGGCGCCTGTCTTAAGCCCATTTTACACCAGACCACGGAAGTAATACCAAAGCCAGGCACTGGCAGTGTGCAGAGTGGCTACTTTAAAAAAAAAATGGGTTGAGAACCCCTGCCATAAAAGCTTTTTCACAACAAAGATTTATGGAAAAAAGTGTTTTGTTGGTCAGAGAAAGGATTTGGCAGAGTTGAAAGAATGAATGAAGGTAAAAATGTCATGGTATAATTCAAAGTGAAATTTGAAGAAGTGAAGAGACATAGAGCCTTAAGAAACTCGTTTATCAGCTGTCAGATTACCAGCTGTGACTGTCTCTATATGTATAAGGACTCTGTGCCTCCATAACAACAACACACTTGCCTTCTATCTATAAAAATGTGGAAGAGAAGATAAAAAAGAAGTGAAGCACTGAGAGGCCATTAAACTCTTTTTGCCTGTATTTATTTACAAGGTCCAGGATTATAGTCATAAATGAAGTACAGCTACAGTATAAGAATGTGTAGACCAACTTTTTTGTGGTTGGCATTTTTATTGGGTCAGTTAGGTATAGGATTTGATTACACTGTATGTCAGAGTGAATCAGAGACTTGATTGAGTGTAAGTGTGAATCAACTGTGAATGCACTGAGTGCCACTCCGTGTTAACCTGTGAGGGGAGAAAGAGCCAGAGTGTAGGGGGAAACACAGGGCACACAGAGCCCACTCTGTGCCAAGGGGACGGCACTTCATTACGCTTAAACTGACATGCAACTCTGTAATCATTCCCTCATGATGCTAACTGCACTAGTCAGCCATCGATTAGTTCCACACTCCAGCTGCTGACAGCAACAGCCAAGAGCTACAACACAGCAAGAACTCGATAGCGATCACACACTGGGAAGGTATAATATGTGCCAGATCTTCTGGATTTAGATATAAACAGTGTGATACTGTATGAACATCAAACAAGGCTCTCACCGAGCGTATATTACTTCCTGTTTAGTAATGTGGTGTAGTAGTGTGGTCTAGGGTGCTTTACCACTTAGCTCAAATACTCAAGGATCCATTCTTTGTTTGTTTTGGGAGAACGTTAACATCAAAGGTTGAGAAAAGTCTTTCTCACCCATGGATTGATTGCACAAGTTTATATGCTTTGCATAAGTGTGAGATAAAGGGCACATCCATACATTGTTATAATTCAGTATTCGATGTGGTTTGCGCAATGGGTAGTGTTGCCACCTCAGTGTCTCTGGTTTGATCCTGAGCTCCAGTTACTGCCTGTGTGCATTTTCGCACAGTTTCCTCCAGGTTCTCTGGTTTCCTCTCACCTCCCAAATATGTGCATTAGCTATGCTAAATTGCACCTAGGTTTGAATATGTATGTGAATGTGTGTATGCATGGTGCTCTGGATCCATTGTGACCACTGTGGTTACTAAAGATGAATAAATGAAAGAATGGTCAATGATGCAGGTGAAACTTTTCAGTTAAAGCTGCTCACCTATAAGGACTTTCCTAGCAATATAATAAAGCTACATGTTATTGAGTAGCCACTCGTAAAAAACGGGAGAACAAAAACAAAAAATGATGTGTATACATAATATACATATATATTTGTATATACTGTGCAAGTAAATTAAAAGGAGAGAAAAGAGAAGAAAGTTATTATGCATGTGTGCATGTACATATCAACAGCATTTTAGATGCGAATGAACAGCATTCACTTGCGACTGATATGCCATTATGAAACAGGAAGTAACATGACAAGTTCAACCAATCACATTATTCAGAACCTGGCCCCAGGAGTGGATCATTTTCACACACTGTACAGACTGCACACTAAATATCTAATAGAACTGAAGCCCAGACCACAGCTTTCAGGTGGCCCAGACATCTACACCAGAGTTTACATTTATTTATAAATAATTCATTTTACAGACACTTTAATCCAAAGTGACTTACTAGTGAAACAAGATTCACTGCAAGCTGCTAGGGGTTAAGGGTCTTGCTCAAGGATCCAACAGTGGTTCTGGGATTTTAAGTTGTTCATTTAAGACCAATACAAATAATTCAGTACATAAATCTGGGCACTTATACCCCTTTTCGACCAACAGGGAACGGGTTCTTGAACTGGTTCCGTTCAGGATTCTTTGATCCTTCCCAGCTAGCGAACCAGCCTGCGTTCCTGCCAGTTTTGAGCAGAACCACTGTAATCAAGTATGCATCATCAATGGAGGGCGTTGCACAATGCATAACGGAAGTAAACAGTAGTAGCAAGATGGCGAAGCGCATTGATTACCTGAGAGTTTTTGTTCTGTTATTGCAGAGATTTGTTTTCATCCAAAAAATAAGCATGGACCAACTACTAATGATAAGAAGACATAGAAACTCTCCAAACTAACGACACACCGACTGATGTCATCACGGTTCACACTGGAAAAATCAGCTATCTTTTGTTTTCAGCTGGGAACCAACTTTTCAGATTCCGAACCAATTTACTTTTGGTCAAAATGCCCCGAACAATTCACAATTTGGTGCGCAAACCAGAACGGAACCCGTTCCCTGTTGGTGGAAAAGGGGTGTTAGTGAAGTTTGATTTGTGAAGATACTGTATAAGCTGCCTGCAGCACACAGATAGAACATATTGTTTTCTACTTCTTACTTCCTTTTTTGTAAATTTGTTCATTCATACATTCATTTTCAGTAACCGCTTTATCCTAGTCAGCTCTGCGGTGGATCTGGAGTCTATCCCAGGAACACTGGGCGTTGAAGAAGAAGAAATAGACCCTGAATGGGACAACAGTCTATTGCAAAGCCCTTTACACAGACAAGCACATTCAAGCACTCATTCACACTTTGGAATAATTTAGAGCAAACCCTGAAGAAACCCATGCAGACATGAGGAGAACATGTGTACAGTATATGAAACTCCATATAGACTGTAACCTAAGCTCAGAATTGAACCTGGGACCTAGAGCAAACCTACCTGCTCTGGCATTGTGCTGCCCCCTTTTGTAAATTGCCATCTCTAATTAAGAATAAATAACTTCGGTCCACTTTGTCACATCATGTCACTGCCAATATCTGGAACTGAATTGTGATATTATCACATGACCTATTAATGCAATAATAGTATACAAAATACAGGAAACAACACTACTCACATGAAATAATAACATTATACAGTACATGTGATTAAAAAAAAGAAATATATTCTTTGTTTTATGTACTGGTGCATCGCAAACAATTAGAATATTGTGGAAAAGTTCAATATTTTCCATCAGTTATTTAAGAAAGTGAAAATTGAATATATTCTAGACTCATTACACATAAACTAAACTGTTTCAAGCATTTTTCTATTTTAATTTTGATAATTATGACCTACAGCGCAAAAAAAACCCATATCTCAAAATATGAGAATATTTGATTTTGAGTTTAAGTAAAACAGTATAAATACCACGTATCTCTGGGTCTAGTTCAGTACACGCAACCACAATCATGGGGAAGACTGCTGA
>JAOTRR010000033.1:9420733-9434532 GCA_028570945.1 Gogo arcuatus
TCACCACTCACCTTCCCTGACTCCGCCCTCCATTCACACACTGGCGCTCGACCACACCCCTGCTGCCACATGATCATTCTGGCTTTTTGGAACTTGTGTTTATTCACACTTCTGAATACAGCGACACAATCAGCATTTAGCGGTGTATAAATGAGATAATCTCACATGTTTGCTGATAGGAAAATGTCTGCGGTTGGTTATGTAACCCTGTCAATCAGAGTTCTGTGAAAATAGGTGGTTCTTGGGGGTATTAATTCTATCTATCTACATAAACATTGTTGCCAATTAACAAATGGCTATTTTTTTTCTTAAACTAGGGAAAAACAAATTTTAGTAAATAAGAATAAGCTTAATTTATCTAACCATGGCCTGATGGTTACAGAAGCAGCTTTGGGACTAAAAGGTTACTGGTTCGATTCCTTGGACCACAAGGAATGGCTGAAATGCCCTTGAGCAAGGCACCTAACTCCCAACTGCTCCCCGGGTTGTTCCGGGTATGTTGTATGTCACTTTGGATAAGAGCGTCTACTAAATGCCATTAATGTAACGTAACTGTTTGGGATAAATGGTCAATAAAACAATGGTAGAGGACTCAGAGTATTTAGACCCTATTGTATGACTGTAGCAGGACACTGCACTCACCCACAACCTAAGACCAGGTACCCAACAGGCCAAGAATAAAAACACACACACACACCCTGCTGCAACCTGACAGCACACACCCAAACGCGTGCCTCACTAGAGCCTCATTACAATTATATTGCAGTCCAATCTGACACATACCTACCCTACCACACAAAAGAAAGAGATGTACATTGTATTAAGCAAGGTGTCCCCTAAGTGCTTATTTTCTTTCCCTACATACTGCAGAGTGTTTTATGAACACGCGTCACCTCAGTTAAGTCATGGCAGCGCTTCCGTCAATTATGTGCGTGGGTGAAATTTCACAGCAGTGCGCCGGCAGGATGGACACTGTTAGCATGTCGGCGCTTCTATTTTCCACTGGCTCAGGTCACAGGAGTCTCCAATTAAAGGGAGAAAACAAGCCGGCTTTCAGCTAACAGCAAACAGCATGCTCCATATAGCAATTCGCTCCAGCAGCGATGAGAAGGGAAGCCTGTACACAATGCTTCCTACAACTTTAAATTTATTCAAACACCACACTGTTTGTCACTGTATGTTATATTGTGAATATAAAATGCTCAGAATCCAGCGTTTTTCTCTCACTATGCTCTCAAATTAGACTTTCAGAACTATTAAAAAAGGCATGTGTAAATGTTTTATGAAGGAAGGGAGAGGACGTGGGAGAGAGACAAATTGCGTGGGTCAGTGTATTTTTAGCTCGTGTTAAAGGATGATGTTGTGGACGTCACTGCTCTGACGAATATAGCAGGAATAACTGCAGCTCAGAGACACCAGGCTTCTCACTGTTCTGAGTTTAGAATCCAACTGTCTGATTGGTTAGAAAATGTGTTCAAGCTGTAGTTTCTGTGAAAACCATTTTCACAAGCTTTAAAGTGCCGGACTTTTAATTACGTAAGCTGCCAACACATCAGCTGGGATTTCTGAGCAATGCTGATATTTCTCCAGTCTTGATTCCTTTCCTAGTAAGAACTTCAAATGAAAAACATGGGAGTGGTGATTTCCTCTGTTTAAAGTACCATGAAAATATGGTATTTGCTTGATATTTTATTTGAAGAACTAACGGAAGGATCATTGTTGGATGGAAATAACCACATTGCTATGTATCAGGTTTATCTAGAGAGAACATCTGTCTGCTGTCCTTCACCCAAGGTCTATGCCTATTTTTGCCTGTTTTCGATACCTAGGTATTATTATTATTATTATTATTATTATTATTATTATTATTATTTTAAGCAAAGATAGGGTAATAACACACACACACCTATCGCTAAATGACTTTTGTTTGGTGTAGGGAATGCATAACAAAATGAATGATTGCTCAAGAGATTCAAAGACTGATAATTCTTTTTTTTCTTTTACTGCTTAACTGTGAAGACATGATTGGTTTTGCAATTGTTTTTTTTTTTTCCTGTTAAACCAGATCTCTGGAACAATATGCAATTTAAAGCCAGTCTTTTTATTGTATATGCTTACGTTATTAAGTAACATGTAAGATGTGATCTTTCATGGCCATTTTTAACAAGTAATACCTTAATACCTTAACCTTAACCCATTTAATCCCAAATTTTTCCCATGACACGAAAATATCCAAATCATGTGTCATTAGTAACCCTTTGAAATAATCAATCATTTTTTTGAAATGTTCATGGAAAAGTAGGTGAAAAATTGTGTTTTATGGTCAGTCACAATAGTGACCAGGGAGATAATGTGTTGTATACTGAAGCAACATATTTCTCCTATGCAGTCATCAAAATTCTTATATATCCCAGTCTAGTTACTAACACATTTAAAACTCACTGGCATTCCCTAGCATTGCCCCTAGAATGCCCCATCATATTCTAGTGTGACTATTTTACATATCAAAAACCCTTATACAACACCGATATGAATTCTGAAAGCACAGACAAAAAACCCCACTACCATTAAGATACTTCAACATTGTTACTTTATAGTAACATACATTGTAACATTGTTACTTTAGTGCAACATGTATTGAAACATTAATATTGTAACTTTTTGTATCGTTTTTAACTTGTACTTTAGTGCAGTATTCACTGTAACAATATTGTTCAAGAACGCTCATATCCTTTTTTTGTCATTTTATTGAGGAGTGCAAGTGAAATGAAGAGGTTGTCATGAAAACCTGCAACCTCTGCAAGACCAAAAATGATACTGGGTCCCTGACCCAACCCACTCTCAGGGAGGAAAGAGTGGGATCCACCATATGGCTCCATGTGATACATGTAACCACTGGATGAGGCAAGGCTCCATTGCTTGTAACCAAAACGGATTGGTTTACCACTTATGAATTGCATACATCCATGTCAGCCATAGTATGGGATCATGCTCTTATCCACTGACAGCCATTCCTGAAATGGCATGACTTTGTATGACTGATTGCACTCAGAGAAGATGGGCCTGACCTTAAAAAATGGGTTGTCCGTGATCTTTGTGTTGTCAACCATATACGCTGAGGTCATTATTTCATCAAAGCTATTTCTCCACATTCATTGTGTACATCACTGTCAAGTGACCAGTACATGTGTCTTCTTGGAACAGAGCTGTACCCAGATGTGATAAGGATCACATAGAATGTAAGCAGCTCATCCATACTCAGATACAGTTGCTTGCCTTTCTTTGGTCTGGGTGGAGTAAAGTTTAGATCTCTCTTAGGGTGGGTGGATATATTAGTAGGAACATTTTGGGTTGGGACAGTTTTGTTTTACACATTCTGCAGTATTTGGGCTGTACATGATGTGTTTTGGAATCACAGCGGTAGCAGTCCTCTTCGATTGTTTGAACACTTGATCTTTATTTTTGACCACCTGCAGCTTTGCCCTTGGCTCTTCTGGCTGGAGGCTGGAGGGTGGAGGATGATGGATGGTGGAGGATGGTGGATGGTGGATGGGGTAGGGCGGTGGTGAGGGGGATGTCATTATCACTGATAATGTTGTTCCTGTCATGATCTGTTTGCATAAATTCAACATATGCATTCGACAGCCTGGCTCGCAAATGGCCTTTCTCCGCCTCATACTCCATATCTGACCCATCACTATCACAATCACTGAGGACAGCATCTTTCTCATTTTGAGGGATAACTGCAATGTCGCATGCCTTGTCTGGGTGGTCTCCTAGATCCAACATATCCAGAACGTGACTCAAAGAGAAACTCAATAAAAGAACAGAGTAGAGAGTTGTGTATGTGTATACCAAGATGCACTGTGTCATCCCGCTGGCCGTTATTGTTGCTGTCAACATGTTTACTCATTCTATGACCATACTGAACAACGTTGAGTAATTGAAATGCAAATATCAATACTAGACAGCTTAAAATGATGTGTACCAAAAATCTTTATCCTATCTTTATGTTAACATACTTTCATGTTTGACTTTTTATGTCAACATATTTCATTGAGACCCTTTATTATTTCAATATTTGCTGGAAATACAGTATACTGTTACATCATTCAGTGACATTTTTAGAGCCTTATTACTGATAATATTTTTTACGGTCACTATTGTGACCGATGGGATTAAATGGGTTTAAAGACATGGGTTATGATGTACAGGATCATGTTGAAACTTGCAACAATTTTCAATGCAGATGTACCTTTTCAGCCCTCACAAAGTTTTAAAATCCTTTCCTGGTCCACATGTGGCCTTCTGTAAGTAAAGAAGTTTGTTTAACAGGGTGCAATATGTCTTTTAGTTTCAGAACTGTAATAAATCTTCCATTGAGTTGCTAGTCCACAGTGAAGTGGATCATCAAAGAGCTTTTAGCTGTGGATGTTACTTATTCTTTAACCGGAAGGAACAGCAGAGGGGCTATAACTGGCCAACCCAGCCGCAAGAGTTCCGGCCCGGAGACCGTGTGCTCCTGCTCCTCCCAAGTGTGAGCTATAAGTTCCTCGCCTGCTGGCAAGACCCTTACGTGGTCCAGGAGCAAGTGGGTCCCGTGAACTACCACCTTCAGCAGCCAGGTAAGAGGGCCCTCAGCCAGCTGTACCATATTAACCTGCTGAAACATTGGATTGAGCCGGGCCCCATGCTGTCAGCCTTTTCGGCTCCCCCCCGGCAGGTCCCACCAGGTCAGAGCAGGTCCATAAAGGTGAGGATCTAACACCCGCCCAGCTGCAAGAGCTGAGGGAACTGGAGGTTCAGTTTAGGGACGTGTTCTTTGTGGAGCCCGAGCAGACTCACCTCCTGCAACATGACATCAAAACCCCTCCAGGAATAGTCATCTGGCAGCAGCCCTACCATGTCCCAGAGGCCCGCCGCCAAGCTATAGAGGTGGAAGTAGCCCGGATGCTCCAGGACGGCATCATCGAGGAATCCACCAGACCCTGGTCTAGCCCCATTGTTAGTGTCCCTAAGCCCGATGGAAGCCACTGACTCTGTAATGACTTCCGGAGGCTGAATGAGGTGTCAGAGTTCGACAGCTATCCCCTACCTAGAGTGGATGACCTTGTAGAGTGCCTCGGGAGGGCCAGGTTTATCTCCATGCTCGACCTAACGAAAGGATACTGGCAGGTAGCCCTTTCCTGAGAGGTGCAGCCCAGGATGGCCTTCAGCACCCAGTCCGGACAAAGGCAATACCGGGTCCTTCCCTTCGGGCTCCATGGGGCACCAGCAATGTTTCAGAGACTAATGGACATCGTTCTAAACTCCCACCGCCACTACGCTGTGGCCTACCTGGACGAAGTGGTCATCTACTCCACCAAACTGACACGACCACCTTCACCATCTTAGGGAGGTGCTAGGTGGACTCCGCAATTGTGGGACTGACGGCAAATCCCAAGAAATGCCACCTGGGGTACTGCATTGGCCAGGGTCTCCTGAAGCCCCAAGAAAAGAAGACGGAAACTGTCCGGAACTACCCCTGGCCTACCACCAAGAAACAGGTACGTGCCTTTTTGGGGCTGGCCAGCTACTACTGGCAGTTTGTGCCTAACTTTGCCTCTATAGCTTCCCCCCTCTCAGATTTTACTAGGACGGGGGAGCCCGAGAAGATCCGCTGGACACCCGCCACAGAGACAGCGTTTCAGGCCCTCAAGACTGCCCTCACGAGCTCCCCAGTCCTGAGGAACCCTGACTTCCAGCGCCCCTTCCTGGTACACATGGATGCATCAGAAACAGGCCTAGGAGCCATGCTGTCACAAGAGTTTGAGAGAGAGGAGCACCCTATCCTCTACATCAGCTGGAAGCTGACTCCTACCGAGCAATGGTATGCGGCCGTGGAGCAAGAAGCCCTCGCCATCATATGGGCCGTTGAGGAGCTCCATTATTACCTGCCAGTAGGCATTTCACCCTAGTCATGGACCATGCCCCACTCCAGTGGATGGCCAAAGCAAAAAATACAAACAGTAAAATAACCCGCTGGTTTTTGTCTGTCCAGGGCTTCTCGTTCCAGGTGCAACACCGGGCAGGAGCCCGCAACGGCAACACAGACAGCCTCTCCCGACGGCACATGTTCTGGGCCCAGACTTCTCTGATGGGCAGCTCGGAGCTGGGGGGGCAATGTAAAGACGGCGGGCCGGAGGCCGTCTTCTCCCTATCTGCAGGCGCTCCTCTCTGCGTATCGGCCATGGTGCTGAAAAGACAGCGCCCCACCCTCTGTGCCAAAAGCAAGCAGTGGTGGTTCAGCACCACGGATAGGGGACAGCCCCCCGCCACACACACAGGGAGGAGTGGCCAAACACAGCGCGGCTGGCAGCTACTAATTACAGCGCACACATTCACCCTCCAGGATATTACAGCGGAGTATATAAGGGCTGCGCATGGCATAACGTGAGTACGTCTTCCTGAACGCTTACCCTGATGTTCTGTGTTCTCTTTACCCACCAGACACCAGTTCAGATGACGCTCCCACATGTTGGAAGGACGGGAAAGCTGCTTTCCTTCAGTAAGGACCAGCCCATCACTCCTTACCTCCTCGGACCTTCTTCACCCCCTTCTACTCACCTGGATCACCACTTGCGCACCACAGGCTCACTCCACAAAAGAGAGAAAATAAAACCCACCTGTTTTGCACTTCACGCCTGTTGCCCGTGTGTCTGTGTCACTCCTTGCCACTAGGGGCGCTACACTGGGAAGGCTATGGAACCAGTTTGAGATGACTTGTGCTTTGTGACATTGTGCATTATCATGCTAGAAGTAGCCATTATAAGATGGGTAAAGTGTGGCCATATAGGGATGCACATGCTCAGCAACAATACTCACATAGGCTATGGCATTCAAATGAAGATTGGTATTAACAGGCCCAATGTGTGCCAAAACATTCCCCACACCTTTACACCACCTCCACCAGCCTGCACTGTTGACACAAAGCAGGCTGGGTCCATGGATTCATGCTGTTGATACCAAATTCTGACCCTACTATCTGGATGTTGCAACAGAAATTGAGATTTATCAGACCAGCTGATGTCCCCACCCATCTTTAACTGGCTAGTTTGGATTAACATGTGCCCACTGAAGCCTTAGATTCCTGTTCTTGACTGACAGAAGCAGAACCCGATGTGGTCTTCTGCTGTTGTATCCCATCCACCTCAATGTTCAACGTGTTTTGAGGTACTTTTCTGCTCACCATGGTTGTAAAGTGTGGTTGTTGGAGTTTTTGTTTCTGCTTGAACCATGCTGGCCATTTTCCTCTTTTATCAACAAGGTGTTTCTACCTGTAGGACTGCCACGCACTGGATGCTTTTTGTGCCATTCTGCGTAAACTCTAGGGACTGTTGTAGGTGAAAATTCCAGGAAATCAGCAGTTTCTGTAATACTCAAACCACCTTCTCTGGCACCAATGACCATGCCATGGTCAAGATCAGACTAAGATCACATTCTTTTTCCCCATGCTGGTGTTTGATATGAGCATTAACTGAAGCTCTTGACCTGTATCTGCATGATTTTATGCATTGGGCTGCTGTCACATGATTGACTAATTAAATAATCGGAAGAATGAACCAGTGTGCAGGTGTTCCTATTAAAATGGTTGCTGAGTGTACATAACTAGAGTAGAAACCATTCCTATTATAATGGTTTGCAATCATTGTATCCTCCTTTACATTATAATGGGTCAGATGACTGTGTGTGTGTTCATTTGTATGTGTTTCTTTTAACTCTTGCATTAACAGGTATATTTCACTCTATAATTTCTCTCCAGCTCATTGTAATGAGTTAGCGTTGACCCAGAAAATCGTATTTCCCTTATCTGATATGAATACTGAAACTGGTTTTAGAACAAGCTTGCTGACTGCCACTGGATGGAGCTGTGTAGCCCAGAAGTGAGACATGTAGAGAGTTTATTTCCATCCATCCATCCCCCCTCCCCCCCACTTACTCTCACAATTATGCCTAAACTACTGTTTACTGTGTTTCACTACCATGCGATTATTCCTCTAATATGTTGTGAAAGATTTGCTGAATGAAGTATTGCAGAGCCAGTGACTAATTAGTAAATGACCAGATTGTGACGACACACCTTTCTGAACATGTTCCCAACAGCTCCAAACTGAATGGATACTGGCTTCGGGATAAAACACAGTCATCCCCTAAAGCAGTCGGAATTACTCTGATCAAGAGAACTAGTAGCCTTTGTTTTTTCCCCATTTTGCAAAATATGCAGCAGCAAAAAAAGAAAATTAGTAAACAAAAAGAAAAGGAATGTCCAAGCACAAAACTATGTTTGGAAGGTTTTTTTTTTCTTTTTTTTTAAATTTTATTTATTCCAACTACAGATGCTTGACAGATGGTTCTGTTATGGGTGGAAGCCTCACCACTTGTCCTTCTTCTGTGTTTCAGTGAGAACCTTTCCTGTTGTGTTCTTTTGGGATAAGCAAGTAAACAGCTGTAACATTATACCAAATCTGATTGCTCAGAAGGTGTTGAATCATTTTCTATAACAGCACAATTCTGACAGTAGTTCTGGCTGAAATAAAAATGATAGGTTTATATTAATGTGCTTATTCTAATACGTTATTGTTTCAGTAGTAACACTTGCATGATAGACGACCCACGTTATCTAAGCCTAATAATAAATTGATTAAAATGCATTGTTAATGAAGAAAAAGCCTATAGTCATTGAGGTGAAGCTTTCTGTAAGGAGACTTTTATCTAACTTTTACTGAAGGGTGTCAACATTTTGCAACAGTCAATAGTTTTTCTGCCTTAGGAAAGTCTTCAGGACAGAGTGTTTTGCACTTTAGAGTTTCATGGTAACATGACAGACTGTTTTTGTTTGTTTGTTTGGCTTACATGATAGCAACTACAGACAGCCATTTCCTCAATACTCTCTCTGTTGAGAGAATGACTGTTTATAGCTGCTTAGCTATAATACCCTAACCCTAACCCTAAACCTACTAATTTACTTATTATTTTTACATCTCTCTGATGTAAAACACATTAAAATATTATTTTCCTGTATTCATTTTGGAGAAATTGCTCTTCATCTAATTTAGGAAGGTGCAAGCAGCCAACTAGGTATAAAAGAAAAATAAGAATTACCAAAAGGTATACCCCAAATTTGAACAAAATATATTTTTCCCTGTAGTGTATTTTTCACTCCTGCCCGCCCCCCCCCATTCTCTATCACACTTTCGCTCTCTTACCCATGGCTCTGTGAGAGTGACAGTTGATCCTCCACACAGATAGCCCCTAATACTAGTCTGTCAACACCAATTTTCCAAAGCGTCAGATGAAGCGTGAGCTGTGTCCAATCTAAAGCGGCTGCTTTTAAAGTGCTTTGGATCAGCATCTGTCGATTTAGTGCAATGAAATAATAACGAGGGGCTTGGCAGTGTCTGATATACTGCACTGTTTAATAGAACAGCTTGGGTTTGTGGGTAATGGAGTGTAAGCCAAAGGAATAGAGAGGAGTTCTGAAACAACCGCATAATATACAAAGCTGTTTGCACCTGTTTTCTGATTCAGTTAGACCATATTATAAGTGAAACACTATATGAGCCTAAACATGCAGTTTAAGCACTGTGTGCCTCATTCTTATGCATTTGAGGGGGAATAGTTCAAAAGGTATGAGGACAGTACAAAAAAAGGTGGATCAATTCCAAGTGCAACTGTTTAAATATTCCTTTTGTTCACTCAACTTTGTGGCGTCAACTTGTAAACATGATTTTGCCCACCGCACAAAGCCAGATGCAACTTAGTGCCATGTGTGTTGCTCAGAGCAGTTTAGGCCTTGTTGCCAGATGCATTGTTTTACTGCAAAATTGAGCTATATTTATACTGCCAGTATGGGTTATTTTTATTCACTTTCATTTTTTTATGATAAAATGTGTTGCAATACAAGTAGGGTCCGACCAATAAATTGGTGTGTCAATATTATCAGCTGATATGTGCTAATTGCTGATAAACTTAAATTAGTATTGCTATTTATAACGGCCGATAAATGATCATTAAAAAAGAAATGGAGAGATGGAAGATGGATCCTTTAACCATGTTATGAGTGTTGTCGTTGCATAGTTTGTGCGCCAGAGGGCCCACTGCAACTCCACTGTTGACAACACAAGTGTCTGGAAGGCCACAAATCACAACAATCAGCTGACCCAAGCAGAGTCGAGCAAAGCGGCAATGGCGTGTCAAACAGACGAAGGCGTTTAGTTATTTTTTTTTTTAAAAAGTCAATTTCAGTTGTACACATAAATTAATGGTACGTATGTACAAACCGTATTTTGTATTTTTATCTGTTTTTTGTATAGTTTATATAAATGAAAAAGTTTATTTTTCCCACAGTATTTCATAGTTTTATTAATGTTGCATATATGCTATATTTGTGTGATGATGGATTAAACTTTTTTTTTCTAATTAAGTAGGCTATACTTTGAAAACATAAATAATAAATGTGCATGCTTCCAGATGAATCTTTATGGATATAGTTATGTATATACAGTGCCCTCCACGATTATTGGTACCCTTTGTAAAGATTAGTAAAAAGAGTTAGAAACAAATCCACCTTTTGGTGCAGTAGCTTCATCTCACACTGAAAAAATGAAAAAAAAAATCCTATCTTTAATTGAAATGAATTTATTCAGAGAAAAACAAATTACCTCATCAAGAAATAATTATTTTCAACAAAAACACATGTGCCACTATTATTGGCGCCCCTGCATTTAATACTTTGTACAACCTCCTTTTTGCCAGTAAAAAAGGATTTTTGTAAGTCAGGATATATCAAATTTCTTACATCTATCAGAAGAAATTACATTTTTTCCAAATGTTTCAAGAATGAATTTAACAACAAGAATAATGGAAAACAGATTAGCTGGTCTTTTAAAGGGAGCAGCTACCTTATTCTGTAAGCCATCTTTTCATTAAAAACCAATTCCTATGGCATATCAGCTGGCATATCCATTCCAATTCAATGGCATATCAGCTGAATTAATGCCCTCCATACCATTTTCTTGTTCTGACATGAGCATCTTCATTTAATAAGCACTTCTTTTACTAATACCCAGTCTTTTTTTTAAAATTCTATTTATTTATTTATTTATTTATTTTTATTGAACTTTCATTTACCTTTTAGTCCACAGCTTTTTGATGGCTTGGGTTGACCATTGTCACCATTTCAGCTTTTAAACTACAATTTTCACTTCATGGAGAATGCATTTAGTAGGCGTCCCAGGCACAGTTTGCGTGATGAGATACAGCCTTAATAAACTGAACGCTAATTTCAGATGCACTGCGAGCACATTTTGCAGCTGCATCAAGTTGCATTTTTCCTACTGAACTATGTACATCTGGCCCTGTGGCTCTTCTGGGTAGCAGGGCGATGCCGGGCACTGGCAGTTTAATTGGTTTGATCTGTTGTGGCTAATGGGGTGAAACAGGTCTAGAAGACTCAGTTGCGCATGCAGAGCCTGTAACGGCATGGTAATTAGCAGAGAGTTAAGGCGGTGGGTACGCTGTCTACAAGGGGTGGCAGTGTTTCTCCAGTGTGATGAAGCACAAAGCAGGCGCGTGTGACAAGAATGATAAAAGTGTGTATGATAATGGTGTGCCATCTCATCAGATGACCTCTGACCTTTGTGGGTTTCAACTGACAGCTCCGACTGATTATAAAACTGTTGTGGAAGTAATAGCTGTTAAGGGTAACCATCTCTCTCTCTCTCTCTCTCTCTCGCTCTCTGTCTCTCGTGTGTGTTTTAGAACTTGGCCAGTCCCTGTTTAAAAAAAAAAAAAAATCATGCATACCGGAAAGCAAAAACATCATGTAGCTAATTCTACTGTCCCCACTCAAGTTATTTCCATCATCTTCTTATGTAACAGTGTGATGGCATGAATCTGACTTCGTAAAATTTATATGTTTGCAAATATTTACAAAAATATTGATATATTGATATGTAATTCAGTAGTTTCCTATATATAAGTTGGCCATATTTAAGTATAGTTAGTATTGTCACTCTCAGGATGGGAGCAAGCAGTCATTTAGTAGATATGAGAGAAAAAATGCAATACACAAGTTTGATAAAACCTGCTGCAGTGTAGTTAGTTTTATTGGACATTTGACTAATGAACGAAACATCCAAATATAAATGTCTATTTGCTCACTCCAGAGAAGGACAAACTATAATCAAGTGTACTCCAAAATGTACTTTAAATTCCACTGATGGAAATGTTCCAGAAACCCAGATTACCAGGGCTTTATTATTGAAAAGAATTATTAAGCTAAGAAATGTATGAAATAAACCATTTTACAAGATTTTTGTCAGATGGATTTGGCTATAAGGATGCTGAAAGGGGTGTAAAATAGGACAGTTTCCTTTGCTACATTGACTTGTGTGTTTTCTTTTAGCCAAATCCGTGGAAATTTCGTTTTTGAAAGAAAAAAAAATTGTTGGGAAAAAAAGATTTAGTGCTGGTAATTTCTGAAACAGTACTTTCATCAAGATTTACCAAGGTATATTTTAAAATGTACTTGTTCATAGTTTGTGCTCTGTTGTTTCTCTAGTAAGAAAGTATATGAAAATGGAAGAGGGAAAGTCAAATCTCTGACTTTGTAATGATCTCCCAGGATCTCTGACTTCACAATGTTGATGATCTCCCAAAATCACAGAATAGGCCCAGGATAAGAGTCTTTCTTCTTCTTCTTCTTCTTCTTCTTCTTCTTCTTCTTCTTCTTCTTCCTTTATTAAAATACACACTCCTCCTCTACCATTTTCAGATTATAAACCACACTTGGGCCAGTGTTCCTCTTTATCCCTTCCGATCACAGTTCCCTAATTTCCCTGTGCTAAAGACCTGCAATCTGGGACCTGTAATTTATATTAATAAAAGAGACATTCAGTAGTCCAGGTAATTGCTGTGTTCATGCTGTTGGATTTATTGAAGATAATTGCCCATAAGCATCGCCTTCAAGCCGTAATTACAAACTAGAGCTTGAAAAGCAATTTTGATATCAGAGTTTCATAGTTCAATTTTATTAGGAGTCTTTCACTGTGGTGAAGAAAGGGAATGCTTCAATCTCTATTGGAAGGTAATTCTTTATTTCTCTAAATGCAACTTGCTTTTAGGGCATAGAAATTGACTTACATTTTTTTTAATACCACTGGTTGCTTAGTTGCATTATGAGTAATTTAACAGTAGGTGAAGATATCAATATAGCTTTCATTGACTCAAATGCAAAGACATTGGAATTATGACTTTGCAAGTGGGAAATAAAATCCTCTACTATGCATGTGAAAGCAACTTAAAACCAACACTTTGCAACCAAAATTACAATCCACACTTGATCTTTTTCAATCGAGATTACAACTCGCTCTTAATTTTTTTTTCTCTCCAGTCAAGGTTACAGTTTATCCCTATTTTTTTTTTCTGTTGAAAATGTGTTACACCACATATCCTTCTTATCATACCAGAAAACAATCCACATCTCCTGTCTAACAGACCTGATTAATACTTGCACTTATTCAGTAATAAAAGCACATGACCTATTTATCATTCCAGTTTAAATGGAGGTTAAATTAGAGCAGGTTCCCAATTCTCATGTTCCATGTTGTTTTACATTTTCCCTGCAATAACACAATTTGGCCCGAATACTTTTTTGAAATTAGCCTCTTTAGATTAGATTAGATTAAATTCAACTTTATTGTCGTTGTGCAGAGTACAGATACAAAGCCAATGAAATGCAGTTAGCATCTAACCAGAAG
>JAOTRR010000033.1:9480849-9491378 GCA_028570945.1 Gogo arcuatus
CAGAACACCTCATATTTGGAAAGTGATTTTAAAATCCCAAGGCACATATTTTACAAAGGCATTACTACACATAGATAATTGCATTTCATTATTAAGAGCTTACTGTTTTTCCAGAAATCTTGAAAAATACTAAATAAAGAGTGTAGTTTGTTGTAATGTGTGGTGAGGACAGGACATAACTGTGTAAACCTATGTGCTTTTTTTTTGGAGGCGAATCCAAGAATCATATTCCAAGTCTATAGCAGGGGTGAAAACACATGCAAACAAAGTTAAACAAGGATAATCTATTAAAAAAAAAAAAAAAAAAAAAAGGAAATTAGGCAAGGGTCAAAACCAGGGGCAATACTGAACTAGAAAACATCAAGCCTCAGAGGATGACGCACAGAGTCAAACTAGTTACCACTAGACATAGACATAGAACAGGTGAACACAATCAGTCAACAAGCAACGACAGGAGAGGGGTGGAGACAGGATTAGAACAAGAACCAAAACAAATACCTGTGTTCATTGCCTAGAGGACTGCTGTGTGAAGTGGGGAATGTAACACACATTATTTATACATTTTCTGCATTGTCTTCATATATTCCAGACTTGTATATTTTTGTGAAACATTTTTGCTCTATATAGACTCAAATATCTCTGTACTTCACAACACATGAAATCTTAACATAGTTCACATTACTCAGGACAATAACCTACGTCCTACAGAGAAGTGTGCTGAATTTTATAAATGTAATAGGATTTATTTTTTAACTTTATTGTGGAAGTAGTTGAACATAGTTTGTCTTCCTGAAGATATTCCTGCACATCTGCTTCATCACTGGCTTATATAGGAAATCTATTCTTCGCTGCCTCTCTGAGCAGGCATGCAAATCTAACATCGTGCTCTTTTCTGTAGCTTTTCGTGCAGTTTCTTAAAGGTCACTTATAACTAGAAATACATTACTGTCTTTAGAAGCACTATGTTCAAAACAAGGCATGGGGAAATATGATGCTAATAAGTAGTCTGGGTTATTAATGCTTAACTTTGCAGAAAATTGTAGTGATCTACACGTTGCATTATTTCCCACTTTGTATATAGCAAATTAAAAACCACTGATGGAAGAGTTGGCATGATGGTTTCAACCCAATAATTATATATAGCGAGTCCGGAAAACTATGCTATTGATCACTGCATGCTTATTACACTGTTGACATGAACTTGCTCATGCTTTTACACTAATGCCCTGCTATTGAGTCGAAAGTCATAATGTGTGTTTGTGTGTGGGGGGTTTCACTCTACAGCAGTGCTTAGATTACTGCTGGAGGCTGTGCATGTTATTCACACTGCTGCTGTATGCAAGCACGGCACATTCATCTGTATTCAGCAACTGCACTGGCAAACGAAGCTCACTTCACTGTCATAAATCTCATATAGAGCTTATTGCACACTATAACTGCAGCCAGAGGCAGTGTTTTACTCTTTCCCCAACTCTCTGGATCATCCCCTTTTCTTTCTTTCTTTTTTTGTTTGTTTATTTGTTTATTTTTATTTTATTTTATTTTATTTTGCAATTATTAGTTTCTTGTGTGGAGGATTTGATTTTAATTGAGTATGAAAGAGTCATTACTAAATGCAATTCTAAAAGAGCTTCAGAAGAAAATTGTCCGAAATCCTATATACAGTACTAAAATACTGAATTTCTACATATTGGTACACCAAAGTGTAATGCTGCACAACTGCTGGACTAAAGTGAAGTATTTAACATTGTGAAGTATGTGAAATGCAATTGCTACTGTTATTATTATATTTACTGTATTCACTATATTTGTAATTTTTACACCAGGAGGATTTTTTTTCTCTCTACTAGGAAAAAAGATAACAAAGATAACAACAAAATCTATTCAAAGCCAATGCATTTGACTACAAAACATATGTTGTCCCACTATTTTTAAAAAAAATCTGGACTGAGTGCTGTTCCTCACTGTCTACAAGTTTCAAACTGAGCCAAAACCTTTGCTATTAGAAATCATGGGCCTCTACTTACCGTAAAAACAAGCAATAAGTAGCTGTTCAAGAGTTATGACCAGTGGTAGAAGTATTCAGATCCTTTACTTAAGTAAAACTACTAATACCACACTATGAAAAGTCTCCACTACAAGTAAACATCCTGAATTCAAAACCTTATTCAAGTAAAAGTATGTAGGAAACTAATCAGATCCATTCCACACTAATTTTGTGACTTTAAGTTATCTTTGAAATTGTAGCATTATTACAGGTCTATTAACATGTTTAAGTATTATTAACTGCACCTGTAAACAGACTAGAAGATCTACCCAAGTGATTCACTGATACATTTCAAGGCTTTAGAGCATAGGTCAAATGCTACAGATATATATGGAGGAAGATTCAGTTGGCATTTAACCTTGAACAAAATCTGACCCAGTGCAAAATATTGCAATCCCCCCCTTCAATTTTGTAGATTGTTCTATAATGTGTATCATTTTTTTGTTTCATTAGTAGTCCATATTATTCCTGTTCTCAGTGCTCTGTTTCAGAATATCAGCTCTGAATGCTCCATTGCCACTATTGATTGTGAAAGTTTATTGTGTTCTGGTCCTTTGGATCTTTGCAATATATTGTGCTTGCTTGTTTATGATGCATCATGTAGCTCTAGCTCCACAACATGGTGTACCGGCCAGTGGCATTGCAGACTTGTGGGTGGTGTGATGGCATTGGCTATCAATCACTTTGCTTGACAAAACATATTGCTATTTTAAAATGATGACTATTCATATGCAGTTATCTTGAGTACCGAGTGGGATACAGTTTTACTTTGAAATTACGTGCAGTGAGACAGATGGGGTTATTCCAAATTCAACCAAATCCAAACCCATTCCTGCTGTTTTGGTTTATTTTTTAAATATATTTCTGAAACACTTTGCTTTCCTGGAAGGGGGGATTTCATGCATATCTGACACATTCATCTGACTCCTGGAAATCAAAGTTCTGACATGCAGGAGGAGTCTGATCACTATTTGAATGGAAATGGATTAGAAGCAGAGAGATGTTCTGGCCCTCGGGCTGTTTTCTTTACTCTCATAGGCCTCTCTTGGGCTTCTTCATGCTCACTTAAGTGCTGTGCTGGAGTTTCTGAGGAGCTGTTATCTTGGACTTATGCTCAGATTTCAGTGCGGGAATGTAGAATATACTGTAAATGTTTTAGCAACAGGCCTGTGAGTTTGAGTGCATGCCTCTTAAATTCTCAATGTAGTGGTGTTTCACTTATGGATGCTTATTGACCAATATGAATTCTGTAAAAAGAAATGGCTACAATGCACAGGGAATTTAAATTTCTATCTCATTAGAGCTTTACGAGAATTACCGGAACATTAAACACACAATCCACTCCAAAAGTATTGGAACAGCAAGGCCAAACCTTTTGTTTTTTGCTGTACACTGAAGATATTCATCTTTTGAGCTCAAACCCAAATGTCTTCAATGTATAGTGAAAGCAAAATAATTGGCTTTGCCACTCCAGTACTTATAGTATGTGCAGTTACAGTCACCATATGGTGCATGTTCAAGCTAGTACCTTTTCCTACAACTTCATTTGTATGAAATAGAGAACAAATCCAACGAAAACTAAAATACAGACGTGTATAAAAGTGATCACAGTCGTTCTCCTTCCCCCCTCAGCTCCAGCAGGACGAGTTCTCGAGGATTCCTCGCTCATGTCTTCTCCTCCCGCTTCCCTGAAATCCGCGATGACCTCAACCAAGTGGCCGAGCTTCTCGACCCTGATGAGCCTGTGAACTTTGACCCCCTCAGAGAAGAGGCAGACCCATACCAGGCTAACACACTCCTTCTTCAGTTTCTGGCTTTTACCAGGTATCTATGTATTGGTGTATTTAAATCTACATGGCCTTGTGAAAATTATTTTCCAAAATGTTTCAGTAGTATAATGAGAATATGAACATTTTGAGCAGGTGACATTGATAATATTGAAAGTTGCAAAGTAGAATATAGAAGATTTGAGATAGAAAGCAAGAATTATTCTTTGTAAATGTCTTATTTCACATTGTTGGTATGATTTGGCATTTTACTTGTGAAAGAAGACAGAAACAGAATCTCTATCTCTCCCTACGAAGTGTGTGACACTTTGACTAAGTTGTCCCTTTGACATACAGATACAGATTCATCTCTCACCTGTCTGCTGAAGCCACAACCAAAATGCCAAGCAGGAAAAAATCCCCTTGGGCTTATATATTTTGGACATGATGCTAATATTATTGGAAATGCTCGTGAATTTTTTAAAATGTTGACATTCAAAAAGGGATGAATTGACACCAATACTGGTATCAGGTATTGGTCTGATGCCACACACAATTATTCAAAATGCTCCACTACCAACATCCTATACCATATGATATGTGACATAAGCCTAGTGTACGCTGTCACATTAATGAATAGATGACACGAAATGACAGCAGTCTGTTTGTATTTCACAACTAATGCTATCAAGCCAAGAAAATCAGACTGTAAACTGTGCTTTGAAAAAAAATATCAAGCAGAGGATCTACAGCATCGTCCTACAACAGAAGTAACGATAAAACATCTTTAAGGCTTTTAAAGAGAATCGTTCTTTCAGATTGCAAGGATGACTGACCTGAGAAGGTGCCATGAATTGCACAAAGATAATCATGAGTATGGAGCAGTGAAGCAGAACATGTTGCACGAGACCACTTCAGTTCTGCGAGCACTGAGACATGCTCGCTTTGCTCATGAGTCAAGGTGCAATTCACAGCAAAGATATATCTTAATAAATAAAACTAAAAATAACAGGCCTTACCCAGGATGTTGTGATTGACAATCAGCCACTGTTGGTTATTGACAGTAAGGAATTCTGACGCAATGAATAAATGAAACATATTTTATGTCTAGCTGTACAGAAGCACTTTTAAATTACTTTAAACCGGCAGCAAATTCCTTGTATGCTCCGACATTCTTGGGCAATAAAGCAGATTCTATTCCGATCAGCAATTCTGAATGTACCATTTACACGAAAGTGAGCAGATAGATGTCCGTGGTTATATGTCCTAAGAATGCAATCAGAATAGAATTTCTGATATGCGCTCAATCCTGCATAGCTGTCTTACTCTGCTCTGGAAAGATAGCCAACCTTATCCTGTTTCTTTTACCTATTTTATTTAAGCAATAATTGGAAAGAAACTTTCTCCTCATAGAAGCGCTGAACAGGAGAAGGCAAGCACAGGATAATTAGTTTCGAAATGCCATCCTATGCAGAGCCATATCTTTGCTGCCTGGTCCAAATTGGCACAGCTGTCTTTTTTTTGTTTTGTTTTTTAAATTGGACATAAGTCAGTGCAAACATTGTAAAGTCTTGCAACAACAGACAAGAGAGATCTTGGCACAATTCCTTCTGTAATTGTATGACGTTGTACACCCTGTTACCACAAGGCACCGAAGCGCGCAAAGGCGTACTGAACATGCGCAGAAGGTTACAGGTGCAGAAGGCAATCTGCTCAAGTGTTTACATGGCTAATATTTTCTTTTGATTAGTTTATGAGAAGGTTTAAACTACCCTTCTGGAACCGATTGAAATTTCAATTGGTTTGGGGATTTTTATGCTGATTGAGGTGTTTATATGAAGCATTTTTATTCAGTTTGGGCTTTAAAACTGATTATAATTGGAATATTAGGCTCTGTGTAAACCTAGCCTCTGATTCTGATTATTATTTTCTGAAGTGAAGCAAAACTCGCTGTTCTCCAGTGCAACCTTACTCCATTCAAGGTATCTAATGTAGCTAGCTAATGCCATTCAATTAACCTAGCTTTTAACTAGCTAATGTTATAAAGAGTGAGCCTGATAGTATGTTTACTGTTTAAACCAGAAAGAACAACACAAAGAACAAACAAACAAACAAGCAAAAAAAAAAAAATTTGTCTGCAGAGCTACAGTTTTACAACAGCAGGTTCAGGCCAGTGGCACTGAGCTCATGCAATGACACATTTTTATTTTTTAAAATCTTAGCGACTGTTAGGCTAATTAGCATTTCACTCATTTTAGGGTTAGATTAGGGTTAGGTTTAGGTTAAGGCAATGATATCCCTTCCTGAATGGTTATATGCATGATGCATGCAACCAGCACAAAGGGCACAATCTACAGCACTGTCTACATGGCACAATCGTGCTAATTTGCAGGTTCACACAATGTCCTACTGCACATACATTCAGTCCCACTGGCCTGAAACAGCAGGGTGGAAAACTATATCTCTGCAGTTCTGCAGTCAGACCCTTCTTGGGAAAATAGAGCTAAATGAAAGGTTATTTCATATCCCTGATTGATTAACACTAATTTCAGTGTCAGCAGGGGTGGCTAAATGGGTCTTTCAGCGATTAAAAAAAAAAAAGATTTCATTTTTGGTATCCACATCATCTTATTTGTGGTGACCCAGCATTTTTAAGAGTATTAATTTGGATATTTGTCAAACTGAATGGAATAGCACCACCAGCATTTATTAAAAAAAACCAAACAAAAAACAAACAAGCAAAAAAGAAAAACCAGAATGGTATGACGCGAGGATATGTGCTAACTGTAACAAGCTCAGCACTGTAGATTCACACAGACAATCGCTGACAGGCATGTCAGATGACTACACAGAGTGACATGCCCCCTAGTTTCAATCTCCAGTGGGCTAATATCGTTCAACCATTTCAGTACATAGGCATATTACAGACTCAGTAGCAGGTTTAATGAACATGAATGGAGTGAATTATTTGCTCTATCATCATTTTTTTTTCACAAACGTGTTTGGAGGAGAAACTAAAAGTCGATGGACTGAGCACACATCGTCACACAACACAACACAACGTGCGTTTAATGTTTTTAGGGTCAGTGGAAAAGGTTAAAGCTTTCCTGTTTGCTGTGTTTCCTATTCAGGGGAAATGCAACATGAACCCAGTAGAGCGTTATAAGCTTGAACCATGAGCTTAACAATGTCTAAATCATCATCAATGAGACTTTGGGTATTGGTCAACCCTTGTAATTTAATTGCCATGTTATCTATAGCTTTTATCCCTCCCATCTAATATGACCACCAGCCGGCACTGGGTGTCAATATCACTCTCTTTATCGGCAAGTACCAAAAACTCGTGCTTGTACTCGGTCTGAAATAAATGGTGTCAGTGCATCCCTATTAACAAGCTTATTGCTCTGCACAAGACTCATGTGCGCTATTTCTTCTCAGAGCCGCCTTCTTGCGTGTGTTAAGTTAGCATCTTAGTTTTTGTTGCATTTTGTGTGACTATACTTGTGCAGAATAGTGAGAGTAGTTTATAGAAATTATTTAAAATATATATATTTGAAGGAAAATACGTACACAAGAATGTTCTTTCACATTTTTTCATAAGTACAGGAGGAATTTCTCTACACAAGGCAATATTGCTGCAATGTACCTCAATGATTACTGATATTAGTCTTTACAACTGAGAGCAGGACAATGCAGTAAAGGCAATATTTGTGCGCTGTTTTATTTCACAATCAATGAATGTGAGTGTATGTTTTTTTTGTTTTTTTGTTTTTTTTAAGCTTGAAGCTTAAGGTTTTTTTTTTTCTTTAAGCATCCATGAAAAATACAGGAACAACATGGAGGAAGATGTACAGCTGCATAACTACACAATTGACCCATGTTTCTGATGCTAAAGCCTGGTACACACTAGAGGATTTCCACTCTTAACCAATTTTTAAAACGTGGGAGACCATAGACATAATGACAGATTTAACCAATTTTTAATATTTTAATTATAAGAACCCACACACCAGATGATTCAATCGAGACGCAGGACCACACACTTGGCAATTATACTGAGCGATTTCAGAGTGGCAATTCCGGGGACTTGGGATCTCACAGAAACTCGCTCCGAAAAGTTCAGAGTTTGAAGCACTCGGAGCAGATGAACGAAAAAAGGCAGAGTGCTCTGAGAAAAATAAGAGTGCAGCAAGCAATCTCCTCATTGGGAACAACTGAGATGCTGGTGCTCGGTAAAAAAAAGCACTGTATGGACACCCTCTCTTATATGTTTTGCAGCGTGAGCTGGAGATGAGCTAGTGCAAACTATAGCTACAAGCTCACGTTGTTGTATACACAGGTGGAGGAGAGAGTGAAACCCATGATCATTAATATAGTTATTTTTATACAATCTCCGACTTTCCACTGCCCCGGAGATGCCACTAAACATGACGCTTCCCAGTCAACTCGCTCTCTGCTCAATATTCCATCACTGTTCTTTTCACGCGGGGAGACTGATCCAGTCAGTGACCTTAAGATTATGTCTGTAAACCGCTCACACTACAGCATTATTTGGGCAGATAATCGCTTCCGACCAGCCTCGAATCAGGAACGCCCCCGTGATTATCGGAAGGGACAAATCAGACCCAAAATCGGCTCGATTATCCTATAGTGTTGGGCCAGCCTAACTTGCTGCTCCAGAGGGATTTCTCCTATACATTCTGTGCATTCTAGAGAGCATTTCATTAGACACAAATTGGTCAAGTATAAAATGAATAATTCTTCACCTGTAAAATTAAAATATGAATCTCTTGAAAGCACATATAAAGTGGGGTCCAAAAGTCTGAGACCACTAGTGAAAATGCTTCTGTCTGGCAGTCTTTTGCAATCTAACACAAAGGTTTTCATTACAAATTATATTATTAGCAACAACATGAGTGAAAAGTAGAATCTTAAATATATTTACATGAATTTCAGAGTTTCTTAGGATTTGGTATGTACCCTTTTTACTTTAATGACAGCGTGCACTCGAGCTGACACGGACTCCAAAGGTTTGTGTAAAACCTGATGATCCATGTTAGATCAAATCCATTGATGTGTCATGTGAACACATGCGTCAATGAAACATGCTTCAACACATGCTTCAATACAATGCTGCATTCCGTTTTCCTCGGAAATCGGACCTGGGAATGGCGTCACACCCGAGTTGTAAATTTAAAAAGAATTCCAGATTTCCAATGTAGTCTCAAACTTTTGGACCTTTTGTGAACTTTAATAAACATGTCCTCTTGTCTGATGCCACTTCATTTACCAGCCAGGATCAATTTTAGGCCAGAACTGGTTTTTCAAAAGATATTCTGACTTTATATATATCAGTGCATATGTATTACATGGTTATTACCTGTTTATTTCATTATTACATTACTTGGGCTGAGACTATAGCTAGGACATGCTGGAGCTTTACTTAAAGCTACAAACTAGGACTAGTCTCAGATGGATCTGGTAGAGAAATAAAATATTCACAACTTCAAATTTCAGGGAGCGTGTCAAACTTTTTCCATTCTCTAACACTCACTGTGTAAGTCTCAAGCTCTCAGCGCTCAGCTGGCATGTCATGCTGGGGTTTTTTTAGCTGTTGATTGTCTTTCTCTGACTAACAAACACATCTTGTCAGCTTGTACCGTAAAAGGGACCTGAGCAGAGTTTGTGTGTTAACATTTTACCTGTAACCCACAGCACTGACTTTTTTTGGCTAAAATATCACAAATGCACAGCACGTCCCTGATATCAGAGAAATGAGAAAGTGATGTATGAGCTTATGCTTTCTTTCTTTTATGTTATCATGTCTTTAGCCGTTTTTCAGCACTATGAGAAAGGAAGGAGTGGAGCATTATTTGGTTTTATTGCTCTTTCTTGTGCTTTGTGAAAGCAGATAAGCCTGAGGTAGAGTTTCCCAATCTTTCTTTTTTCTTCTTCTTCTTTCTTTCTTTCTTTCTTTCTTTATTTAAGCCATCTGTAATAGACTATACAAATCCTCTGTGGTTTGATGATTATAGCCGTGCATGATGCTGTGGGTTTTTTTTTTTTTTTAATATTTCCTGGATTGATTGAAAGGACATTATACAATGTAAATCATATATGGGTCAGCCCACGAAAACTGCCGCCAAACTGTGACACTAGGGTAAAATTCCACCCCTACCCTTAAGTCTGGTTTATCCTTCTGTGTAGAATCTATGCTGTACGTACGGCGTGGTCACTTACCCTATGTCGTAGCCTGGCGTGCACCTCCCCAGAAATGTAACTACACGTTGTGGCAACACAGACCTCAACAACTGTGATTGGTTCGCTTGGTAGCATCACATTTCCTCCTACGCACTTCCGGCTGCCCCTTCTTTTCCACCGTTTTCGAATTGAGTTGAACGTGCGTTGAAAGAACATGGACCAAATTGAGGAGAGGTTAACTCAGGAAGACCGTAAATATGTACTTTGTCTGACTCTTCTTTGCCACATTACAAAGACTGCCATATGGCAGATGTATGCATGTGCCATACATCACAGGACGTACAAAGAGATGGAAGAACTTGAGGGACAAGTAGACATTAGAAATTTAATTAAAGGTGTAAGGTAATTAAAGTCATCAAGGTAAACATTGGCTACTTTGAAGAATCTAAAATATGAAATGTTTTGTTTTTTTAACACTTTTTTTGTTTACCACATAATTCCATATATGTTCCATA
>JAOTRR010000033.1:9496295-9510049 GCA_028570945.1 Gogo arcuatus
AGAGGAGGAATTTCACTGTGCGAGAGTACATGTGACGAAAATAAAGGCCTTGGTTCTTCTTTTCAAAGGCCCACATATAGGTGTGATGGTCAGGTGTCTATAAACATTTGGCCCTTTAATGCAGTTGTGGAAAGATAAGTGATCATTTTGTATGGGTTCAGCTGTTTCTGCATTTAGCCCTAACTGGCATCTTTGCTTACCCAGAATTCCTTGTTTCCCAGGGTCCAGCAGGCAGGTGTGAATATGGAATGGCCGAGTACAGTGCATTTTACCTTTCAGCTGTACCGCTTCCCTCCTGTCACCACACAGCGCCTCAAGCTTGTGGCATCTGAGGCCAATTCAAGGCCTGATTACCCCTGCATTCTGTGTGTTATTAACAAGGGTGGCAGCATTGGATCAGGTAAGATCATCAACACCATGCTACATCCACTTGGCATTATTTAACTTTTGTGTTCTGCTCAGTACTTAGCAAAGGGTGAGTATTTACCCAGACAATTTGTTCTGATTTTATAGCAAAAATTATATTTATTCCAGGACATAATCTATACCAATGTACATTCTTCACTGAATAATTAAGGGCCCATAGCTTCAACAACAACAACAACAAAAACTCTTTCTAATAGGGAAACACTTTTTTGGGTTCTATCTAAAATCTTTAAAGCTTCTACTAGAGGAACAATAAAAACATTGGAAAACATTAAGAATGGAACAAATTGAAGTTATGTCTTTGATAAAGATGGCATGCTTCCCAAACATATCAGGTTTTGCAAAATTGGATGGGGATTTGAGCATCTGGAAGCTGGCAGGTAACTGGAGCATTGTGTAACAAAATGAATTCATCTGGTGTTAGTGGAGCTGTTATATATAATCTATATATAACTCCTTGCATAAGGATTCACCCCCACTGAACTTATCCACAATTTGTGTTACAACCAGGAATTGAAATGGACTTAGCTGAGATTTTTACATTTTGATTTGCTTTGAAGGTGGTTGATTAAAACAAAAAATACAAAGGTTAATGAAATAAACAAACAAACAAAAAAGCAAAAGATTGGCTGCTACATGATCGGCTGATTAGATAACTGCAAAAATGGAACTGGCAGAGGAAGTGGTGTTCCTATTAAAGTGGCCAGTGAGTGCATGTATATACAGTATATTCATGTCGTGGAATGGAACATGAAGCATGAGGTGATGAGTGTATGTTCACTGGAGTTCTTTGCAGTCCTGTTGGCATTTAGTGGGTATCAGAAAACAACCACCTGGCGCTTACTGTAATTAGAGGTTTCTCAAACCACCTGAAACCAACACTAGTTCACTTCAAGGGTTTCCCACACAAGCAATATTTCAGTAGAAATACCCTTTTTTGTCAAAGGTAAAAAGTAGAAGTTGATGTGCCTGAGCTTTTATTTTTAAAGATCACTCCTCAAACACACTGGACCCGCTAAAGAGTGTGAAAATAAGTAAAGCAGAATAACTCAGTGATGCTCTTGTTGTTAGTAAGACACCCAAGCTGGCACGGTGGGCTTGTTCTCCTGCCAGAAGCACTCATTAGCCTCTCTTCTTGTGTCCACCATTTATTAGCATTAACTGTGACCCACAACTCAACAAGGCTGCAATAAAACTCTACTTTTGTTTTTCCTTAGTCATTAGGAGCCATGATGTGTGTTTGCTCGCCTGCCACACGTATTTGGTACTTCAACCTTTGGCAATAATGAATGGGCAGTGATAGGCAGCAAGCGCATACATTTTGTGTGTGTGTGTGTGTGTGTGTGTGGTTAGGCTGCTTTCACAAGGACATTTTTGGCATCAGTTAGAAAACACATTAGTATGCATGGCTGGTTTGTTGTAGGCGTGTTTCAGGCAGACTTTTTTTTCTTCAGAAGCATAAATGCTGGTTTATCTTCTAGCTATTGTTTCTCACATTTTCAGACAAGCACAAATTTTCTGATCTATATTTTCAAGAACAATATTTATCAAATTTGCCTACCTAATAATATTCCTATAATACCTATAATGTCTGTATGGCTTTATTCAAGAGAAAAGGTTCCTTTGTATTTCATAATACATAGAGTGCTGTTATAATGCCAGCCACAAATCTGCCTCCTTAAAGTAAAATGTGTTTATTTCTGCGTATACACTGACAGGCCCTGATTTACTGAGAGCCCACATTTGAGCAATTTGATCAATTGTCTGTGCAGTTAATGGGCATGTAGTGGGTGTATTTGAGTTCAGAGGAATGGGACGACTGTAAATCCAGTCATTAGACTCTTCTGAAAAACTTTCTAATGTAGCCCAGCCTCAATAATAAAGTCAGTAATTGATTGGTTTAAAAAAAAAATAGGGCTACGAGATGTTGGTGTTCTGTCCTCGCTAGCTTTCCTGGCTAGCGTCTGTCAGTGTGTTTTTTCTCTATATGCAGAATAGTTATATGATGTGCTTTGCATCTAACTCGTGTTCTTGCGTGTTCCTGATTCTGAAAATTATCTTTGTCATCTGAGCACACCTAGTAAAAGCTGATATACAGTAGTTTGTGTTCTGATGATACCACTGCCATCTGTGGCCAGGGCCAAGGCAGCAAAATTGCTGTCTGGGTGGGAGGCATACTCTGGCATACTCTCTCTCCCCTGTCGATCGCAGCAGCGCTAGCCCATCACGGGCATCTGTGAGCACATGTATGCGGAAGAGGGTGGATAGCACTTTCCTCCCGAGTGTGTCACACTTCCCTGTTTTGCAGTATGAGCAGCCATTTGGAAAGGTGCCATTGGCTGGCTTCCCGTGACACGTGAAAAATGCTGTCGACTGCTGAACCTATTTGCTTTCTGGGCAACTATAAATGAAAACCTGATACAAAATCTGCTTGTGCTAAGACACCTGGGCTACTGATTTGTCCACCACTGAACCACCATTTTTAGGCATAACCTTGCTGATTTTTGACTTGCAGACTTTTTGATTATTACTATGCTCTTGCGAGCATTTGTTGACCAGAAGCTCCTAAATAACAGCCTGTGTGTCCATTTACAATCCCATGTGTACATGTGACCATTTCTTCACTACCTCTCCTCCTCTCGCTCTGTCCTCATCTCTGACTCAGTGTCTAGCTGAGACCGTGTGCAGCCCTGCGTTATCATCCCAGCAGCCCTCTGCCTGCCTGCTGAGAGAGTTAATGGTGCGAACAGTGAGGGGGAATGGAGAAACTGAAACAGGCAGCAGGCGAAGGGAAAGAACATGGAGGAGAGAGAGAGAGAGGGAGAGAGAGAGAGAGAGAGAGAGAGAGAAAATGCACTGCAACTGAAATTTTTTGAGCTTCATATGGGGTGTCATTTGTTCCCCATGCTCTCTTTTGCCCTCTTCATGTAGATGGGATACAAGCTATAAAAATACATATTACTGCTATAGATTGCCTGTTATTGGTGGAAGCAGCAGTGAGGATAGCTCTTCCTCCTACTCAGCCAATTGAAATACTCAGCTGTAGATCAGTCAAGACAGAGGGGACTGTAAAGGATGCGTAAGTGTGTGTAGGAGGCCGTTTTTATAGCTGGACCGGGTTACACGTGAGGCCTGAAGGATTTGATCCTGGCTTTCAGTGACACCTCTTTGTCTCTGTTTCATGTTTAAGTTTGCCTGACTGACATTACCTACTGCTGTCTGACATACACCTGAAATGCATGTCTGTGTCACACTTAACAATTTAATTGTACAGATGAGGAAAACAATCATGATTTCATTTTGTATCTTTCCTCATTCCACCAAAATGAATTCCTGGTTATGCTACTGCCAGCACAACACACGATGTGCTCTTGAATCATTTTTAAATGTGAGTGCGACTTACATCAAGTGCACTGGTGTACACTGGTGTTGATTTTAATCTGCATTTCAGAGCACAATCAAGCTAGCTGCAGTAGATATGGTGGTTTACAGTAACTGCACTTTGGATGGCTAAACTATGGATCTGCTGTGAATTCTGGATTGTGTGAAGATGTTGAGCAGTAGTGTTTTAAAGGTTTCAGTATTATATTTTCCAAATGAAATGAGGCTGCGGGCTATGTGTTTGACACATGCACCATAACGCTTCCTTCTGACTAGCTTAACTTTTTGGACTATTAAGTAAGCATGCTTCAAGGCAGTTATGTTCCCACTCGCAAACTTTGTCCTCTGTATGCTGCTACCTCTGATCCTGCCACCTAGTATGTAAGAAGAGATGGAGCTCATAATGGACATTAAACTGAAATATCTTGATACACCTCAGAGAAGTAAAATTTGTCTCACCAGTATTTTTTTATCGAGATATTCAAGACAATGAAATTCTTTCTCATGCCTAACAGACATTGTGAGAGTGCATGTTTGTTGGAAGGGCTTGTATTGTAGAAGCAATGGGCTGGTTTTAATTCCTCTGTATTTTGTAGCATTATAATTTCTCTGTTATTTCTCTGTATTCTGTATGTCATGCCATAAACGACTCGAGTGGAATTACTGTCTAGAAATACTGTAGACCACTGATTAGTCAAAGGCAATCGTCACAAAAAAAGTCCTCATAATGGCTTTAATTAAATTATTTTTTTTTGCTAAAAGAGAGATAATTAATAATAGTGTATAAATATTATGCCAATGTTTCTGTCTGTTTGTTTCGTGTCACTTTTTCAACTGAATTTAGGAAGGAATAGCACAATTTAATATTTTCTTTTTTACTACAATGTTTGAGATCCACCCATAATAATGTTTTCTTGTTAATTATATTTCCCTTGTTTTATATTTATTATCATTGATTAACATTCAAACTTTATTAGGCCAAATTCCAAGCTTCTTATGTACTTAATTAAAAGTTATGCATGTTATGAAGATTTCATACTGAAATTGTGCACATCCCATATTCAAACCAAATTTGCAGTGATGCATGTGTGATTCAATTAGAATATTCACTCAAGCAAAATAATGGTGATATACTAAACCCCTGTTAGATATTATGTTACAAGGTATTGCAGGTTACAGCAAAGATAAATTGTGATCTGCTTGTCCAGTCCGTATTTTCTATCTCCATATTTTTCGACCCTGAAGTCAAGAACTTTCCCAGAGTAAATATTAATGTAATTTTTGAATTTAACTCATTGAATGTGGCTCATAGAGTATATGATATTGTTGATGTAGAAGGTCTGTAGTGGTCTACATTCCCAGGAGAACATCATTTGATATGCAGCCACATCAGACATGATTACAGTACACAAGTGTGGGTCTTGTTCAATTTTTGAAGTAGGTAGATGACAGTGCCATGCACGTTTTCATGTCAAATAAGCCGTATGCCTGTTTTTTTTTTCTTCCAAATTTGCTCACCACTCCACCACTGCAATATGGTATGTTATCAATTGAAAATATACAGTATTGACCATAGTTGAATTTTTATGTCTCATTGTTCTAAAACAATGAGATTTTTATGCCTTTATCTAGACTTTTTCCCCACCTTAGAATTCCAAGCTTGAAATTGCCCTATTCTATTAACATGTGATTTTGCTTCATTCTAAAAAAAAATCCTTGATATGAAGAAAATGATCTGCCAATAGAACACGACAATTAAGTAAATATAGATATAGGATTAGGTTTTTCACTTGCTGTGCAACCTTAGAAGAACTCATGGGTTTTCATGAGTTCATGGGAAATTTCATGGGTGATGTTATGCAGTGGAAAACGACAAAGAAATTCAACCAAGGAACATTTAGTTCTGGATTAAAATTAATTACCGCACTGTGCTATACCACAATGTCCAGTGAAAAAGCACTTTTATTTGCTACATTTTCAGCTGACTGACTTTGGAGACAGTGTGACTTTTCAGTTATTGTAGCTTATTGCATTTTAATGCATGCTATAGATGCTATTGTTTGAACAGTCAAATATGGTGATTAGAAACTAAATTAACTATGGAAGTATTACTGAATAAATTCTTATATCTGATGCATTTACAGTATTTGCATTTACCATGTGACCCCTAATTATAAACACTGTGTGCTGTACCATTATACATCTATAAACAAGCTGTAGATCTTGCAGGGATTTAATATAACAATATAATGTGTACACAACTATTGCATTCATTCTTCTAAGAATATACAGCTATCATGTAACTTC
This sequence comes from Gogo arcuatus, assembly GCA_028570945.1. Classification (NCBI taxonomy): domain Eukaryota; kingdom Metazoa; phylum Chordata; class Actinopteri; order Siluriformes; family Anchariidae; genus Gogo; species Gogo arcuatus. The sequence continues at coordinate 9,502,410 of JAOTRR010000033.1, forward strand.
AAGATCTTTCATAATATTATAGTTCTGGAAATGTTATGGATGCAGTTATACTGTGTATACTACTTTTCTTTCTTCACTATGTCATCTCATCTAACTCGTGTGTGTGTATTTCAGGTCCTCCTGGGCTGCAGTTGCAGTACCGTGTCGATCCTGATTTCCTAAAGCCTGGTGAGCGTATATGGTTCCTCCGCTACCTGGCACTGCACACTCTGCACATAGACGTGTGGGACAGCGACTCGCTACTGCTCATCGGCTCTGCTGCCGTTCAGCTGAAGGTTCACTACTTACACGCCTAAGACACGCTAAACCACTGTTCAGTATTACATTAACACAGCTTATACCATGGTCACATTAGTGAGTGACAGGTGGCGAGTCATTTCCTCCGAGGGTGCGTGACTCAGATTTCCAACATCATTTACATTTATTCATTTGGCAGGTGCTTTTATTCAAAGTGACGTGCAAGTGAGTTACAATCAAGCATGGAGCTGAACAGATGAGTGGGCTTAAGGGCTAAAATAACAGTGATGTGTTTCAAATTTATTTTAGCATAAAGTATGGCTGCATGAGACAAACTTGTACTGGCATCAGCACTGATATAAATAGTGGAAACTAGACAGCTGACAGAGGGCACAGTACTGAAGCCTTCCCTTCAGTGGAGCATGCAGATTTAGATGTAGTTGTAGAGAAACTAATAATAATACCCATGTGATATAACTATTAGCTAAATACAGTTGCATATATCAGAGGAAATTTGTGAGTTTTTTTATCAGGTAAAGTAGAATTTGTCAAAGTCTATCCAAACTGTAATAAGTGTCAAAAAAATGTATTCAGAAATCAAGCTTGAATAAATGTTTCTTATTACCGCCGCCAAGGAGGTCAGGTTTTCAGTGCGGTTTGTCTGTCTGTAAGCAGGATTGCGCAAACCTGATTTCCATGAAACTTGGTAGAAGGGTGTCGCATGGGCCAAGGAAGAACCCATAAAATTTTGGAGTGGAATCCAAGTCATGGGGCAGCTCAACTAATTTAGTTTCACTTTCGCTACCATTGTGAGATACGCTATTTGACCTTGGCGGAAGTCTGCGATCAATAATTCTATACATCTTAAAATCAAGTAGTTGGCAGTAAAGTCCAATAGTGACAAAACATAGCCAATGTAGAAATACGATGACTCCATATTACAATCCACATTCACAGATACCAGTATTCCTCTGGGATATACATGTAGACTAGTTGCTTAAACATAATACAGAAAGCAGTAATGATTGAGCACTTTGGGGACAATGGTTTCAAAATATGTTTAAATGTGAAATAAACAGGCTGCGCAATCATTGCCAGTAAGTACGACTCATCCAGAAATATAAAATGGTTGCAGTTGCAGATTTGCATATCATAGAAGAGTCGACTATTGTCCTTGGCGGAGGTCTGAGCTGTCCGAGTGCCCTTCTAGTTAGAGAGTGTGATTCTGTATAATGTCCTTAATATGGGTCCACTACAAACTCCTGATCTCAGTTGAAGTACAGCCATTTTATTTAGACAGACATCCAAAAAACTTTCACTTATTATTACTTATTTATTAACCCACCCCTTGTTTGATGGACAACTGAGATTCTCCAAAGCAAAGCACAAATTTATAGTAATAAGCTTGTTCTAATATGTTACTGTTTTTATAGCACAACTCCCTTAAGTCTAATAAAAAGTTATTAAATAAAATGTGTTGTTATTTTCCAAAGTTAAATCACTGGTATATCAGTATTTCTTTGCCATCTAATGTGATCATGGCTTTAGATCCCACTCCACTCACTAAAATGTACCCAAGACTCATTGTCTCCAACTATGTACCACTACACATCACTAAAAGCTGAGTCAGGGTAATCAAGTGTCTGAGAGATAGCCTGCCTTCCATTCCTATCCTGATCTGACTGCAACTCGGTGTTAAGCTGTCCCAAACGCTTCCTACTTCCCAGTCCCTCAGTGCTATGAATGTTTTATGCCTGATCTTTGTCCAGGTGAGCAGGGACAGCAAACTGCTGCAGAATTAATGAGATATGGATTTGAGTGCTCTGGGTAATGGATTTAAACAGCTCTCTTAGGTAACACTCCCAGACTTTTAGTCCATGACTACTCTGCTTGGCTGCCTGCCCAGTGCTGGCATCCTGTTCAGTAGGCACATGTTAAACAGCAGATGCTGAATAACAGAACAAAAGTAAAACACATGCAGGGACCTCTGTGTCCACGTCGTCAAAATGACAGCACCGAACAGACACGATGACCTTTTCAGGAAACACAAAGTGGCAGATGAGACTTCTGATAAGCCATTAGCCTCTTGTCATCAGATTGTGGCATTTGTCACCCAGCTATGGAGTGCATGTGGACAGCTTGTTGCAAATGCACTTGTCTTGGTTTGTTTGTCTGGTGTGTGTCAAGTGTCTAGTCAACAGCTAGGGTGAGTCACAAAGATCGGAAATTGCTAGAAGAATCCTTAAAAGCATATTCAGATTCTTTAGATTTTTTATTTTTTTATTATTTTTTTATCAGTTAAATTTACATGTAATATGAACTATGATGTCATTTTCTAAGCATTGCGTTAAAAACAAATTGATTAAAAAATAAATTGATTGTCCACATCTAGGAATCAGTTAGCAAAATACTGTGTAGAACTAAATGGTGTGTGCAAGAAGATCATCTTCTCAATTACAAAAAAGCAGTGCATGTAGAACACGGATCCAATTCTATCATCTGTTTCTGAAGGCATGTCATGAAGCAGTTGAATTAAGAAATGTCCAGTAGTGAAAACAGGAGAAATGCAAACATTAATATGAAGAGTTCTGAAGTATATGTTGTAAATATGACTAAAGCACTTAAAATCCCAGGGTTGGACAAATCATTTGCCAGCTCACTGGGTAACTCCAAGCTTCAATGTGCAACTCAGTCCCATGTTGTTCTTCCGCAGAAGTCCAATTAACTAGATTCAAAAGTGACAACTAATGTAATTTAATGCAAAAGTATGATGAGGTAATTATGTGCATTAATACAGACTATGGAAAATAAGTGAGTACTTGAATCCATGGGAGGGGGTGACTTTATGTACTGGCAGTCTTTATCCTCTCATGGTAATGTCTCAGGGTGACACGGTGGCACAGCAAGTAGCGTTGCTGCCTCACAGCTCCATGGCTCCTTTTTCAATCCTGAGATCAGGATAATACCTGTGTTGAGCTTTATGTGTTCTCCCCAGGCTACCAATTTGCCCATCCCTGCTATAAGATGGTTTGAGTTATTAGTACAATTAGGAAAGAATTAGCATGCTAATCTGCTCAATTAGCATTTGACTTTAAGGTATCTTCAGGTGATCTTTACTTGGCTGAAAGGATAAATTAGTAACCATGTGAGAAACCACAAGGCACTTTACAGCATATTTGCCCACAAAGAGAAAAAAAAATCAGCCAGTGAAGGAAAATTAGAGAATTTTAAAAATCATCTTGTCCCTTTTGTATGAGGAGAGCCAGTCTACTCTGTTCAAAATACACCACACTGTAAACAGTTTGCCCTTTCTCTTGTCCATATGAGACATATGTCTTCATGGACCTCGCTTTGTGGACAGGGGCCTTGTCATTCTGGAACAGGTTTGGGCCTCTTAGTTCTGATGAAGGAAAATGTTAATGTTACAGCATATGAAGACATTCTACACAACTCTGTGCTTCCAAACTTGTGGCACGAGTTTGGGGAAGGGCCACTTATGGATGTGATGGTCAGGTGTCCACAAACCTTTGTCCATATAGTGTAGTGTAGCTACATTTTATATATCGCCTCCAGGTTTTATTTCCTTTTATTGTTCATCAGTCCAAATATCCAGAGCACATGGCATTTCTGCCACAATCCCGCTCTTCACAGCTCAGTTTTGCAGTTTACATCTACAAAGGTTTAATTCACAAAGTCGGGTCAATTTAGGGTCGAATTGCTTTCTCACTGCAATCGAACAACGCTAGAGTGTGCTTGGGATCATGCCAAGACCTCCTTGTATCAGCCACAAACCGGGTGTTCTGGTCTGCACCTGAGTGCAATTGCTGTGATCTTATCTGTCTAAACAAACCACACCAAAGAGGGGAAAAAAGGCACCAGGGTTTGATTCAAACTGACTAACCACTGCATATGTGAAAGCACCCTAAACTGTCTTTTGCATTGAACAAGTAATAGACCAACCAAATGCTTTCAACTGGCATTTCATTTTGTATTTGTCAATATACTGTAAAGGTGCAGTGGTGAAGTGTGCTTAAATCTATCTTAAGTCACACTATCCACATTTATTGATTATTCCAGTGCTTCGCAGGTCTAGACCGTCTTAATTAGGCTGTGGATAAGAAGCTAGACAGTGTCCTCTCTCTCTCTCTCTCTCTCTCTCTCTCTCTGGCTGGCTGTGCATGGCCAGCGTACAGACCTGTCTGCCCACTGGGACTTTTTTCCAGATGGCTGGTCTGCTATTCAGCACTACTTCTCTGAGATGCTTAATGAATATAGTCCCTGGTTGTGAGTTGTGCCTCTATCAGTAATAATCATCTTTATTAAATTTTAGTGCTACATAAAATATTACAAATGCAAAACACAAAGGTAATATAAAAACAAGCAAAGTGTCCAATAAGCTGTAAAATGCAGTTTAAAAAAGATGCAAAACAAACATTTATGTGCATGCAAATGATATAATCAGTGAAGGAGTAAATTGTAAAAGATAAAAAAATTAAATTAAAAAGTAGTTGAATGCATTAGTTAAATCAGTGACTGGGGAAAAAAATCTGAAAATATGCTGACTTGTGTGTTCTGTGTCTGCAGCATCTGTTGCGTCAGGGTCGATCTGCTGTGCAGGTTATTCATGAGCTGGAGGTCATTAGCACTGAGTACCTTCAGGATGCCAGTCTGGCAAGAGAGCATGCAGGTGGGCAGAGGGTCATACCTGCCATGAGTGTCTACACCATTGTTAAAGGCAGGCTGCATATCCGACTCGGCAACATCGGTAAGCTATGTGCTGTCAGTTTGGTCTTCTCGTTTTTTCCATATGCCCTTATTTTATTATTTCATATTCTCTTCTTTCCATAACAATACAAAAGTGACATTTATTTCAGCTGATGTAAGTGCATGTACAGTCCCTTCTGAAAGTATTGGAACGGTATGGCTAAAACTTTGGTTTTTGCTGTAGAATGACATTTGGGTTTGAGATCAAAAGATGAATATGAGACAGTAGATCAAAATTTCAACTTTCATTTCCTAATATTTACATGTCGATGTGTTAAACAACTTATAATACCTTTTGTATGAGCCCATCCGTTTTATCAAGTGATCAAAAATATTGGTACATGTGATTGACAGGTGTTTCTTGCTGCCCAGCTGTGCTCTGTTAGATTGATTGTTTAAACAGTTAATAGCTCTGAATATCTACTCTTGGTTTGAGCCCTGGGTTTTGACTGTGAAGACTGCATTTGTTGTTTAAATGGAGAAACCACCATGAAGACCAGAGAGCTGTCTATGGGAGAAGAGCAAGTCCTTTTGAAGTGGAGAAAAGAGGGAAAATCGATCAGAACCATAGTGGCCATAGCCAATACAATTTGGAATGTTCTGAAAAAGAAAGAAACCACTGGTATTCTAACGAACATACATCAAAATTCTACAGACTCTCAATCAGTCTCCTGAGTCCTACATGCACTTTTGTCTAATCTAACCCACTCTTACAGACACTCTTGACCAATACTGGCCACTTCCACACACAGTTGGCCAATACCACCTGCTCCTACAAATTCTCTAGACCAAATTTGCCTCCTGCTGCAGTCATTGAAAATATCAGGGGACAGAAACAAACAATTTTTGTTGGTTTCAAAATAAAAACAGACTTTTAATTCAAACCACAGTGACCGTGATTAGGATAAAGCAGATGAATGCCTGAATGTGGTAAATGTGTCATGCACCACCACCACAAGAGTAACACACCACGTCCAGTGTGCTTCCATGTTAGTAAAACTGGCCTTTCTTTATTCTGCAAGCTTCCCTCTTTCACGCACATGAGATTAAACCATCCACAGCTTCTTTTGTTGGGTCCCTTGGGATTTCAGTTCTGATGTACACCTCTGGTGCCATTGGTGCTATGTGGGTATTAACTAGTTGTGAGCTGAGATTATTCTGAGACTATGAATTGACTATATTCTGTCATGACATCCTCTTTTAGCTGGTGAAATTGTAAACTGAGATAAAGAAGTTTATTTCGTCTCAATAGATTTTTGATTGTATATGCACTGAGATAAGTTTATTAGTTTGTTATTTTTGAAAATGTCATAGCATGTCTCACAGTACATTGGGCAGTTTCAGGTTTCATTGCTGTGATTACAGAGACTGATTTCTAAACCAGACAATCAGTTCAGGCAAAAAAGCTCCATAAAGTCAGGATGTCAAGCCGAGCTCTGTTTGTGTTATACTGCACTGATATTGCATTAGAATATTTCTGCTAATTAGCATGGATATGACTGATGGGTTTTTTATTTACTTATTTATTTATTTTACCACGTTATGTTCACTGTCACTAGTTAATAGAAAAGGTCTGTGTGCAAGATGTCTTAGTAAAAAAGACACAAATTATCACTAGAATCACAGTGACATTTATCAGTGTAGCTCTTTTTGTAGGTACGCTCCACAGCATTTATTTTTATAGCTCACTAAAGGCAAGTCACACCTCTTCACAGCCACAATCAATTAATTCATCCAAGACTCCTGAATAAAGAGCTCAGGCCTCTTTATCCAGGATTAGTGCTTTTGTCTGCAGTATTTGTTTCTTAATGAGAAATGGTCATTAGTCTGTTTGAGAACTCGATTTGGAATTTATCAGCTCAGAGAGTGATAGCGATTTTTATCAGGCACGTCTCAGACTCCTTGAGGTCAAAGCTAGGGTAATTAGCAAATTAACAAATAAGAAAAAAAGTAAAAGAAAGCAGTCGGTCAGTTATTCACGTTTGCAGGCCTCCCTCAGTTTGCCATGTATTAATGCATCAGACTCCTGATTATTTTCAGTTAGGTTTTGATTAGGTTTCTCAGGAAATTAAATTTTGGCAACTACGTATATCTACTACTATGTCTAGTGTGTGTATGTATATATCTGTATATATATTAGCAAGTATATAGCAAGTAAAGTTTTAAAGTCACCCACAAAAGTGAAAAGGGAGATGATTAGGTTGATTATGTTCATTTCCATTTCACTGTGGCAGCTAATTATCCAATAACTTGATCAGTTCGTGACATTCATTGTGTGAGGGAACTTCATCAACATAGCAAGGTTTTAGACATCTTTAGGCAGACTATTGTTAACAGCAAGAGCAAAGGCAAGATATTAAAAGTCACTTAAAACATTTCCGCAAAGTTGTGGTGAATTTTTATCTAGCTAGCTAGCTAGCTAGCTGTCAGATTTCAGCCACAGTGGCATTTCCAGATTGCCACACAAATACAGCCATGGAAAGGCCTTTTTTTCTAGCTTTGCATGACTTCAACCCCGCCCAGAGGAGCTTGTTTAGAACCGTCCTTGCCGTGCACTTAACCCCAGCTGCCATTTGCCATTCTTTTTATAGGTCACTTGATGTCATCCTACGGTTGTTGAGTGACATTCGAAGGAGTTG
>JAOTRR010000033.1:9510149-9521905 GCA_028570945.1 Gogo arcuatus
ATACATAGAGATGCTGATTTATGAAAAAATTGAAGTGGTCTCTTAATTTTTTCCATGGCTGTATATTACTTTTCAATGCTTTTACTTTGGATCAGATGGCTAATGGACCATTCTCTTTAGCAGTTACTTAAGGTTGTGCTTTAATTGCCCTCATGCTAAAACCACATATTGGCGTTTCTGAAAATGGAGCAAAGAAAAACCTAATCAAATCTTCTTTAATTAATTTCAGCTCAAAGAAAACAGATAATAAAAACAATTTCAAATCCTTAGTAAAAAAAAAGGATGAATTAATTAAAGTACAATGGAGTAAACAAAATGCATTGTGGATGGATTTTGAGAGTTGAGCAGTTTAATGAGCCATTGCTTTAGCAACCGGCTGTTACACCTGCGTTCAGCAGACTGCTCTTTCCAACTTTGAGAAGATGAATATAGGCAGATGGAGGAAATGAAGATTAGGATTTCGTTCTTCTGCTCGCCTCTGGCTCCTCCACCACTCGGCTGCAAAAGCTTGATAAGCATGGCAGACACTAAGCTGAGAGAGTTGAGGGAGAAATAGCAACAGAGAGCGATTGAGCTAGAAAGAAAACTTGATATGTAAAATCGTCTTTGTGCACTAAGTTTTCCTAAAACATGCCCAATTTCTGTTTCGATGGGAAAAATTAGAGTACAATAGAATGCATTTGGAGTGAGGAAGATACAAGAAGATGTCTTTATCACAAAGTGTGTTGCTTCTAATGGAGCCTGACTATCCTCAACACTTTAGATAATGTAGTAAAAATGAAAACATCAGCATACTCGGTTTTTAGAAAACTACTTTGGGGTGGGTTTGGGTTTAGATAACTTTCCTTGCTTTTCTTTAGAATGCTAATGCATAATTTCTCTGAGGTGGTATCGTTAAATATACACCTTTTGTATCTTTATTACTTGGAAATGTGAATATGGTGTACCTTTAAAGCTTTAATCTTTAGTAAATTGTGGTCCAATTATATATCTTAAATCTTTTTTTTAAAGGTCCACTGTATCCACATTTCCAGATGAAAGATACATATTAAAGGTACAACAGATAAGGGCACCACCATAGCAATAAGGAAGCATACAGTTTACGACCTTTTTTTTTTGTACCTCAGCATCACTGGAGTACAATGTTTAGTTACATCTAATGTAAGTGTGTGATAAATTGAACAAAAAGTCATACCAGGGTTTCAGTCATAATGCTAAGAAATATTTGTTTTGCTGTATTTGCTAGATACATTAATAATAGCATTCTAGCCAAGTTGTGTGCATCTTCCTTGCAATCAGAAGTCAGTCCTCTGTATCCTAAAAGATACTGTACGTTTTACACAAATCAAGACAAGAACATTTCTATTCACATAGTATGTTCCACCAGAACTTATGTTTCTGATTCTTAAGGCTTATTATTCTGTTACTGGATAAAATCAATGCAAAATGGCAGATTATGGTAAACGCTGTCACGAGGCTGTTACACAATAGTTTGTCAATAATAATAATAATAATAATAATAATAATGCATATTGTATTTTAATACTACCTACAAATTATGGAGAACATATAGTGGCTTGCTTTTTTAAATAATATTTTTATTTGTTTTTTGTTTGTTTGTTTGTTTGTTTGTTTGAAATATAATTTGTCTATATTAATTGAAATTATTTGAAAAATGGTACAATTCATTTTGTTAAGCTGTAGCTTGAGACACATGTAGTTAGGAAAGGTCCAGTTTAAATGGAAGCTTTTGTATAACACCTCTTAAGTACGGTGTGTAATGTAAGGAATAAAACAGGGAGTGCTGTTATAGGAAAATAATCAGTGTGTTGATGCGTTGGTGTGAAGTCCAGTAACAGCACGCCCTGAAGTGTTTTACTGTTTCCTACTGCATCAATCCGCCAATGCTACCAACGTATGTATTAAATAATGTCATGCTGTATGTGTAAAATTATTATTATTTTTTTTTAATAATTATGTATAATGTCATGGAAGGTCTGCAAAGCAAGTCTGTTCCTGTTATGGCTTACATTGTAGCAGCCTATAAACAGCCATTCCCTTACCAGATGCTCTGGTTTTGCCTCTTTTAAAGTTATTGAGACAAAAAAAATATGCAGCTTGTGATGTAACCAAGAAACTGTAGCCCTCAGTCCTGAAGACTTCGCTGTGTCTGAAAACATAAAGTTAAACCTTTATCTCTAACTGTGACTGCACTGACACTGCAGACTCATTCCAAAAACAGAGAATAAACATCTCCTCAGAGAAAATTTCATCATACACACTTCCACACACTTTTTTAGTCTTTTTATTGAAGCACCCGCCATATAAGACCTTGTGAAATATTTGAACGAGCACATTAAAATAAACCTTGCATTGAAGCCAGGCTACTGTCAGGGCTGCTCTTATACACAATTCAACACCTTCTGACCAATCAGCACTATGGTAAAAGAAAATATTCTGTCTGTTTAAGTCTGTAAGATGTATATGTTCTAGTATAATGGCTGTTTTCTTTCTTTTTTTTTTTAACTTTCCATGACAAGTATAAACCTCCCAGTAATATTTTTTTCTGTTAATGATATTGAAGAATGATGAAGAATCTCAATCTCAAGTAGCTATGTCTAGCAGGTGTATTTACTATAGAATATGGAAGCCATATTTCATTAATAGATGCACGTGTAGATGATAGATGCCTGTTGTTACATGTTTCACAAGGACACGAGGCAATTCTATGTGGCTTGTTGTATGTTACAGCAAGACATTTCCCTGAAAATCCTTGTGAAATAAACAAGCTTCAGGGTTGAACTGATTGTGAGCAATATTTCAGCACACTTGGCTCTCCATCATCCCTTAGGTTAGAAAAAACGCTGGTGCTCCCTGCCAGATCTGCACTGTTTTGATAGGCCAAAGCTTCAGGACTTTGTAAAAAGCGTGTACATACTGCTGGTGTTTTTGTATTAGAGGCTACTGAATCAAAAGCAGCATGCCAACATACCTTTCTTTCAGATCTGACCTTGTTCTCCTTACATGCTCTAATTACAGCCTTCAAATAGCCGTAATCAAGCGCAAAGCCAAAAGGACACTTAGAGCTGTTTATATTCATGTTATACCCATGAGAATAGGGATGCAGCTAATGCAGTCATTTAGAATTTGCTCCGAGCTGACAGAGAAAACAGGGCTGGATTTGTGAAAAGGTTTGAAACACATTGTGGCTGATGCTTTTCTTTTGTTCACCTGAAAATCATGTTAGGTCACTCCTCTCCTGTACATGCTCAATTTATCATTAATGGAATCGTATCTTGTTTCCTTTTGACCACTGAATAGTCTCTGAAGCCCTGATCAGTGCAATGTCTCTTAACCCCCCCCCCCCCCATTCTCATGATCTGAATCAATGCCAGGCTCAGCACATTGATCAAGATAACAATGCAAACAACCTACCCACTCTTTTCTGACAATACACTGTATAAAGGATTCACAGACAAGAAGTAATGAAAGTAGACTGGTCTCTTGTCATGAATGCGTTTTAAACCCCAGCCTTGGGAAGAATACTTCTGCTAACTGCATAGGGCATGTTTTATTTATTTATTTTTTTCTGTTATACCACATCGCTATTGAATTCTCGATTCTACAACAGCATGGCTCTGACAGTAGTTCCAGCTTCAAGGCAAATCACAGGTTTATATTAATGTTTTATTATAGTCCATTACCATTTCTGTATAAACAACTCGCACAGAGACTTGTATGGCAGATGATCCACATAACCATAGCAAAACGTGTTGATATGGTGAAGTGTTCTGTGAGGAGATATTTATTTAGTACTTTGGAAGGAGTCTCCAGTGTTAGCTCTTTGCAGTAGTCAGAGGTAATTTTAACTTGGCCAACACAAGACAGTCTTCAGTCTGGAGGCCTTTAAGGTTTATTGATAACATGACAAGCCGTATTATTTTCTTATTTATTTCAGAGATAGAGATAGAGATTCAGAAGATGGAATTAAGAAAGGCCGGTAAAGGAATGACTTCTGTAATGTAAGCATAACATGAACTACATTTTTGTTTTTTTACAGAAGTACCTATAAATATTCTTTTATTTGAAAAAAATAGTGTTAGCGTTGATGATTTACTGTGGTATAAGTGGAATAAAACACTTTGCTAATAAATGGAATAAAGCTCGTCACCTATTGTGTTTTATTTCATACTTAATTATCCAGTATTGAGAGCCAAGGTAAAAACAAACAAACAAAAAACAAAGGTATTCGAACAAACTAGTGCTTCACCTCTATTCTTGGGACTTGTAATCATTTTGTTGAGAATGGTATTAAATAAACTAAAAAAAAAAATGCAGTACTAGTGTATGACTTGTTGGTTGTTTATTTGTTTCAAACCAATCCATTCAAGCCACATTCTTCATGAGGATATCTAAAATTGACCTGACAAAATGAAATGAGAAGGAATAGGGTAAAAAGCAAATTGAATCAGCCCTGGCTCTTGTGTTTAACAGGTGGTGTGGTGCAGAAAAAAACAAACTCGTCTGTTCTTCTCCCTCCATCTCACTGTCATGTCATTCAGCCCAGTCCGACTCCCACAGGCTTTCAAGGAGGCAGTCTGTCCTCAAACACCATCCTCAACCTCAATGGTACTGCACTTCTCCCTTTTAATGCACTCAATAACAAACGTAATATTAATGATAGGAGACTTTAAGAAATACACAACACTTATACTAATGACTGATTTGAAGCATTCAGTTGGTTATAACAGCTTGCCACTAGCCTGCAGGTGATGATATAAAGATACTAATTCTGAAAAGAGAATAATTACTGAACATACTAATTTTGAAGAGAACACCTTAGGGAACATGCTGATTTTGTACAGAGAACCTTACCTGAACATACTGATTTAGAAGAGAGAAAATTTACTGATGGTACTTATTTTAAAGGCAGAGTGTTTATTGAACATGACTTTAGTTAAGGTACTGATTTTGAAGAGAGAACCTCTAGTTAAGATACTGATTTTGAAAAAGAGAATCTTTAGGTAAGATGAAAAGAAAACTTTAAGTTAAGATACTGATTTTGAAGAGAGGACCTTTAGTTAAGACACTGATTTTGAAAAAGAGAATCTTTAGTTAAGATACTGATTTTGAAGGGAACCTTTAGTGAAGACTTTGATTTTGAAGAAGGAAACTTCACTAAACCTACTTATTTTTACTGAATATACTGATTTGGAAGACAGGACTTGAATCACACATACTGATTGTAAAGAGAGAACCTTTCCTGATCATAAATATTTTGAGGAGAGAGTCTTTAGTGAATATACTGATCTAGAAGGTACAGTAGAACCTATAGTGAAGACACTGATTTAAAGAGAGAAAATGAACAAAACAGACTTTCTTTTGGAACAAGTTTGGCATATTTATTTTATAGAATGCAGCTCAGGCTTTGTCACTAAAAAGTAACACCACAGTCTTTACACTGCCTCAGTATTTTTTTTTAGGCATTACAGTGAGATTTCTTCTCAGTGTTTTCACCTGTCAGTCAGAAAATCATTGTTGAACAGTAAGTACTGAGACACAGGCACAAGTTTGCTGTATATGCAGTACACTCAGTCTATATAGCCTGAACGTGTGTGTGTGTGTGTGTGTGTGTGTTGTAGCGCGGAACACAAGGCAGGCCCAGCGTTTGCCAGATATTGATGGCGAGTTGGCTTGTCTCCTGCAAAGTCGGATGAGAGAAGTTGATGGTGCCTGGCCGCAGAGTCGAGGTGAAACGGAGGAAGTGCGTCAGAGGAAGATTGACAGGATGGCAGCTGTCCGTCAATATGAAGAAAACACCACATCCAACATACACGAGAAAGCCAGCTATATGGTAAGAGAAAGAACACTCACTGAACATTAGAGGCCAAAAGCCTCACCCTGGTACTGAGAACTATTTCCGCTTCATCAGTTATCATGGATGATTTTTAAAAAAATCAGTTTATCAAACAAAGCATTTCTTGATGTATTTCAATTGAGACCTTATAAGGTTTTTCTAAATAACTAAAAACAAGTTCATGAATCTGAAGGTGTTTTCTATAACAGAAGTTCTAACAGTAGTTCCAGCTGCAAGGCAAATCACAGGTTTAAATTAATGCACTCGTTCTAATTATTATTATTAGGTACTGTTATAGTTTCTATAGTAACAGTTCGTTCATAGGGGCTTGTATAGACGATGCTCCACATAATCTAAGAAGAAGAATAAACAGATTGAAAATGTGTTGTTATTTAACAAAGAAAAATGTATAATCACTGATATTGTAAATTATTCTGTAAGGAAGTGTTATGGAAGGAGTCTCCAGTGTTAGTGATTTGTAACGGTACATTTTCTTCAATCAGTGAGTCTTCAGAACATAAGACTTTGCGCTTTCCAGTTTCTCTGTAACATACCAATCTGCATTTTTTTTGTCTTGTTAACTTAAAGAGAGAGAAAAAAAGGCTGCTAATCAAATGAATGTGTATAGCTGCTATAAAATAAATGATTATGTTAAAACAGGAACTAGCTTGTCTTGCAGATGTTCCACGGATATATAAACTATAAATGGAGGAAGCATATTTCTTGTTCTTTAATAAATGTAACTTTTTAATCATTGGCAACTTGCTGTTGTATAAGAGAAATAAAACACTTTGGGATGTGCTGTTATAGGAAAATACCTCACTTCAGTGTGGTAACAGTAAATCCACGTTTTATTGGCCTGCATCACACCAGCCTGTTAAGGGTTATTTTCCTAAAACTGCATGCACTGTAGGATTTCATTCCTTAGATAGTAAATATCATCTGTATAAATGTTTTTTTTTTTTTTAAACATATAAATTAAAAAGATCTTGCTAGTGGTCCCAAACCATTGGACTGCTGGTACTCCCAGTATTTTGTAAAAAAAATAAAAATACTATCTTTTAATCTGCTCACAAGGCTGTTTTTTATTGCATTCACATCATATTCACCACTTGCTCTTCAGCTGTAACCGAGCTTGGCACTTACATCTGTGAATGATGTATGAGATAAAGCACTCTGGATCTTTGCGTCCCTCTTCATCTCCACTTCACTAAGCACTGTCCTAAAATCCACTCTGCACATATCCTCTTTACTACTCTTTAAGAATGATAAAAGATGGTGTTTTAGATGTAAGATTGATCATTTCCTTGCAGGTAAGCACTTTTTTTTTCTTTAGCATCTTTTGTTGCTGAAAAAGTTGTTTAAATGTTCAAGAGTTTGTTTTGGGTTTTTTTAAGATGGTTTATTTGTGTACTCTAATCTCTTCATTGACTTTGTTTCTTCTTCGTTTATCTGCTTCTATTCCAGAGAAGAAAGGAGGATCGGACACAGCACTCTCAGGACCTGCGTTTGATAGAGGCCTATCGAGAGCGCTGCAAAATAGAGGGCATCATTAACATGCTGAGCCAAGCAATCACCACCACGCACACAATCTATGCTACACTCGGTACTGCCGAATTCTTCGAATTTGTGCTTAAGAACCCTTTCAACATTCCACAGACAGTCACCATTGAGTGTGAAGACCCTAAGCTTAGGTGGGACTTTTTACATACACATATACACTCTGTTCTGAATGGTTAAACCACCAATTCATTCACATTGTCTTTATTTTACAGTGTACACAATACAGTTCCAGGGTTCTAGGATCAGTCTACTTTTTTTTTTTCCTGTTGTATTTATTGCTGTCAGCAGCTAAGCAACATGCCACTATCAACCTTTCTGATAAATCTCTGCTAATTCTGTAAGGGCTTAGAATCAGTGAGGTGGTTAACCAGTAGAATGAGCAGTAATCAGATCACTCTAATGTAGAGGGTTACATGTAACTTAAAACATCATCCCCACTTTTGCTAAGTACTATGTTAATAAGAGACTGATCATATTCTCATTGTATTAGCATTTTCATTATGGAAACAACTATGCAATTCCTAAGGTTTGGAAGACCCTTCTACCCCCTACTGGGGTATACGCCACTGACAAGAGTCCTTGAGCCATCCCTGGTCAGGGTCTTTTTTTTCCAGCTGGCTTCAGAAGCATCCCAGTTTCTTGATCTCCACCTCTAAGTCTTGGTGTTAAGTATTGCATGGTTGTCTTCTATTCCGCTAGCCTTGGAAGTTCCAAGTGATAGCTTGACTAATGACATTTGTGGTAGGCATGTGAAGCACGTGGTTGTACCATCCCCATGGCCCAGGTTCGAGGCTACTGACAAGGGTCTTTCAGTTATCTCTGTCCTGGGCCCTTTATTCCAGTTGGAAGTCGCTTGTCAGTGGTTGATTCATCCTCTGTGTCTGGGGCACAAGCCACTGGCAAAAGTCTTTCAGCCATCCCATTCATGGCTCTTTTTTTCCCACCTGGCTTTGATGTCCACCTCCAGCTCTTTATGTCAGGTATTATGTGGTTGTCCTCTACTCCACTATCCTTGAGGATTCCCGGTGATGGCTTGACTGAAGACATTTGTGGTAGGCTTGTGGAGCGCATGGCCAATAAATCCCCAGGGTCCATCCTCTCTTTTGCTTGCCGTGGGTATTCCAGTTGAGGGCTTGCCTGGAGACTTGCCTGGTGGGCTTCTTCCTCCACTGGCACCAAGGGCTGATTTTGTATTTGTGTTAAACAATCTGATCTGGTGTGGAGAGAAGATTCCTTACAGTCCCAGATGTTTCAGAAGATCACACACCTCTATTTTCTATGTCACAGGCACAATTTTGTAAACATACATTATCAAGAGGCAAGGTTAGATTTAGTTTTAAAGTTGATATTTTAGAATATCAACATACACTGTGTGGCCAAAAGTATGTGGACACCTGACTATCATCTCTTTGTGTGGGTCTTCCCCAAACTGTTGCCACAAAGCATGGCAATGTCCCTGTGCACAAAGCAAGGTCCATAAAAACATGGTTTGCCAAGGTTAGAGTGGAAGAACTCGAGTGGCCTGCACAGAGCCCTGACCTCAACCCCACTGATCTCTTTTGCACTAGACCTTATCTTCTAACATCAGTGCCTGACCTCGCTAATGCCCTTGTGACTGAATGAGCAAATCCCCACAGCCTTGTTCTAAAATATTGTGGAAAAGTGGCAATTATTATAACAGCAAAGGGGGACAAAATCTTTAATGAGATGTTTAACAAGCACATATGGGTGTGATTGGTCAGGTGTGCACATACTTTTGCCCATATAGTGTATCTTCTTCATTAACCACAATAAATCTGATGAGCCTGGTGTATGTTTTTGGTGTATGACATTTGTATTAATTATGCTTAAATAGTTTGTTCTTATATTTTACAAATAAAATATTTCCATCTGTTGTATAAAAAGTCACTTAGTACTTGGGTTAAATAGCCTATTTATACTGTAAAAGAATAGTGTAAATAGCATAAATCTGTGGTTGTATAAAAGAGAAATGGGCTTACGCCTAAACATCTTAGCAATTTTCCAGCATGCTACCAGCAAATTACGTATCAGCCTACATGAAAATAGAGCCTATTATGTCATAACTTCCCTAAACCTTGTTCTGAATCCTGCTAAATTACTATAATAAACATAAGGACGGAGAATACATTTCTCAGAGAGGAGAGCCAGAGGAGTCATCAGTCTCCCGGCCTTTAATTAACAATGCTCAAGATCACATTTTGGTGCAATATAATATAGCAGTTTTGGCTTGGAGTCTGAACCAAAGACTAACAATAATGTCCAAACCTATGCAGTCGACATTAAGTTGTTGTTTATACCCCAAGCCATAGAGTGTAATTTGGCTTTGAGTGGAGGAACACCCTGTATGTTAAAGCTGGGTTGATAATCAAGAATGTGGATGGCATATTTTTGTAGTTATTCATAAAGTATATAAAAGCAAAGTCAAAGACTAGTGCTGCTAATATGCTCATTTGACCTGAATGGAGTTAAGCCCAACCTGCAATATTCGAAAGACTAATTAGACTTCCTATTCATTTTTTATAAAAGTTTTGTGGTGAATGTGTTGTTAATGTGTATTAAAACTGAATGAACATTAACATTGTAAATGTTAATGTGAAGATTTGGCACAGAAAAAATGTTTGATTAGTAAGGGATAAAACATGATAGAGCATGCTATTATAGGAAAAATAATCAGTGATGGGGTGGTATGTTGCATCTGGGTGTGAAGCCTAGTTACTGTACTGTTACCACCCTGAAGTTTTTTTTCCCCCCCCAGTAATAGCACGGCCTGAAATGTCTTATTCGTCTTGCAATTTTTATTTATGAAAGAATGGCGGCATTCTTTTTATCTGTTTATAGTTACATTTAATGTTGTGGAACATCCTCAAAACAAATTAGTTCCTACTATCAGTTAAGTTGTAGCAGCTATAAACAGTTGCTCCCTCATTTTCTCTTGAAGTTCATAAGACACAAAAAATGCAGCTTATTTTTGAGAAACCATAAAGCACAAAGTTCTCAAGCCTTAGACTTTTTTTATTAATTTATTTTATGTTGTTATTATCCATCAATGTCGAGTGTCCAGCATACAAGTCCCTGTGAATGAGTTATACATCACAACACTATTACAACACTATTGTATACATTACAACACTATTACTGTTTCATTTAAATGGAGATTTTAAATGATCACCATGTTCCATTTTGCTACTGTTAGGCTAATTCTATTATTGCAGGAAACCATGCAACAATCCAGGTCCATTTGCATTTGCCATACAAGTACATACCAATGACATTCCACTGTTAAAATATTAGACTGAGTGTGTTAATATAAACCTGTGATATGAATTGCATCTGGTACTACTGTCAGAGTTGTTAATAAAATGAATAAAGACCTTTTGACCAAGCTGAATTATTTTTTTCCCTACAAAATGTGGGCATAGTTACATTTTCAAAACAGTGCAGCAGAAAACCTCAAAGGCCAAGAAACCGATGCTGCAAATGTATTGGAATCAAAGCAATTGGTTCAAAACAAGAGAGTTATTAGCAGTAAAGAACAAAAGCCTTCATCATTTCTGCAAATTGTTGTGTAAATAATTACAATAAATATCATGCTATCTGTTGATAGCATTGTTGTGCTTAGTTCTCCAGACAAAAAGCTTTGAGGTTCTACTTTCTGACTGTAGTAATGTAGAAGGAGCAGGTAGTGTAACGCATCTACACTGACAGCACTATGGGATGTGAGAAACACACACTGACATGTTGCTGCAATACCTGTAATATGAGTGAAATCTTTTCTTTGAATCTGCACAACCTGTGAATTGGTCATGTCCTTGTGGGTAAAGCAGACACTGTGTTGTGTTTAGACTTTAGTGCTGGTTTTTCAAACAGCTCTATACGTCTCACGTACATTACTGTGCTCTCATATATGCATTCCTCTGGCATTTACTGCAAATATATACACGTATTTACATTTTCTTCATCTGGCAGAGGCTTTTATTCAGTGACTTACAAATGAGGCAGGATCAAATCCAAGCATATAGCTGCTTAAAATGCCAACAGAGTTCAAGTTTCCACCAACAGATGCACTCAAACAAAGATTAAACATGCTAGTGCTTAGGAATGCTAGGCAATAAAAGCAGATCCGCACCAAAACAGCATTTTGATTACAAAATAAACATCTTTTTGTAAATAATTTCTCAATCTAATAATGAACAATAATGAACAATTTATTAATCTAATAATGAGTGGATTAAAATGCACTGTTATTTAAAAAAGAAAGACGTAATCATTGAGATGGTGAAACTTTGTGTATGAAGATGTGCATGGAACATGCAGC
>JAOTRR010000033.1:9691831-9703032 GCA_028570945.1 Gogo arcuatus
TATGGAAAATACGAGTGGCGTATTTCCCAGTAAAACACTTGTGTCTATATAATAAAGTGTAATATTGGGTTCACATTTAAACAGTTTAGATCGTAACCTAAAAGGTGGAGGTAGATTTGAAACTCAGAGTAATTAAATTATGCTGAGGGGGAGAGAGAGAGAGAGAGAATTTCACAGAAAAGCACCAGGTTGCATGGAAGAATGCAACAGAAGGTTTTGTTACTTGCTTTGCCGTAAGCTTTCAGAACTTTGGCAGACGTTTGATTCAGTCAATTTGTAGTGCTGTAGAAGATCTAGCGGTGTGTAGCAGAGTGGAGATTTGTACTGGTAAACAAAAGCTTGATTTCTGGGTTCAGGTGATGACTTTTTCAAGGGGTTTCCTCATACATATTAATTATCCAAAGAGGCACTCTGACCAGTAGCTTCCTTCGCTCCTCCCTTTAGATGGGAATTCGGGGATACATGTTTAGATGGCCTTACCTGAGACACAATTTCTTAACTGGCCTTATATCCATTTTGCAAAACTATGGATAAATACATATTAGAGAAAATTGCATACCAGATTTGAACTTCTAAGACACAGATGATCAATATGATACCAAACACTGCTAATTCTCACAATTTACCAGTTACTACTTAGTTACATAGGCATAATTATTAGATTAAAACATGCAAGATACATTTACATGGATAACACAACAACTGTCATAACTATTCAGGTGAATAGTTAATACAGACAGTTCGATAAGCACATAGAAAAGGTAGTCCGAGTAATGTACGAGTCTTAGAATCACCGGTTTTCTTTTGAGAGAGATTCTTTCCTTTGTTCATGGAGGTGTGTGTGTGTGTGTGTAAAAGGTTTCCACTTTTTGAAGTTTCAGTGGTGTTGCTAGTTTGTTCAGATTTGCTGTGGTTAGTTGATAAAATCCTTGATTAGTTGGAAAGACCATAGAATCCTTGGTTAGGTGGAAAGTCCATAAAATCCTTCATGGTTCTCAAACGTTGTTGATATAAGGCTCCAGTTCTCACCCAAAGGTCCAGTCTTGGGGGTCAGCTTACAGTTTTCAAATAAACCATTGCCTCTAAGCATCCTGCTGGGAAGGCACCAGGATGTCTTGCATTGGCCAGTTTCGCAAGTCATAAATTGCCTCTTTGTATGAACAAACAGAACAACTGGTGTTAAAACTCTGGTCATAAACCTCTGTTAAAGTGATGAGCTCTGGATCACCTGATCTGTGCTAATAAGAGGTGCCAAAATGTCTAGGGTCTTTTCCATGCCTGATGTGAGACCCTACATTCACATGTCAATTCACACCCAAAGCCAACTTTCACTTATCATAAGACAATTACCAACCAGGGAGGGTGAAGGCTAACACACACTTCCTTGGAGACATGTGGAGCCAGCCAAATGCATCTTTTCAAACTGATGCTCATGCTGTGTCACAGGCCAATGTAACAAACTCTGAGGAAAGCGCTTTCTACGCTCTTTTACATACAGTGTTAGTGCTAGTGTTACTATGATTGACAGGGGAGAGACTGTCAAATCGGAGATGTTTCAGCCTTTTCTGAGGTGGCTGAAGAGAGCCAAACCCCTCTCCCATCCTCATCACCTTCTACAGAGGGGCAATAGAGAGTGTCCTGGCCAGCTGTCTCACCATGTGGTACAGGAACTGCACAGCCTCTGAGCACGAGGCCCTACAGTGGATTGTGAAAACAGCTGAAAAGATCATTGGGGTCTCTCTACCCACCATCGACACCTCATACAACAACTGTTGCATCTGCAAAGCCACCAGCATTGCGGACTACTCATTTCACCCATCCCATAGACTCTTCATCCTCATTCCATCTGGCAGCAAGATACAGGAGCATATGTGCCAACACCAGCAGACTCCTCAACGGTTTCTCCCCCGAGGCAGTCCGATTACTCAACACCCTGTTGCCTCCCAACGCTCACCTGGGCTAATCAAACACATAACCCAGTATGACTCAATACCATCGCACACCAGCACTTTATAAAGCTGCATCAGACACTTTATGGCGTGCTATATGTATTGCTGCTACAGATACACCTATTGCTGATACACTGCCAAATAGTTTACAGATCACAACCCCTGTTCTGTATTTTAGTATCCTGTGTATTTATTGTCCTGTACTTATCTCAACCTGTTGTGTATTTGGCTGTGACATCATCAGGATTTGAACTCTTCTTACAGCAGAGCAAAAGCTTTTCTGTTGTCCCACTCTGGAGTCTATACTACAACACTTCACTAAAGGGCAGTGTCCACAAGCCTTCATAAACATTCATAAACTTTTATTCCAACAGGTGCCAGCTGTCATAAAGGCTGCTCTTGTCAAAACTGATGTCAAGTTGACATAACGCCTATGTCAAGCGACAAACATTTTTGGTGACATTAAGCTGTGTCATAGCCCTGTGATAGATTGGCAACCTGCTCAGGGTGTACCCCGCCTCTCACCCGAAGTCAGCTGGGATTGGCTCCAGCTTCCCCCGTGATCCTGACGGATAAGCGGTATTAATTGGATGGATTGATGAAAGGAAGGCTGTGTCATGACACTGTCAGAGAACAGAACATGAAATGACATAGCATGTTATGATAATTGATTTTGTTGCTCAGCATATTTATTGGTGTCAGAATGATGTAATGCTGATGATGTGATGAAGTGAGGCTAATTGCACAACTGAACAAAAGTGTTCAGAATTATGCTCTGTTGTAACTCCTGCACTTTCTGATTACACTGACATGACCAGTGCTTTTTAGCACTGTAATAATCATATCATTTCTAAGAAATTTTACAAAAAATATTTAACTTGCAATATTGCCCACAAATATTTCCAGTAAATAGCCTCCGCGATTGCAGTGGAACTCACATGCAAGAAAGGGATCTATTCTTTTCAGGTATTACTCAGAGATTCTATGCCTCTTTTAGAACTTCCTAAAGAAGTGTATGGAGAAGGTTAGAGTCCTCCATTCTTGCAACTTGGATTCTCAACTTGATCTAAGGTCAAGTGACTAGGCAAAATCCCAGCCGCCTCTGTCTCTACATATCTCATGCCCACCGTTGATATGTATATGTGTATAAATCAAATACAACTCAGAAGAAAATGTTTTGTCAGGCAGTATATATATATATATATATATACAGGTGTAGGTGGATGACTACTGGCTATCATTATGGGCATGTTTCCTGACATCTTCCCATCACAGCCATGCACATCTCCTCATTTTGTCTGTTTAGCCCCATGGCATGCCTATGGGTGTACAGTATATATTCACAGGTAGGGAATGGGTTTGACATTGGTGAAACATACAAATGTATAGTAAAGGCCAACTTCTGGGACTCTTCTTGCAGCCATTCTTGAATAGCATTGATAAATTTAAAAAAAAAGAAAAAAAGATTTGTTCAGGTATAAAATAAATTAGAAAGGCTTTATACATCTACAAAAGTACAACCCCAAATCAGAAAAAGTT
This sequence comes from Gogo arcuatus, assembly GCA_028570945.1. Classification (NCBI taxonomy): domain Eukaryota; kingdom Metazoa; phylum Chordata; class Actinopteri; order Siluriformes; family Anchariidae; genus Gogo; species Gogo arcuatus. The sequence continues at coordinate 9,695,320 of JAOTRR010000033.1, forward strand.
GGGAGGGTATGTTGAAATTGAAATTAAAACTGAAAACAATGGTTTGTAAATAATCTTTGACCTGTATTGCACCCCACCATGTGAAAGTCTTCAAGACAAAAAGCTGTGTTTTGTTGTCATATTAACTTCAAAAAGAGGAAAAAAAGGCTGAGTACAATGTACGAGAGGCTGTTATGGGAACAACCATTTATAATTGCTATCTTATAGCTTTTTTAATATAAGTAGCTGTTATAATGCACAGTATATAAGTGTTTGTGACACCTGACCATCACACCCTTATGTCTCTGTATGGATGTCTTTGTATGCTGTAGCATTACAATTTCCTTCACTGGAACTAAGATGCTTAAACCTATTCCAGCATGACAATGCCCCTGGACAGAAAGTGAGATCCATGAAGACATGGTTTGCCAAGGTTGATGCGAAATCAATTGGCCCGCACAGAGCCCTGACCTCAACCCCACTAAACACCTTTGGGATGAACTGGAATGCTATAAATGATTATAACAGCAAAGAGGGGACTAAATCTGGAACGGGATGTTCAAAAACCACATATGGGTGTGATGGTAAGGTGTCCACATACTTTCAGCCATACAGTGTAAGTGATAATAGGAACTAACTTGTCTCACAGATGTTCCAAAGGATTAAATGTAACAATAAACTGTGTCATTCTTTTAGAAATTGTAATTGTTGGCAAATTGCTGTGGTTTAAGAAAAATAAAACACTTCAGAATATCCTGGAAAATATTCAACTTCAGGGTTGTAACAGTAACTCTGCTTTGCACTGGGTCCGTCATTGATTATTTTCCTATAATCTGTTGTGTTTTATTCCTTACTCTGCTCAGAGGATACACTGTCCAAATAGGAAATATTTGGGTTGTTCATCTTGGTAGTATGGGATTTACTTGCACAACAAGCAGTTGTGCAACACAGTTTTGGTGGTACCTATATATTACTTGTTTATGTGCTACACTGACCATACAAAGGCAGGCTGCACAGCTATTAAGCACTTTATACATGAAGATAATAAATATTCTCACATAACCTTTGTAATTAGTAAAGGATAAATGCATTTATACAGTCTGCAGACATTGGTATGCATTAGTTTATAATATTTAGTAAACAGTATGCCTTAAATGGCCAGCAACTAATTCTAGTTTTAAAAAACTGGGGAAAAAAAGAAAAGAAATAGTGTACCAAGCAAGGGGAAATCAACAATTACAATAAAAAAGAAAGTAAAGAAGAAGAAAAAACACATCATCAATATATATCATATAGTGCATCTACTTTAATGCCACCAGGTTTCAGTGTCTTGGTGTTTTTGGTGTTTTCTGTTTGTTTGTTTGTTTGTCAAACAGTAGTTTTGATAAATGAGTTTATTTTGAAGGCTGGTTTTGGTGTTTTGCTTAAATGCAATGAACTTATATGCTAACTTCTAGCATGTGTTTCTATAGAGAACTATATGAAATCTTTTGAAAAGTGAACTATTTTAATGACTCTTGCATGTACATGACTCTTATTAGTACTGTAATTGTAAAAAGGCATTTTAGTAAATTGTTAAAAATGTGTTCTTCTGATATCACTCTCACAACAAAATAACCAGATTAGATCATAAAGGTAACTGTCTGAAAACAAAACAAAACAAAGCAAAACAAAACAAAACAAAAAAAGAGAACGAGACAGTTTACAACTTTAACTTGTTGACTTGCATCCCATTCCTTCATTTTCTTTTCTTTCTTTTTTTTTTCAAAAGTATGGTGGGTTTTAAGTACCAAATTATGATAGTTAAATTTAGCAAAAGTTGTCAAATCACATCAATGCAGCTATACAAACACTATTTCCCCTTTAAGTGTGAAAGGTTGTCAATGTCCTAAAAACACCTAGGTCAGGCCAGGTTTCTAAACGAACAGGAGGAGAAGTAACTCAGGTACGTCAGTGCTATGCTCCTCAGGTTGGCTCTGTGGTGACTGTAGCAGGTATTTGTGGGACAGATACGCTGACAACATCGAGTGTTTTAATGAGCATGGGGACCATCTGAAGACAGCTGGCATGCCAACGAGATCCGTCAGTCAAGTGATACATTGCTGGTCCCAGCTGACAACTGACCTGGCAAGGTGTCTTGTGTCTACAGTTGTATGCAAAGTTTTGGGCATATTTTGTTGATATTTGGAATGGAAAGAGGGAAACACAACCTCGAGAGTAAGCATTTTCTGCAAATGTTAATGCACAGTTGCTTTTTGGTAACACTAAAAAATAATTATGTCATATGCAAAAGTAATTATGTCATATGTAAAAGTTTGGAGACCCTTTCAGTTGTAAAGTCCCAAAACTTTAATTAATGCATTATGCCTTGACTCTTGACTCTTTAGCACTCGTTACTCAGGTCAAGAATTGTCATTAAGGATTGTCAGCTGATAACAATTGTGGGATGTGCATTGCAAGATCTGAAAGACCAAGAAAACTCTGAGATAGAACAGCCCGCATGCTGGGCAGAATGGCAAAGCAAAATCCCCAAATAACAGCAAGGACTTGCAGGAAGATTTAGCTGGCACACTGGAGTGGTGGTGCACCACTTGTGTAACCTCATTACAAAAGTCTTTTTCTGAAATGTGTAAAACTCTATGCGAGAGGCATTTTGGAAATAAGTGCTGTGGACTAATGAAGTAAGAATAAAACTCTTTGTCCACAGACACCAAAGGTATGTTTGGGGGAAAACATGGAGTAGCTGTATCGCAGTGAGAAAAAAAATGTAATTTCAGATAATTTAGTGTTAATTAATTTTAGGTTTCATACAGATCACAATTATCTATTGGAACTAGTTAACTCATCTTTATATCTTAGGAGGTTTGTTAATAAATAAGCAATTGAGTTTTGCTTGTCTACATGCATCTCAGGGATGCTTATTTGAGTCATTAATGGGGATTCTGGAAGTTTCAAAGAAATGTACGTGTATACATATGTGTTTCAATTTAGATCGAAGTAGTCATTCTGATGTAATGATTTGATTTGGTTTAATATGTGGTGAGGTGAAAGGTCGCTAGTGAGGGGAAAGGAGAAAAAAGGGCAGAGCTGCTGAAAAAAAAGCTGGCATCTTCATTTTTGTGTTGTCTGAAGACAGAGAAATAAAAGAAAAGGGAAAAAGGGGAAAAAAAGACAATAGAACGTGAAAACATTGTATATGCTGGAGACTGTTTTGTCCCGTGGTAAAATATTTGGATAGAATATATACCATTGAACAGGATAGTAGTAAAGTGCAGTTTTGTGTAGTAGTTATTAAAGTCAGTGAAGCCTTGGCAGTTAGCTTTACATGCTAGGGGCTTTCATGGAGAACTTCTACTGCCTATCGTGGATAAACTTAACTGAGTCTACGAATTCTGTTGTTGCTGCATGGAGATTCCGAACTCCTTGTTAATGAACATTTGATTCCTGTTGTTGCTGCATGGAGATTCAGACTTTGTCAGTGTGGTAAATCATCCATTACTATGTGTTTTCTTTTTCTTTCTTTTGCTTTTCAACGAGTGAAGCGACCATTTATTTTGGATCACAGATAACCCTAGCATCGCTTTAGGCCTGCAACGTTAATTAATTAAATTAATTAATTAATTAATTAGCTTATTTATTTATTTATTTATTTTTTGTTTGTTTGCTTGCCGGCTTAGGTCTTGGTTGTGGGAAATGTGTGTGTGGGCCCACAGTTGTCACGGATTGTTTTGTTAATGTTAAGAACGTTATGATTCGAGGTGAATTTACTGATACGTTGTCAGTAAGGTATTGACAAATAGTTTATTTTATACTGAAGGGAATTTGCTCAGTATTTCTGTGGTATAAAATCTGGATGGTCTCTGATATTTTTTTTTCTTCTTTCATTTTTTTCCTTTGGTTTAACGCATACAATGTTAAATAAGTAAATCATTTTACATTTAAATTTAAACTTGTGTTTCTGAATTCATTATTAAATGTGGAACAGTTTGTATTAAAAGGTTGCCCTTTATTACTAATATTTTATCTGTTTAAAGCAATATACATTTGGGGCAATATATATTTAAAGCAATATATTGAGACTGAGATAGTGTAGTTTATGTTATGTACATATAGAAAGAACATAGGACACAATAGACAGCAAACAGTGATATTTAAATTAATTGGTTGGGTTGACAAACGAACCCAGGACTCTCCTGGAAGTACCAGGTATATTGCCTAGGGGGCGCTACATAGCATTTCATGAAAAGAACACCTTGCCAATGTTTAAGGATGGATATATTTGCAGAATTTTTAAAAATAATTTGCTGCAGAGGTTGTGTTTACTTGTTTTTTCCTTCAAAAATCAATGAAAAATGTAATTCAATGAGGTGTGCCCAAATTTTTGCATACAACTGTATGTGCCCGATGAGCTCTGACCCAATAGGACACCTTGATGGTTAGTGATTTGGCTCTGTGCCTCATGTGCTATGGCTAGCACATGCCTCCTGATGCTTGAAGGTGCAAGCATTCTTTCAACATGAGACTGGTTCTAGTTATGGTGCTGCACAAGATGGTAAATGAAGGTACAGAAGTGCACTAAGGTTTCTTCACTCTCTATGCATAATGGAATATTGCAGTGAGAAAGGAAGTCTAATATGCTATTGTATCTGCCTGGGTTGAACTCTGGCTGAAAATCATACTGTTAAAGAGATATCTGACCACCTGTGGAGGCGCAGAGGCTTGTGTCCTTTGCCTGAGGTTGAAAACCTGATGAGCTGTTCTCAGGATGAAACAGCAGCTATAAAGATAACCGTTCCACCACTCATAAGCCTAGGTGCATGTGAATACTTCTTGTTCTCCTATAGAGTGCTTTTGATGTGGATTGAGCACATGAAAGGTAAAAACAATAGGCTTTCAACCCCATTTTGTAGCTGGGAGAGGATCGCTCCCACTGTAATTGCAATACAGGTGCAATACAGCTCAGAAACATTTGGCAGTCTGAGTGAAAGTGGGTCAGTGTTGGTGAGGGACTGAGAAGTGGAAGTCCAATGCCAAGCTGTGTCCTGTTTAATGAACTGTACTACTGTAGTTGATTTGGGAAAATCTGAATGGCATCCATGCTTGATTGGAGTGGGAAGCATGTTCATGACATATGAAAACCCACAAAATCTATTACTGATGCTAAGTCAACACACTACTCTGCATTCACTGCTGTATTCATGTAGGTATGGCTTGTGTGACTAAAATTAAAATTTATAAGAATTTAATTGGGTAGTGTAGTGGATAGCATTGGTTTTTCACAGCTCCATGATCCTGTGTGTGTGTGTGTGTGTGTGTGTGAGGTGTTTCACACCTATGATAGGACCTGGTCAGGATAAACTGGTTACTGAAGACAAATGAAAGGAAGATTTTATTCAAGTGCATGACAGTGTCTTAGCACCATAATACGAGAGGGTTATATGTATATTCTGTGTGTGTAAATTACACTCATTTTGGTTTTGATGTCTGACATATGTATCATTATGTCCCATTATGCCTCTGATAAAGAAGTTCTATCATATGTCAGCTTGAAAAATGTCATAATTTTATGACATTAAATGTCGTCATAAATTTAAAAAAAAATCTCAGGTGTTGTGTCAACATGACATCAAAATTAAGTAGGAAGGACCTTTCAGTAGGCATATGAACAATATACTGTAAGTAACTTGATGCCATAATAGGGCTTTATAACAATACATGAATGCAAAATGAGTTGGCAGATTACATGTAATTTAGACAAAACTTGTCATATTGTACTAAACACTAAAGCTGTATCTAGCAGAACATTAATTCATGTAGATGAAATATGTACACTAGAATGGCAGATTAAGTATCCAAGACAAGTGAAACAGTGAACCTCATTTGTGCTTCCCGAAATTACAATGCTTAACAGATGCAGATGCTAATGACTCGACCCTATGTAACTTTCATCTGAAACTAAGAAATCATCATCAATTAAGCCAACCAGAAGTAATATGATTTATCGCATAGACTATAGCAAGCTCTCACCATGAACGGTTTTGATTTTGAATAGCCCTGGACAAATCCATAACCTTCCCACACAGAAGCAAGCAATGTGATAGCAAACCAGGCCCTGACACTGAGATCTTATTTTGTAAACTCCTTCTACACTTCATTCATGCGTCACTTGACTGGCCTAGATACTGTAGATTGGGAACGGAAAGGAGACAGAAGGAGAGAGAGACAAATACAAAGGAGTTTCACAGCTTTTCCATGGAACAGCCCCTGAGGAAAGCTGAAGTAGAACACCTTCTGCAGAAATGAATGAGAATCATTGGAGTGGAACAAATGTCTAGGTCTTCAAAAGTCACTTCAGCTGTAATCGAGGCAAAAAAGCCATCTTACCTGACCATGAACCTTCCTGGAGTGAATGAAAAAAAAAAAGAATGTTCTCTTAGTCCCACGCATAAATGATGGTTGTACTCATTTGCTGTTTTAATTGGCCAAGGTGCAGGCACTAACAGACGCTGTCGCAGCAAATTAACTGGAGTAAAGCCTATTTTGCAGCTAATTTCTGCAAAGGTTTGCATGATGTCGTTGATTGATCATGTAGGAAATGTTGTACTACATTTAGATGCAATCAGCACGTTCTTATCAAAGCAAGATGTAAGGTCTCTCTATTCTCAGCCTCTCTGCCATTTGTACTGGCCACATGACAAGGCCGCTCAATTCATCAGCACAAAATCACCTCAGTGAAAGCTCTCATCACCACAGAGGGAATTTTTATCTGTAATAAATAATATAATTTGCCAAATAAGTCACTATTCCACATAAAATATGGATGTGGTTATTATTCAGTTATTCCATGACCTTTTGTATCTGTTTCTGCTGTGATCCTCAGTGTCTTACAAAAACTGAATTCCAAAATCAGCCCATAACAGGGACTGAAATTTTATCTCACATGAGCGTGCAGAGTACCAAATCTTGGTGTTTATTTGAGCCTTACCCTAAATGCACACATATTCTACATATCTGTAAATACTTGCAGCATTTATGTAATGCACAATGCTGAAAAAAAGTGCTGTACAAGTCAAATACATACATAGGTACAATCTGGATGACCCTGAAAGACAAAAGTAAATTGTGAACAAAGGCCATATATCCAGTCTTTATTATGTAATGCAACTGTCATATCACTTTAAAAAAAACAACATACCCCTCTTCAGCCTCACCCCTTTACTTCTTTCTGAATCTTCTTGTACTTAGGAGAGGTCATGTTATAAATCAAGAAAATAACACCAGATGTTACAGTTTAGAGTTTTTTTTCCTGAAGAACATGTTTTTTTGAAGAAAAGACATAATGTGCCACACATTATCAATTGGAGACAGGCAGGCCAGTTTAGCACCTGCGCTCTTACTATGAAGCCACGCTGTTGTAACACATGCAAAATATGGCATTGTCTTGCTGGAATCAGCAGGGGCATCCCTGAAAAAGATGTTGTCTGGATGACATCATGTTGCTTCAAAACCTGTATGTACTTTTCAGCATTAATGTTGTCTTCACAGATGTGAAAGTTACCCATGCCATGGGCACTAACACACCCCCATACCATCACAGATGGTATCACAATCTGGCTGGTCCTTTTCCTCTTTTGCCCAGAGGATACAACGTCCATGATTTTCAAAAATAATTTGAAATGTGGACTTGTCAGACCACAGTACACTTTTCCACTTTGCATCAGTCCATCTCAGATG
>JAOTRR010000033.1:9705707-9719712 GCA_028570945.1 Gogo arcuatus
GTCATCAAGGTAAACGCTGGCTACTTTGAAGAATCTAAAATATGAAACCTATTTTCTTTTTTTTTTTAACACTTTTTTGTTTACTACATAATTCCATGTATGTTCCATATGTTATTTTATAGTTTTGATGTCTTGTTCTACAATGTAGAAAATGGTTAAAATACAGAAAACCCTATGAATAAGTCGGAGTATCCAAACTTTTGATTGGTACTATAGATAAAATACAGAATGAATACAGCAACACATTATCTCAATCAGCCAACTCATAATTATGATTGATGGCTGGTGTTCTCTCTTCCATGTAAAAACAGTTTCCTAAAACCTCCAATATCATCTTATGCATTTTGAGATAAGCCTTTCATAAATTCTTCAGTTTTATGAAATATTTATGAAATGCTTATGAATGCGGTGAATAAAAGTGTAGGGTGATGGAAGCTCAGTGGTTAAGACATTGGACTTCTGAGCATAAGGTTGTGAATTCAAATGCCAGCACCACCAACTGCCACTGCTTGTCCCTTAAACAAGCGCTTGACCCTCAACTGATCAGTTGTATAAATGAGATAAAAAATGTAAGTTACTCTGGATGAGGACATCTGTCAAATGTTGTAGATGTAAATATACTGTAGATTCCCTTCAAGTAAACCCTTACCAAAGGTTTCTCAATAACCATGGTTAGCTTGTATAAATGGGCAAGATGGGCTAAACAAGCATATTCTTAGCAAAGTTAATAGCTTGAAGTGGATTTTTTGGTTGTTTTTACTTTGGTGGAATAAAAAAACAACAGTGTAGTCATAAGAAAAAACACATAGGCTGGAGGCTGGAGCTGATTTCCTTCTAGCCCAGACTATAGAATCAGTCACAGAGTGAACTGACCTCTAGATGAAGTGTTCATTGGGGCTAAACCTTTTAAGTTCACATGACATATCATCAGAAGTGACTGAGAAGACACACATGAAATACAATAGTGAGTGTGAAACATGAACTGTGTGGATTACTCTCTCAATAATCACATTCTTTTTACAACAAGTTTTTCTTCCAAAATGCCTTTAGAGGACATAGTAGAAAAACAAGAATACACACATCATCCACTGTACAAATTACTTTGGTTTTTTGTACCTTGATTTGAACAAAGGAGTTAACTAATGACAAGTACAGCTCTTCTGTTCACTATGCTTGCTTGCTGATTGGAAGAGACAATGCATGATTATGGACTAGTGTTCTGCGTATATCTATACAAAGAGCTTTTGTGCTATAAGGTTCAACCGAAATGGTTTCATAATGGCAATGGCAAGTTACTGATGGATGGTAAATTTTTTTCTCAGCCTACACATTCAATATTCCAACCAGCAATCACTGTCAATAATCATAGTGATTGCCACCAAAATGTAATACTTTAAGGAATTCAATATCTCAGGAGACATTTGACTCAGACAACATTGGCAGGAAAAGATTGACACATAAATTAAAAATAAATATTTAAAAAAGGTGTTTCTCTAAATGTGCCTGAGGCAGTGTAGCTCTCAAACTGTAAACTGCATCTCAAGATGCCTTGATCTTCAGAGTAATGTCAGTGTGTGTACTAGAAATCTGATAGAAATATCTAAAAATGAGTTTCACATACTGTATACTGTTTTCAAGAGGGTTTCAAATACAAGACAACCTGAGTTTATCAAAAGCAGATAAATTTCATACTGTTAGTATTGCAGTGCATAGCAAATCACCTGTAAACTCTGGTTGACATTCTCAAGAGAATGCTTGGCTGGTGACAAGCAAGGTACCTTCTACACACTGCTGATAAAGCAAACTTGTTTGTATAGTGATAGAGCTTCTGTTATATCCTAGGTTCAAGAGCCACTACGTTTGTACCATGACCCTGATCAACATCCTGAATCCAGTCAAGCATGCTTCAAGGAAATGAGATAAATTTAATTTCTAAAAATATTTATAAACTGTTTATACAATTTATACTTAAGCATCTATAAACTCTGACTGTTGAAGATAAGATATGATGAGTCGCACAAACACCCAATCAGGGAAATCAGGAATATACCATTAAATGCCAATCTACCTATTAGTCTATATGTACTGTAACAATGGCAGACCAGCAGCTGTCTTATCCTTCTCTGCATGTGCTCCTGGCGCCTGTGCATGGCGCTGCCATGGTGCTGAAAGGGCAGCGCCCCACCTCCCACACCAAAACTAAGCAGTGGCAGTTCAGCACCACCGGCAGAAAACAGCACCTAGCACACACACGAGGGGAGGAGTGGTTTAATGCAGCACGGCTGGCAGTCGCTAATGACGGTGTGCACCTTCACCCTCCAGGAGACAGCGGGAGAGTATATAAAGGCAGCACACCATACACCAAGTGAGTACGTCCTCCAAATGCTAAATCTGACTCACTGTTTTCTCTGCCAGCAGATACCAGATTGGATGACACCCTCCCCTGCTGAGAAAATTGCAAAGCTGCTCCCCTGCACCTCTAAGAAGAGCTTACCATTCCTTACACCCCAGGACCCTCCAGCATGCCTCCTCCACTTTGAACCTCATTCTCTGCACCAGCTGGCTCACTCCACAAAACAAACAAAAATAAAATAGCACTTTTTTGCACCTCATGCCTTTGTCCCCATGTCTGTGTCACGTCCTGCCACTAGAAGGCACTACACAGGTGAAGAATGCAGGCAGATGACACAGACTCAGGCACCCCAGCCATGTACCAAGTGGTGAGACACCTCCTGGATGTCAGCGTGCAGCAGGGGCAGCTGTTCCAGGAGCTGGCTTATGGCCTATACACTGGCACCCAAGAGCTCCTGAACCTGAAACACATGCCGACTGCAGCCGCGGTCCCTCTCCCCGACCCAGCCCGAGATGCTCAGCGCCTCCTCACAAAACTCAACAATGACAATGACGTTGAGGCATTCCTGGGGACCTTTGAGAAGGTTGCGGAGAGAGAGGGCTGGTGCCCCAGACAGTGGGCCCATATCCTTGCCCCACTCCTCACCGGGGAAAAATTATTGCCCAGCAGGCCTACCATGCCCTTCCGCTGGTCAACACTGAGGACTATAATGTCCTCAAGGAAGAGATCCTGGTCCGCTGCAGGTTCTCCCCAACTTGAGCTGCCTCTAAATTCCACCACTGGAGTCACAGGCCAGGCCGAAAACCCAGGACCCAGATGGACAGTCTCCTGCAAATCACTTGGAAGTGGCTCCAACCCGACCAGGTAAACACCATTGCAATCGTGACGCGGGGCACCCTTGACCGCTTCCTGCGGAGCCTCCAGGGTGAAGAGAGGAGAACTGTGGGGATGAAGGCGGCCAGCACCCCCAGAGACATGGTCTCCACAATGGAGTGTGTGCTAGCCACCCTGAAGATGGGAAGGGAAGAGAAGAGGACCCCATTCCAGTGTGAGCCCCGTCACCTCTTCAGCCTGAGCCTTGGTGCACCTCAGGGGATAGGGGAGGACCCTCTGCCACAGCCCTCGCCTCAGGATGAGCCAATGCCCATGAAGCCAGAGTGCCACACTACAGCTAGGCCCTTCAAGCCCTGGTTGGTGGGATGTACACTTCACATCACCCCCCAGCTGCCAGCTCCCACTGTCACCCTTAAGTTGAATGGCATCCCACTGTCAGTGCTGTTGGATTCAGGGAGTGCTATTACCCTGGCTCATCTTTCAGCCCTATTTCGGACCACCCAACCCTGTGGAAGCTTGGCTGTCACCTATGTGCATGGGGATATGAGACAGGTCCCTGCCACAGAGGTCCAGATACGGAGCTGAAGAGGTGAGTGGCCGGTAATAGTTAGTCTAATCCCTGATCTCCCTGTGCCTCTCCTTGTACGCAGAGACTGGCTGGGGTTTCCTGCCTGCATGGGTGCACCAGAGAGAAGGAGGAGGAAGAGGAGCTCTAGAAGGCCGCATCAGCAGCAACAGCGTGCCCTTCCAGCCACCCCTGGGACTGCATTCCTTGCTGAAGGAGAGACAGCAGCTGTCGAAGCTGAAGGCAAAGGTGAGTTCTCCCTACCCACTAACCCTCTCTCTACTCTGTCTCAGCAGGTATCGAGGGAGGGAAACTTTGGGAAGGAACAAAAGGTGGATGACCAGCTGAAGCACTGCTGGGGCTACAGATCAATGGGCAGAACCTGCACCCCAACCAGGAACTGCCCACGGCCTACTTTATGGTGAAGAAAGGGCTGCTATACTACCACTGTAGCTGCCGGGGTGAGCTCTGTGACCTCCTCGTTGTACCCAAGACCAAGATAGACTCCATCATGCACCTGGCCCACTCCCACTCACTAGGCAGCCATCTGGGACCCCAGAACACACTGGAGAAAATGAGGGACCAGTTCCGCTGGCCAGGAATGGTGGCCAAGGTCCACAACTTCTGCCAGCATTGCCCACAGTGCCAGTGGACCTCCCCCTACAGACCAGCACTGGCCCCATTAATCCCCCTTCCCATCATTGGGGTCCCGTTCAAGCGGGTGGGGATGGATCTCATAGGGCCGCTGCCCAAGTCCACCCAGGGCCACGAATACATCTTGGTGATTGTCGACTATGCCACCCGGTACCCAGAGGCCGTCCCTCTCTGCACAGCCATGTCCAGGAACATTGCCAGAGAACTGATGCTCCACTTCAGCCTGGTCAGAATCCCCAAGGATCTCCTCACAGACCAGGGCACCCCCTTTGTCTCCACGCTGATGGCGGACCTGTGTCAGCTGCAGCAGGTCAAACACCTCAAGAGGTCGATTTACCACCCTCAGACCGATGGCCTGGTGGAGCAATTCAAGCAAACTCTCAAGTGCATATTGAGAAGGGTGGTAGATGAAGAAGGGCAAAATTGGAACCTATTCCTCCCCTACATCCTCTTCACCATGCAGGAGACTCCTCAGGCCTCTACAGGGCTCACGCCTTTTGAGCTCTTGTTCAGGCGATGGCCCAGGGGCTTATTGGACAATGTCAAGGAAGCCTGGGAGGAGCAGCCATCTCCTTTCTGCTCCCTGTCACCTACATCCAAGAAATGCAAGACTGGATTGAGTGGGTGGCCCTCATTGTACAGGAGCACATGCGGGTGGCCCAGAGAGAGCAGCAGCAAGGCTACAACCAGCCAGCCCAACCTCAAGAGTTTCAGCTTGGCGATTCTGTGCTCCTGTTCCTCCTAAATGTGGGTTGTAAGTTCCTCAACCACTGGCAAGGACCCCATGTCATCCGGGAATGAGTAGGTTCCATTAACTACTGCCTGCAGCAGCCAGGTAAGAGAGCCCTCACCCAACTTTACCATATAAACCTTCTAAAATGTTGGATGGAACTGGTACCAGCACTCTCAGCCGTTCCTGTCCCCCCCTCAAGTCCTGCCAATGAGTAGCTACCCAAGCCAGAGCAGGTCCACAAGGGAGAGGAATTGACACCTGCCCAACTGCAAGAGCTGTGAAAATTGGAGGATCAGTTCAGGGACATATTCTCTGTAGAGCCTGGGTGTACCCACCTGCTACAGCATGAGATCAAGACCCACGCTGGAGTAGTTGTCCAACAGCGGCCCTATCAAGTCCCAGAGGCCCACTGTTAAGCTATAGAGGCATTAATAGCCCAGATGCTACAGGAGGGCATCATCAAGGAATCCACCAGCCCCTGGTCCAGCCCATCGTCATTGTGCCCAAGCCTGACGGAAGCCTCTGGCTTTGCAACGACCTTCAGAGGCTGAAAGAGGTATCAGAGTTTGACAGCTACCCCCTGCCATGAGTGGATGAAGTCAGAGTGCCTAGGGATGGCACAGTTCATATCTACCCTCAACCTGACAAAAGGTCACTTCCAGGTAGCCCGGTCCAGAGAGGCATGGCCCAAAACGCCCTTCAGCACCAACTCCAGGCACTGGTAATACTGGGTACTTCTCTTTGGGCTCCATGGAGCACCTGCGATGTTCCAGAGGCTGATGGACATTGTCCTAACACCCCATCGCCCTTATGCCATGGCCTACCCGGACAACATAGTCATCCACTACAAACAACTGGCAAGATCACCTCCACCACCTCAGGGAAGTGCTGGGCGGACTCCACAATGTGGAACTGATGGTGAACCCAAAAAAATGCCATCTGGGGCTGACCGAGGCACAGTAACTGGGATATCACATCGGTCAGGGCCTCCTGAAGCCACAAGAAAAGAAAACTGAAGGTGTTTGCAACTACCCTTGGCCTACCACCAAGAAAACAGGTATGTGCCTTCTTGGGACTGGCCAGCTACTACGGGCGCTTTGTGCCTAATTTTGCATCTATAGCTTCCCCCCTCTCAGATCTCACCAGGAAGGGAGACCCCAAGGAAGTTCGCTGGACCCCCCCACCCAAACAAGCAGTCTAGGCTCTCAAAACTGCTCTCCAGTCCTAAGGAACCCTGACTTCCAGCGCCCCTTCCTGGTACACACGGATGCATCAGAGACAGGCCTAGGAGCCGTGCTGTTGCAAGAGTTCGAGGGAGAAGAGCACCCCATAGTTTACATCAGCCAGAAGCTGACACCAACAGAACAGAGATATGCAGCAGTGGAACGAGAAGCCCTTGCCATCAACTGGGCCATGGGGGAGCTACAATACTACTTAACAGGAAGACACTTCACCCTTGTCACCGACCATGCCTCACTTCATTGGATGGCAAAAGAAAAAAACTCCAACCACAAAATCACCGGCTGGTTTCTCTCTCTCCAGAGCTTCTCGTTCCAGGAACAACACCGGGCAGGGGCCCACAATGGCAATGCAGACGGCCTTTCCTGATGGCACGCACTCTGGGCACAGTCTTCTCCGATGGCCAGCTCAGAGCTGAGGGGGGGCAATGTAACGACGGTGGGCCAGTAGCCGTCTTCTCCCTCTCTGCGGGCACTCCTTGCTGGGCAACCGCCGTGGTGCTGAAAGGAAAGCGCCCCACCAGCACCAAAACTCAGCAGCAGCAGTTCAGCACCACTGGCAGAAACAAGACGTGGCAGAAACACACACACGAGGGAAGGAGCGGCTTAATACAGTGTGGCTGGCAGCCGCTAATGATGGCGTGCACCTTCAACCTCCAGGAGACAGCGGGAGAGTATATGAAGGCGGCATACTATACAAAGAGTGAGTATGTCCTCCCGAATGCTAAATCTGACTTGCTGTTTTCTCTGCCAGCAGATACCAGTTTGGATGATGCCCTCCCCCCGCTGGGAAAAATGCAAAGCTGCTCTCCTGCACCTCTAAGAAGAGCTTACCATTCCTCACACCCCGGGACCCTCCAGCATGCCTCCTCCACTTTGAACCTCACTCCCTGCACCAGCTGGATCATTCCACAAAACAAACAAAAATAAAAGAGCACTTTTTTGCACCTCACGCCTTTGCCCCCATGTCTGTATCACATCCTGCCACTAGAAGGCACTACAGTACAAAATCCTTTTGTAATGGCACACAGGGGTGTGATTGTTGCCACACGTCTTGTACTCACCCACTTTACTGAACTTTGAGTCTTCTTCAGACAGTATTGCAACCGAGCCAGTAATCACTCTGTAAATGACTCTGTTCTGTTAAGATGTGGCCTTTCCCTGTTAGATTTCTGCTGAGCCTCTCTGTGCTACTTTTGGTTTTAACTACAAGCTATTGATTGCAAACATAGATACTCTCCAGTCAGTGTGTGAGTGCACCATCATAGTCACACCGACATTGCAATTTCATCGACCTCGCTTGCATTAAAAAAAAGAAAAAAAGAAAAAAAGACAAGGTCTACAATAATCCACCAGGGACCAACTGAATGGCCACTTTGGGGTGTGTGGTTGTGTGCAATGATTGGTACAAAGTAAAACTATCATCAAAATAATTACAGTCAGATTATAGAACCAACATGAGGAATTGCAGGCCTCAATCATTCTTTAGCATGGTTATGCATTCTCTACAATCAGACATTGTGAAGATGAATAAGTATTGATTCCCTACATAGATTGGAGCAGGGACATTAAATTAACAGCTCTTTCATTAGGGCAGCTAATCTCAAGCCTTTCTGCTCTAGGGCCCCTTTGTAGATAGTAGATAGTCATAGTGTGTCATAGTGCCTTAGATGTAGATAGTGTCAGTGTGGCTCCCACAACCCCCTGCTGTAAAAGGGACAATGCACTGTTTAGATGACATTGCCAACAACTTGTTAAATTATTGCAAAATGACCATGACTGGGACAATACTTATAAAAATGTTTTATAACATATATTATATATTAACACATGTTTTTTTGTTTTGTTTGCTTGCTTGTTTGTTTTAAGATTTTATCCCCGATTGGGGAAACAAAGCACAATTAAGTGCATAAACAGTAAGTTTCATTACCTGTACTTTCTGGAAATACACCTAAAACACAGTTTTCTCTATTTTTCAAAATGTATTTTTTTAAAAGTAAACCTTTTAAGTCATACTTAAGTATATTGTGAGGACCTACAATTGAATAAATGCATTTCTTAGCATACTGAGGGATGCTTTAACAAAAGTATATTTAATTGCCATGTCTCCTTTTTTTTTTCAAAAAATTTCAATTTAAAATTAAATGTAAATTATTCCTTTAGTACATTATAAGTGGTACAATTCAATGAGTACCACATACTTAATGAAGTATGTATAAACTGTTAAGACTAGAAATATGTACTTTTATTATCATATTAAAATATTAATTATACTTTTTAAACATACACTTAAATATACATTTCTTTTATAATGGCAAAGCACTAAATACCAAAATTTAAAATGACGAAGCAGAAATTGAGATTACTGAGTAGAGTTTGAGAGCCACTTTATTAACGGACCAATCACCCTTTTGAATTTTAATGAGCATGCCATCATTTGGTGCTATATAGGTTTGGTGTTTAGCTTAGGATGTTTTGAACGCCTTGCATTATTTGTGGTGACAATAAAGCCATTGTAATGAGTTGTTGAGGGTTTGTAGTGGATGACAAATTTCCTGATGACATTGACTCATTGATGTTTAAACATTGTCAATTCAATACTGGTTCTTGAAGTGTGATTTCCCTTGAGAGTTAGTTATTTGTTAGCATTTTGGATTTTCTTTTGGAACATTTTCTTGCTCTCTTCAGGCAAATTCATCACATGAAAGAAAAATATATTTCCTGCACTGTCTTGTTACTGCCTACTGACGTTCATTTTTACCATTTCTTTTGCCTAACGCGGTCTCTCTGGGTTTCTACAATACAGCACAATTCTCAAAGCAAATACGGTAGTGCTAAAAGGAAGGACAGGGGCGTTAGAACCTCTAGCTAAAAGTAAATGCCCTGAAGGTTACATTTTTCTGTACATGTAGATAAAAACAATTGTAGAAGAACATCATTTCAGTGTATAATAGGACCATAAGGACCACAGTTGTTACCTTTGGGGGTGTTCAAAACAGAAAATTCTGACAAGAACTTAAAATAATTCTTTGTTAAACTCCTGCATGTTTTTTTTTCACCCAGTGCAGAAATACAGACAGTTAATTTGCAAGTATATGGTGCAAATGAAATTCACACATTGAGTTGGTTTTAATTAGTCATCATTTTGAGTTGTCCAGCTGTATCAAGTATATCCTTGATTGAAGAAATGGAAATTTAACCCCCCTGTGAGCAGCAACAGAACAGATTCACTTCTGAAACCATTAAAAAGTGTTGGAGTTGGAGGTTTGACAGGGGGGATTGTTTCCTCCTGCATGCCTGCGAACAGTAAAGGGCTGTTAGAGCTCTGGCTAAAAATAAAAGCAACCTGCAGTGGCATATTAACACTGGTCTTGGTATACAATCTGGATTGGATCCAACAGCTCTGGCTTTTCTAGTATTGAACCACAGCTGCCCCAGTTTTTATATGTGACTTCAGATTGTCTCGATTTGTTACATTACCTTACTCTTTTAAGTTTCTGCTTCCTGCCCACTTCCAGTGGGGTTCATGTATTGAAATATGGTTGTGTCAGATGAAGCATCCTGGGTGGGCACAAGTGGCCATAGTTCCTGCCACTTCCATGTTGGACATGGCAGAAGGGGTGAGGTGGAGTTGGTTTATGGCTGTATCACTCAGTGTTCATGCAGGGCCAAACAGAAGGCAGACCGACGAGCTGTAATAAGACCTGCCAAAGGTGGAGTTGGATAATGAGGCACTTCATGCCAGCCCTGTATAGAGAGCGGCAGGTGAGAAGCAATTAGAGAGAGATGGAGCTGACCACAGTCTGTATCTCACCACTGGAGCTATGCTTCATTTCTCATTCTCTCAGCCTCCTGCTTTACTATTCATTCTCTTTTCCTTTTCTTAGCCTCTCTTCCTTTCTATCTTTCCTGTCACTCTTGTTTTGTCATATGCACATCTAACTGTTTTTTTAATGATCCCTGCTCATAACATAACACATTTCTTGTTTTCTCCTTTTTCACTCACAGATGCACATACAATGCCACCTGCTTCACACCTCCTGCCACCTTTTATGGTCTTTGTTTCCATACTGTCCCTTCACTCTCAGCACCATGCTGATAAAAAAAATTGTAATTCACTTGTTCAGGCTGCTACATGCCATGAGAGTTGCAGTCCTCACCAGAAATGTCTGCTTAGCTGTGACTTGTGTGTAAGCAGGGAAGATGTTTCTCTCAGTAGCTTCTTCTTTACATGCTGTCCAAACACAGAGGCCATGCAACAGATCTCAGAGTCCTAAAGTTGGTTAGTTGTTTTGCATCACAACTTCCTTCCTCACCCATGCTAATACTAAATTGGGGTTTTGAAGTACAAACACTTGGTCACTGGAGTGGGGAAGTCAAGTGTATGTCTTGTGAACAGTTAGTGAGAAGGACAATCATTCAAATGCATAACTGGAACTGTTGTAGTATGGAGTTTGTTAAAAAAAAAAGAAAAAAATTCTGACAGCTTAAAATACTCTTTCATTCAATTTGTACACATTTTGACCAATCAATATGGAATTAAAGACATCTAATTTGCCTAGACTGCAGCAATATGGGGCAATCAAAATTCTCACAATAATATTTTCTTGTAAGTAGTTATTGTTTTGAGTTGTATAGCTTGACCAGTCCTTGATATTTGCCAAGCAGTGGGAAAAAAATCAAATTAAAAATTGGAGCCCCCTCGGATCAAAATAGAATGACTTCTAAAGCCATTAAAAAGTATTTGTACTTTAAGGTTTGACAGAAAGTTCTTTTTGTGAACAAACAGTGTTTGAGTGTTTAACGAGATCAGAAATCAGCATCCTCACAGCAGTAACAAGCAGCATTCACAAACTTAAGCTTTTACTGAGTGGTCTGTGGCAAAAATATAGTCAAATATTGAATATACTCTAAACAAGACAAAACTGTTTTTTAACATCACTTTCAAAGTTTAAAAAACTTAAACAATATAGCAAGTAAAGTTTAAAATGACTAAAATGAGCTTTATAACATTTTTATGATGAGAATTTAGGTAAACACTGCAAAATAAAATGTAGATGTGTATTTTAAAGAAGTTTAAAAGTCTTTATGTGATAATGGTACAATTGTCATGATTATAATCTTGACTAAATTTTTAATTTTAAAAGTAACCTAGAATACTGATTTGTGGGATCCAATTGTTATGGAATTATGGGTTTGAATCTTGACTATGCAAATGCCATCTTGCATTACTCTCATCCCTGTCCATCAGAGCTACACTAGCTAATCATGGGAGTCTGTTAGTTCATGTATACAAAAGACGGCATGTTGCGCTTTCTTCTGAGTATGTTCAGCTGCCCCGTGACATAGTATGATAGTGTGGATAGTGAGATAGGGAAGAGCTAGCTACTGTGTGGGAATTGGCCAAAAAATACAAGAAGCATCATTGTAGGCATATTTTCCAGCCCTAAAATTAGGTCCAACCCCCAGGTAGAATAGAGCTACTCAACGTAAGTGCACATACAAATATGTAGTTTCAAATATGCAGGGTTTTTTGTTTGTTTGTTTGTTTGGGGGGTGTTTTGGGAGATGTTAGAGGATAGTATGCCAATGTTTTCATTGCAAGTGCAATTCACCCTGCAAAAAGCAGAAAACTCTAAAAATTACATACACAATCCAAGTGTTTGTTTATCAGTCAGCAGGTTAGCTGTAGCAGCTTTATGCTTTTTTTGTAATCAGTGCATAACTGTGCAGTCTAGTTTGACTAATAGACTGATAATGTGGTTGTAAAGTGCAGTCTCAGGAAAGTCTTTTGGCCTCACAGCTTGATGAATGAACTCCATTTAGTTAGCATCAGGCTTTCTGACTACCGAGTGAGAGCTCGTCTGCACATCTTGTGGGCATTGATGGAAACACATCGCTTAGTCATGGAGCCAGCTGTTTCATTGCCCTCCGGATGTTTTTGTCCATTTTGAAGAGAATCCTGCTGCGATCCTCATATCTGCAGTTGATATAATTTATTGTGTAAAGAGGAATGTTTGTAATGTTCTTTTGTTTCCACATGGCTTCACTTTTGTTGTTTTTTCCCAAACACCGGGCCTCATTTATCAATCTTGTAGTAAAGTTGCTTATAAATGGCTCCTAAATGGTGCAACACAAAAGCATTCACCCTATCATGAAGAGATTGTGATTTTGGACCCACAGCCATCTGTGGCTGAAAGTCCAAGACAGCATAATTGGCTGTGTTCTCTGGGTGGGAGGCACAGCATTACTCTCTCACCTGTCAGTCAGAGTGACACTGATCAATCATGGGCATCTGTAAGATCATGTATGTGGAAGAGGGCAGATAGTGCTTTCACCTGAGTGAGTTCAGCTGAGCTGTGATGCAGCATGATCATAGTGGCTGGCTTCTTGCAGGAAGCACATGCTAGCCTTCATTTAACCTGGTCATGTGACAGGAGAGATCTAGTTAGTGGGTGGGAACTGGCAAATGACCAAACTGGAAGACAATGGGTAATACAACTAAAAAAAAAGCGTTTTCATAGATTAAAAAAAAAAAAAAACATAATTAAAAATCCCCCTCCTTCTCTTTATCACCTTTTTCAACCTCATGGAGAGGTGATAAAAGGACATTTCTAGTTGTTCGTGGTCCAAGTAAGGGGTCAGAACACTAGGGAATGTGTGATGGCATGCAGGGAGCACTATCAGTTCATCAGTCACAGGTGCCAACGGCAGCAGATGTTCCAGGTCCCATTTTGGACACTCTTCTGGAGTTCGCCATGTTCCCGTTGTCCGCTGCAAGTGTCTGTACTATATTTAACATTGCTGAGTTAATTAATAGCCTTCTATTAATAACATCAAGATCAGTCCATGTATCTCCCCTGCCATTTTCTCCCTTTCGCTCTTTCTCTACAAGCTCACTCTAGCCCCTCAGCCATTTCCCATGCATTATTGATGAGGCAAATGTCTCAGTCTCTCAAAGAACTTTACCAGAAGTACTTTCTCACTCTCACTCATGCTCTGCCTCTGTCTTTCGCTCATCATCTTTTCCCTTGTTTCCAGAGCTGAGAGCATGCATTCTGCATCATGAGGAGAGCTAACAGAAGTTCTACGAAAAACAGAGCATGTCTCTTGCATGCCAAGAATTTGTGTGGAATTGTATTCATTATGGAACAAAGTACAGAGAATGCAAGAGCCAGAAATGTGATCCAGCACTATCAACTGAAATCCAAATTTAGATCCTCAAACTCCACTATGAGTCACAAGGTTATCAAGTATCTAAAATATATCCTATGACTCACTGGTTGTTGGCAGAGTTTTAAACACATTGCCTTGCCATTTGAGAGAGCAGTAAATGGGAATACAATTAAGCTACTTTCTGATTTTATACAGCATCATTGAAAATGATATATGAGAAGATGACACACGTTATTATATATGTGACCCTCCATTACAAAACCAGTGACATGGTCACAGTCATACCCATGACCACGACTACTTCTGTGGCCACACGCACATCCTCGTGCACCTCCATGACCTCGACTCTGTTCTTCTTGTCCTTTATCTACCTATACCTGTATCTCTGAATCCTCAGCCATCTGGAGGCAGCACATCTGGTTTAGGGCACATTATGTCCTTGTAGGGCTCAG
>JAOTRR010000033.1:9760288-9776422 GCA_028570945.1 Gogo arcuatus
GTGTGTGTGTGTGTGTGTGTGTGTGTGTGTGTGCACGTGTGTGTGTGTGTGTGTGAGATTAAATAATAAGTTAGAAAAACGTAGTGGGAGAATGAGAAGAATTTGTGCACTTAATTTTATTTAAACTTTAAAAACAGTAATTTATAATTATTTTAAATTTAATTTAATTGGAAAAAAATAAATTACTCAAGTAATTTATGACAAAGGTTATTACAGGTCTTCATTCATTGACGATGTAAATATCCTGGATATACATATTTGATGCAAATGATTTTTTTTTTAAATTTTGCTAGTTTTCATGCTTTAATAAACTCTTTTTTCTTTTTTCAAAGTTGGTTTCTACAAAACCCATAGAATCCCATTTATTTTACAAGACGTCTTTATTAAATACTGAAAAAATAATACTGTAATATGTTTTATATCTAGTTTTAAGTTAAAAATGGATGAATGAATAAATGAATGAATTCTTTGTCACAAGATACTTTGAAAGAAAAAACCCACAATGCTTCTGATTTAAATAACTTTTATTTTCAGTATCACTCCATCATCATTTTACAAACATTTGATCATGTATTTTTTAGAAAGACAGCCCATAATGTTGAACATTTTATTAATAGCAACATGAGACTACTAAATGTACAGAGTCTCTGTGGTGAGAGATGCATTTACAGTGGCCAAAACACAGAGAGCTTTAGAACAAGAGGAATCAAAACCAGTGTCACCTGGAAATGTAACTTTACCAATATCTATAAAAGAGAGAGAGAGAGAGAGAGAGAGAGAGAGAGAGAGAGACTCAAAGACCAAAATAAAAAAAGTACATCATACTGAGTTTTGACACAGTCTCTGTGTGTGCATGTGTTTTTCTGAGCTATATTTATAGAACTTGTACAAAAGAAAAAAGAGGTACTCATCAATATAGTAAACACAAATATAAAAAAGATGCACAAAGTACAATTTCCTTCAGTTTTATGGCGAGAATACTGGGTTTGGCTGTTTTTGTGTGCCGTTAGAGTATGATGAAAAATTCAGACGTGAGAATGATCCAAAGAAACATCTAAAGACTTCATTCCTTAAGCCTCAGAAGAATAATATTATTTTGGGATCGCACGCTCATACAGAGCCATAACCTCATATGATTTGGGGGAAGAGTCTGTCACAGTGTACTGTGTACTGGACGTGTAGTTATGTGGGACCATGCCTTCTGAGGGAAGGTCAGTCTTATAAACTTATCAGTGAGAACACTTTTAAAGTTATTGTGATTGGAGTATGTTTGTTAAAACAAATTGTTCATATGCAACACCAAGATGTTATGATAATATAGCAGTATTTTTTGGGAACGTATACACTGCCAGTCAAATGTTTTTGAACACCTAGAGATTCTTATATTTTATTACTGGTTAATTACTGTTATTGCCTCAGACCAAACACCATGATGTAGAATAGCAATTAAGTAATGAAACCTTTGTTGAATTTATTAACTGGTCACTCTCAGATGCTAATGATACTGTATATGAGTGCTTTAGTAAAAGTAGGCGCACTCGGATAATAAACTTCATAAAGGAAAATAAAAAGACTCAGACACTCCTGGGATTAACTGTGCCTAAATAGATTAATAAAACTTTGGCCTTTTCCTGTTTATTAGATTGAGATTTTTCCAATAAAATAAAGTCAATTCACTAAACATTTGATGCAAACCATTTCTTGATTCATTTATACCTAGTGTTTTAACTTTGAGTAATTCAAATGATATCATTTTCAGTGTTCAATAACTTTTTCTCTTGCAGTGTATGAACATGTGTACATCATCAGATGAAAGCAGCATACAAAGATACTTTGAAAAAAACTTTTGAATGGAAATATACACATATAGCAAAATCACCTTTGCAATAAGCGTTTAAATGACTACATTAGGCAATGAAGCACTGAAATGCATTGCTGATGTTCAGAACATTTTTTTCCCATCTATTCAAATATGAACCATTCTGCAATCTAGCGAGTGGGAAGTCTCGGCATTGGCAGTCAGCCATTAGCAGTTACGGCACGACTGGAAATTAAACCGATTGCATGGAAGTAGATCTGTTTGGCAGTGTTTTTATCCACTTAGGTGCTGTCTTGAATAATAAAATCATATAATTCATGCTAGAGTAATGTAAAGTGTGTGGAAGTTCCATCAAAGACCCTGAACCTGTTATAGCTCAGTGTAACTGTTCATTTAGCAGACAGTAGCAGCATTTAGACCATTTCAACTATTCCATGTAGGATTTTTTTTTTTTTTGCATGGTTATTTTTTTTTTTTTTGCTGACACACAGCAATGAAAACGTCTACAAAAGGCTGGATATATTTATGGTAGGGATCCACAAATCCCTCTTCAAGAGCTCAGAGTATCATCTGATGCCCCATACTAATCTAATACCATCTTCTGAGCAACTGAGCTGACGCTTTGAAAGACATTTTCTATTGCACATATGCAAAACATCAAACACACGATGGAGTTATGCTTTATGACAAGTACTGTCCTGTGTTCACATCAGTAAAAAATAAAACATGACGGGCATGGCATTATAGAAAAATCATCAACGATGGAGTGGTGTGATGCAGCCAGATGTGAAGCGTAAGTCGATTATTTTTCTATAACAGCACATCCCAGTGTTTTATTCCTCTTACACCACAGCAATTTTCCAATCAACAATTACAATTACAATTTTGAATTTATTAAAGAATGACATGTCACACCAGCCTCTTTTTTTCTCTCTGTCTCAAAGACAAAAAAACATACATACATAAATAAATAAATAAATAAAATTGCCATATTATCAAGAAACAGGAAGTTCTTTCATTAATAAGCAAATCCTTACAGAAAGTTTCACTAGATCAACAATAAGACATTTTTTTCTTCATTAAAGAAGAGCATGTATTCAATTTGTTTATTTAAGATCAGGCTGAGATTATGTAGAGTGTCTGCCATACAAGCCTCTGTGAATTAGTAAATATAATACAATTACTATAATATAAACCTGTGATGTGAATTACAGCAGGCACTACTGTCAGACCTGCTGTTATAGAAGATTATTCGACACCTTCTGCCCAATCAGGTTTGCGAATTCAATAGCACTGTGGTATAAGTCAACAAAAACAAAACATTAAATGCATGAGAAAGATCGGATCAGAAATTTAAGCAAAATCTAACCAGATACCAGTTCACCGTTTGAGGATCAGGTACATCCCTGATAACGTGTGCTCATGCTCCATTCTGCTCTGATTCCCAACTGTGCTATTGTAAATGTGATTTTTCCTCAAATTTTTTTGTCAGTCTATGCAAATCAGTGAGTGATTAGTGAGTTTCCAGAGAGTGATGTCTCAGCAGACATCTGTTTAGGTATTGCAGTGCAAACTGAAATATCTGTATTTCACACACACACACACACACACACACACACACACACACACACACACANNNACACACACACACACACACACACACACACACACACACACACACACACACTACAAAGCAGTGTTAAAGCTGCCACAGTTGTTCTTGCTCTGTGATTATACTAAAAAAATACAGTACCAATCCCAATAATTCCATGCTGTCCACCTAAAAAGGCATGATTAAAAATAATACAAAATAATAAAAACAATAAAAAATAAAATACAAGTCATTAAATTAAAATGTATATTGTCAGTACTTAAATAAATGCATGCTTGTTTTTCTATACTACAATGACATATTCACATGGAGCCTGCTGTAGAAAAGGTCAATGAAAATTATGGACTGTGACATTTCAATAGAATAAATTATTCATAACTGAGCACTCTTTTTTCATGAGATGCAATCAGTGATAGAAACACACAATCAGGCAGGCATTATCCTTCCCATGAGCTTTCAGAGCTTTTACTGGCAGCACAGTGTTAGTGTTCATTTGTGTCCAGCTGCACCTATATAAATATCTAGATTTTAATAGAATACTGGGGGATTGCTGTTGTTTACCATGTTGTCTGCTTTTGCAAAGAAGAAATACTGAAATCTATTGAGGCTATAAAGTGTGAAGGCCTGGATACACTGTAACCCTGAGTTCAGCACTGATTGTCAATCTCAATGAGCTCAGAGTTGTACAGATTCAGGCTTGGGCAAAAGGTTAAAAAAAAGTTTTTGTTTTATTTCCTAACACAACGGGGCACCTATCAAATATCTCCAGTCTTTGGTCTATCCAAAGCACCTGCAAATCTACTGCACCAATAAACCAAGATCAGGATAAAACTGTAACTACACATTATTGCTTTGCATCTTTGTGGGGAATCAGCACCCACCACTTTATTATGAACATTCATGCTCTTATTATCTCCGCCGACTTTGTTGGAGGAGGTTATGTTTTCGCCTCCATTTGTTTGTTTATTTGTTTGTTTGCTTTTCCAAACATAACTCAGAAAGTAGTGAACGGATTTTGATGAAATTTTGAGGAAAGGTGGGCCATGGGGCAAGGAACAAATGATTAGATTTTGATGCAAATCTGAATATATATGTGGATCCAGGATTTTTTGTTTGTTCCCAACGTAACGCAAAAAGTACTGCACGGATTTTAATGAAATTTGGTGTACAGCTTTAGCATTATCCTATGTTCAAGTGATTTGATTTGGTGTTGATAATGTGGCTTGGCGGAGGTATGCACTCTACTGAGTGCCCTTCTAGTTCATTTTGTGAATAATTATTCAACCATTTCAATATGTGACTTGGTTGTTGGTACCAGACAGGCTGGCTTAAGTATGTCAGGAACTGCTAAATTCTTGGGATTTTCACATACAAGTGTTTAGTGGGCACAGGCTCACTAAAGCTAGATAGATGAAGATTGGAAAAAGACCAGGCATTGTTTTTGTAATCTTCAACTGTCTAGTTTTGGTTAGCCTGTGCCCACTGTAGCCTCAGATTACTGTTCTTGGCTGACAGGAGTGGACCCCGACGTGGTTTTCTGCTATTGTAGCCCATTCACCTCAAGGTTTAATGTGTTGTGCATTCTGAGATGTGTTTCTGCTCACCACGCTTGTAAAGAGTGGCTATTTCAGTTGCTGTAGCCTTCCTGTCAGCTTGAACCAGTCTGGCCATTCTTCTCAGAACTCTCTCATCAAAAAGCCATTTCCACCTGCAGAACTGCTGCTCAGTAGATTTTTTTAAAACAATTATTTATAAACTCTGGAGAAAGTTGTACGTGTAAATCCCAGGAATGTTTCTGAAATAGTCAAACCAGTCCATCTGGCCCCAACAACCTGCCATAATTAACGTCAATGAGATCATATTTTTTGTTCTTCTGATGTTTGATGTGAAGATCAACTGAAGTTGTTGAACTGTATCTGCATGACTGCATGCTTTGCAAGATTGCTTGAACAACCTGGTGTAAAGGTGCTCCTAATAAAGAGGTTGGTGAGTGTATGTCTGTACAGTGGTGGACAAATGATAAATTAGCTAGCTCACTTGTCAATGTAAAAACACCAGAATGCTCTCCAGTACCATGTTTTGCTTTCCCAGAAACCTAAATGTCTAAGCTAAAAATGGTACTTAATGCAATGTAATAAAGTATGGCCAGCTAGTTAGCTAACTAATTGTTAACTAACTAATTGCTAGCATATTGTGATATATGAATTCCCAGTGAGGAGACGACCATGTGGCCATCGTCCTGATAAATCTGCTGATAAAAATGTTTTTTGTAGTATATTGTGTTTGCGAGCTTGACAAGAAGTCACCAAGTCGCCGTCTATGACGTGGTGCTCACAAGTAAAAATATAACTTGAGTCTGCCTAGGGTCTTTATTTTCTCTTGATGTTATTTAGCTAAAAAGAAAGTTTTATTTTCTCTGGTTGTTGAACCTACTTGTCCACTATGCATCTACGAAATATATCACATAGAATATATCACATATATCATATATATCATATAGAATTTTAACATTCTGATGAAACCCACAAGGGATTAACTTCATTTTCACTCAGTGCATCCAGGCCCTAAAAACATAAGATTAATGGAGTAAAATTCCTTTGATTATTAATACCCACATATTTTGAGGTAGATATGTGGGAAATCTGGCTTGGAATGTAGATGGAAGAGCAAAAAGCTATCATTATGTTCTTTTTTTCTGATTTAAAGTTTTCCAGTGTGACAGATTTACAACTACATGCTTTTGGTTTTGCAACTGTTTGCTTTTCCACATGGACTTCTATATAGAAATTGTAGAACCAGTAATGCATTTCATAGCACAATTTAATTTTAATCTATTATATTGATATGAACTATATCCTGTGTTATTCTTTTGTCTAGTCAAATAATGATTTCTAGGTAGGATTTGTTTTCTGATTTTTTTCTTTTTTTCTTTTTTTGTCAGCAAAATTACCCAAATAAAAAACTGCCATCATTTTTAACCCTTTTGGCCTTGTACTCTTTTGCAGTGATTTGTGAAATGAACATTACACACACACACACACACACACACACATACACAGGCACACACTCAGCTACCTTCACATTTCAAGTGTTACCATGGGTCATTTCTATCCTTTCCACTGGCTGAAAATAAATTAATTTTATTTACCATTTCTCAACCAGAATAAGTTTTGAGAAGAAGCACAAAATGAAATAAAACCTAAACAGCTCTCTGTATAGATGAATTATCCATACCATTTTAAATAAAAATCCACTTCAGCATCACACCAGGTGACATTTCTGCATTTGGTACATACATCTTACTTTCTGAAGCACACAAATGAATAATATAAATGCCATGAATGTGTGTTTAGATGATTCAAATGGCTTGGATTTGGCACTCAACAATGACTTGGCACAAAAATAAATCATGTGGTGTGTTTGATATTAAGCCCTAGAATATTGATAACTGTACACTGTTGTTTCTTTTTTTAAAAATAAGAAAGAAAGAAAAGAAATGAAAAAAGCAGTCTTGTAAATCCCAATGCACGAACCGTGAAAATGTATTGCGTACCATTGTGGAAAAATTAGACCAACCCATGACTAAGGCTCTTTGACAGTAGAAATATACAGTAATACACAAACTGTGTCCATAGCCACCCAACATATCAACTGTCATTTATACGTAATGGCACCCCGTAGTAAATAAAATGGCTTCTATGGAAGAACAATCATCAGGAATGATGATTACTGAATTAAAAATACCGATGTGGGTCTTAAAAATGTCTCTTTCCCTCTGACTGAATATCATATTAACAGTTCCAAGAGTTGATGCACCACAACTGAGTAATGTGATGTGATGCACGCGCGCGCGTGTGTGTGCGTGTGTGTGTGTGTGTGTGTGTGTGTGTGTGTCTGTGTGTACAAAAATAGAGAAGACTATTCTATTTAAAACAGGGCCTAATAACAATACATTAAACTCAAAAGTCGGCCAAGGTTCTCGTCGTTTCGTTTCTTTTACCTAATCAAAATCAAACAGTGCTCCTTATAAATATTTTTGGACGTCTGCAACACAACTATTTCAAAACATAGTTCAAATACATATTTATACTTTCTATACAAAAAATGATGGGTTGATATAGAATAACTGTCACAGAAATGACTCGTCGTTGTGTCTGTAGTTTTTGATAAACTTCTAGACGCATCCCATCTGTACATATTGGCACATATTGGCGTTATTGGCACGTAGTTCTGAAAAGTCTGTTCACCCTTTTTCACAGAAAGCAGCCCGTCGGGAAACAGCATTCCAACACGTCTGTGGTGGTGATCTTCTTCCGATACTTCTACACATACAGTAATTTATGTATATACTGTAAGATATTAGCTTTAAGTATATTGTATCATTTCTAAATGATCGGAAGTCTATATGGAAAATAATCTGGAGTGGGGACCATAGAACGACTCTCATCTGTGATCAGCTTAGAAAAATAAACATCTTCGCTCCATGTCCAGGAAATCCATTGTTCGTAAAAAACTGTGTGTACGTTCATGTTCTTCTTTCTCCAATACATGGGCTTTTGTTCTTTTTTCATTTTGTGTTTTTAAATTTTCTTTATTTGAGAATTCAAGGTATTCCAATGGGATTCTGTAATTTTGAAAATTGGGAAAAGTTACAATTAGGACATAAAATTACAAGCACTTTGCAGCCCAGCTATTGTTTCGTTAAATTCTATTACAGCTACTAATTACTGTGAACCAAAAAGTTCCACAAATAGCATGTAATTATGGGATGTTTTCCAGTCGTAAACCCTACTTGTAAAGCAAGCAATCGCTGAATATATTCTATTTGTGTTTTCATAATTACAGTTTAAGTAAAACAGTGTATGCCATAACTAGTAGTTCTCTCACTAAATATCTGCATGGCGTTATACAAAAGAGAAACATCCCCCTTTTTAGAGCATCATGACTCAGTGGTGAGCTGCAGCCTGCATGTTTAACTGGGTAGAATTGTGAAACAGCTGAGAAATCAGACATACCAGGGTCCAAAATTGAGGAAGCTGCAGTTACCCACGGGTAGTAAAAGGTCCTCAGCAGGAGATCTCAAACCATTTCTCAGACACAAAGGCCACAGGGATTAGCTGCCTTTCACTTGGCGATGGTCTGGAACAAACACAGTTATCTCTAAGAAAACATTTATCTCTAAATATTTCTAAAAAAAAAAAAATGGTCCATGATAGTTCAATAACTAACCATGTTGCACTCACTGACACTTTAATACACTTTTTTATAAGCTGAAACACTTGTAAGTGCTTATCGCTTATCCTCCCAGCATCGTTTATTCAGCATCTAAACACTTCACAAGTTGAAAGCACCCATAAACATATCATTTTAAACCAACAAATATATGTACATTATATATGTGTAGCAGCATGGCACAACCCTTCACCTGGTGACATTTTTATATTTTCTACTATATGCAGTTGGAGAACTACAGATTTGCTGAACTGACGGAGAAAAAGAAAGAGAAAATTGCATTTAAAGATTCCATTCTGACTCCAATGGGATACACAAATGCATTGCCTGTCTTAAAGCAATGGCTGTTTATTGATATCATTTAAATTTCATTTAATATGTAGTAAATAAGATATATAAATTATACCTCACTATGTAAACTGTGTCTATCTTTATTGCAGCCTTTATTCATACAGGTACCGTAGATATTAGTGAAATTCCAATATGTGAAATTTGATTTAGTAGTAGTAACCTTGTTTGTTTATCACTAATATTATCTAATGTACTTAGCAGAGAAATTAGCTAACTCCTAGTAAACTAGCTTACATTAGTCACAGGTCAGTGAGATTAAAGTGTTGAGCTCATAACGTACATCCACGTATTCTTTGTCATTTATTTAGCAGTATCAAAAGCTGTCAAAACACTGTACACCATGACAACCAAAATTTTGGTCATCACTTCCATTAGTTAAAGGTGCAATGGTTGTTTTTTGTTTTTTTTCCTGGCTTGTACAAATAACCTAGAAAATATGTAGAACTTGATTAAATAAATAAATAAATAATAATTGTTTAAGCCATGGCCTCAGCACTAGTGTATTTTATGGCTGAGAAAACTCTGATACTCTGAAAAAAAACTGATACCCCATTTGAACTCACACTGAAAACCATATATTTCCGCTATAATGCTGTAATGGTGTCCTGTGGGATTGGGAGCAAAACAGTAAAGCTGAAATGGCAGTGACGTAAATGATGATGTAGTGATATTGTGACAGCACTACTCATACTGCCTCAATGTAAAGCAACTGGTGACAAATTCAAAACAACAAGACAAGCAAACATCGGCAGATATAAGCAAAAATGTTATAAATACTCTTTGCTTGAAAAACAAATATTGAGAAACACGAAAAGAACTCTCTCAATAGAGACGTGATGCAGCTCGACTGGTGCCATGTTGCTAACTAGGTAATGTCTCAGCTTGGGCTTTTCAGAACAACAGACTTGCCACCTTGTGACTTATACATCATACCCAGTCTTGCATGTTTTACACATCTTGTAGAGGCTCATGCTCTAGAATTAAATACAGTCAGATGGGAACACACAATATTTATTACTTTTCCATTATGGAAGACTGAGTAGGAATGAAAATTTGTTATCTATCCCATGTTGTTTTTACCTCACACAATAACGGGTTTCGTATGTGAAAGGGTTTGGATGGGCAAATTTTGACCAATCTTGCTTAAATCACCTTTAATTTAGCATGGAGGTTTGACTAAAATCTGATATACTAAGAAGGTTTCTGGTTTAAAAGGGAAAAATGACACAAGGACCAATCTATACAATCAGTCCTTCAAGAGAATAAGGAGTCAAAAAATGTGTTTTTGTACTATCAGAAATATTGTTTACTGGATTGGTAAATATGATAACATGTAGTTAAATCACATCTATTGATGCTAACTATAATTGCTATAATTGCTTTATAGTTGAAGTATGAGATTAGTTTTCTCACCTTACAGCCAGCTGTACATAAAATGTAATGTGAGGCAGAGAAAGGACACTCATTTCGAAAGGACAGTTTGGCAGAGTGAGAACTTGACAACCTTACTTTATTTTTTTATATATATATTTGCACAGATTTATGGCCTGGGGTAGGAAATATGCATCTGAGATGTACACTGCATTGGCGACCATGAAACCAGCACTGTATTCCACAGTGTCTGCTCAATTCACCCCATAATTAAATGAAACTGCCCTCCAAACAGGGCCATTCATGTCAGACAAGGACTGAATGCTGAGAGTGGAGGCATGAGTGAAGGAAATATAGCTCTGAAATGAGTTTTGTTTCATTATGCGTTTGAAGTGAAGTTTTCTTCACTTCACTTCACTGATCACCATTGTTCCCAATGACCAATCGCTGATCACCATTGTTTGTTCCATCCACACACATCTTTGTTCTTCATTTCTCTTGTTGGAGATATTTACAAGCAACAAACGTGAGTTATTCCATTCATAACTGTTTCCTTTGCCTGTATTTCTTTTTGATTGTTCTTGTGAAATGATAACATGCTGTAAATACAGTTGATATAGTTGTAAAAAGTCTACACACCCTTGTAAAATTGAAAGCTTTTTGTGATGTAAAACAAAATGAAAGCAAGATAAATCATGCCATATATTCTTCCACCTATAATGTGATATACCAATCACGAAAATTCAAGTGAAAATAATTGGAAGCATACTATGGGAGAGAAAATTCTTACAATAGCTGAGTTGCACAAGTGTGTAAAACCCTTAACTAACACTTTGTTGAAGCCCCTTTTGCTTATAATACAGCACTCAATCTTTTTGGGTGAGAATCTTCCAACTCAGCAGATCTTGATTCTGGAATTTTATTCCACTCTTCCTTGCAAAAATGCTCCAGATCTATCAAATAGCAAGGGATTCTTCTGTACACAGCCCTCTTCAAGCCATTCCACAGGTTTTCAACAGGATTTAGATCTGGGCTCTAAACATCAAGAAGATGTTCACCATTCCAAAATGGTGAACATCTTCTTCTGAAGCCATTCTTTTGTTGACTTGGAGTTGTGCTTTTGGTTGTTATCTGGAAGGTGGAAGGTGTGTTTTTTTTTTCTTTTCTTTATCTTCAGCTATCTAACAGAGGCCTGCTGGTTTTGTGCCAAAATAGACCGGTATTTGGAGCTATCCATAATCTTCTCTATTTTGATTAGAGCACCAACCCCAGCTGAAGAGTAGTAGCTCCAAAGCATGATGCTGCCACCACCATACTTCACTATGGGTATATGGGTGTTCTTGGGTGATAATTTGTCTTGTTTATGCACCAAAAACAATGGTGCAACATGTTGTCACATGCAGGGAGTCACCAATACTTGCCACATATTCCTGCAGCTCCTTTAATGTTGCCATAGGTCTCCTGGTAGCCTCCCTAGTAAGTTTCATCTTGTCTTATCATCACTTTTGAAGGGACATCCTGTTCTTTCTAATATCACTGTGGTGCCCGGTTTTCTCCACTTTTTGATGATGGCCATGAAAGTGTTCCATGGTACAGCGAACGCTGTAGAAATTCTTTTGTATCCCTCTCTTTATTGATACCTTTCAGCAATGAGATCCCGTACATGATTTCTAAGCTCTTTGTGGACCATGGCTTTAGCAGTCTGTACTTTTAAACATGAGTTTGAATGTAATTCTAAGCACACTCACATACCCCGTTATAAAAGTGTGTGTATATTTGTGCAACTAGGTTATACTATGTTTTTTTCTTCTTTTTCTTTTTTCTTCCCCTAAAACATTTCTATTTGTTTTTCACATTAATTTTGTTGGTTGCTATATCCCATTAAAGCTGGAAACACATCTTATATCTTGGTTTCATTTTTTGACATCACAAAAACCTGCAATTTTTACAGGGGTGTGTAGACTTGTTATATCCACTGTAGGCAGTGGACTATTTTGCAAATATGTAAATAATTTTTGGCACCATGAGACAAAATGTCCTCTTTCTATAAGAGCTGTTATAATATACTGCATTAATTTCTCTCTATTGTATTTTTCTCCATTCTATTCTATTCTATTTGGAAACAATCAAATCATATCTGATATGGTTATGTAAAATGTTGGCTATTATTATTTGTGCTGGCATGGATTTTGACATAATATAATGTCTCCATTTCAATGCCAGTCTAATCAGACAACTTGGCTTTCAGTCTCCAAGTATAGGATGGAAAACTTTTTGGTAGAGAAAATCACGGTGTATGTGAATATATTTAATTTTCATAAACATAAGCAATTTACAATTTGAAAGCTGTGTGTGTGTCATGAGCTTTTCAAGCACTGTTAAATTTGTATAAGCAGGATTCTCTGACACAGGATGAGTCTCTCACCTGCTCCCATTGTAGGTGGTCTTGTAAATTGGTGTGTGTTGGATCATCTCGTCTGTGTAGACGGGCACAGTGGTGCGCACACACTCGTGAGAGCACTGTAAACTGTCATTGTAGGCGGTGAAGATGTCCACCTTGCTGGGCACGCGTGCCGGCGTGAAGTCAGTCAGGTTCTGGCAGCTCTCTTCCTGCTGGTTGATCTTCCTCTGGTGGCTAGTGTGGCGGCCATTCCCCGACTGTGCACAGCTACAAAAACACGCACCAAATTCACAAAGCCAACATAAAATCATACCTTGAACCCCTGTGCATATTTTACACTTAACATATACAGGGGAACCAGACACAAAAAGTTTGGTTTCATACAAGTGAAGGTAAGAACATGATAGAGAGACAGACTGAAGGACAAGTACAGGGAGGGATAGACAGAAAGCACAAAAATTACATTAACATCAATTATGCTAGAAAAGAATCTTTCCTACCAGTTTTTAAGGACTAGTGTTGTTATCAAGGCTGCGATGACCATGATGAGGGAAACAGTGATAGTGATGATCTGATGCACTGCCAAACCTGCGAGTATAGACACAAAACCACAAACAACCCCAATTCAGTACAATTCAATTCAATTCAATTCTTGTCAGAAGCACATCTAGGCAGCATTCATGGGTAGTTGGAGGCCCATAAGAGTAACTCTGTATGAAAAGTAATCATTAAAGTGAAAAATTAAACCTAATATTTTTTATATGAAAGCAAATGTACAGATAGGGTAATTAAAGTACACATTGTTGGTTTTGTGATGCTGTGGGAAGATTTTTTCTGGCATGAGTTTGGGTTCCTTTGTCATCATTGCCAATCAGCACAAATTTCTTCTGACTGATCGCCTTTGCTCTGTGATGAAGCATTTCTATCTTGATGGGTGTTGTCTCTTCCAGGATGACTCTGCCCCCATCCACAGGGTGTGAGGGCTCACTGAATGTTTTCTAGCTAGTATGAAAATGATGGAAATCATATGCCATGGCTGTCACAGTTACCAGATATCAACCCGATTGAACATATATGTGAGATTCTGGAGCATGTTAGACAGTGCTCTCCACCTCCATCATCGACAGTGAGGGAACATCTTTTGGAAGAATGGTGTTCACTCTAGTACAGTTCCAAGGGCTTGCACAATCTGTTCCAGGGCACATTGAACTAATGCACTTTGTTTTTTCCTTTAAATTCTCACCTGTCTGTATTCTACTTTGACTACTTTTCACACATTTGATATTCCCAAGTGCATCACCTTGGAGGAAAAGAAAAATGAAACAAAACAAGCTAAAGCCCTTCATGATGTGCTGATATCACTGAACATTTTTTTTTCTTCAGGTACAGCCAA
The DNA here is from genome assembly GCA_028570945.1 of Gogo arcuatus. NCBI lineage: Eukaryota > Metazoa > Chordata > Actinopteri > Siluriformes > Anchariidae > Gogo > Gogo arcuatus. The sequence continues at coordinate 9,774,468 of JAOTRR010000033.1, forward strand.
ATGTTCCAAAAATGACAGTGAAGGTTATTACAGCAAACTGCACATACTGAACAGTCAGTTCTGCAGCTCTGATATTTATACCAAGAACCCTGATCCCTGAAACTGACAGGAACAGAAGCTTTACCATGCTCTCTGTTAGTAAATTCATGTAATCTTGTGGTAGGGCTAAATACATCAACCTACGTCACTTCTGGCTACAGATAAACCATAAGGCCCTGAGGCTTTTAGCGCTAACCCACAGAAACCTTGGCCCTCCATGTCCTATTTGGGTGAACACTACACCTGGCGAGCACCTGAGAGCAACTTCAACCCCACTGAATGATGAAGCAGAGATGTTCTAAACAAGGCAATCTGCCACCAGCTTGACATAATCGGCCTACACATTAGCAGAAGTGGGGTGCTGCTGAGCGATACGAGCTGCCATGGAGAGCCACGGTTTCATAAAGTTCTGCTTCAGAAGCAGTAACACACTCCATGACCTGAAGACACCTGGCACAGACACTTCACTTGGCAAAGTGGCAAATTGAGCACAGAGGCCAGCAGAAGTCCACTGACAGAATATCATCAATAACGCTCCACACTCTTTACACAGTCGTCCCATTTGTAGTTTATGTGATATTCATTACCCTGGCAAGGATACAAAGAGGCCATATTTTGTAGGCTAAATCAATACATTTTCTTGTGCAAACGTAACCTTTAAAATTTGTTTGAACATGTCATGTTGTGAAAGATTGAAGCTTTCAAATGCCATATTCAATTGTCATTCACTGCCAGTGCTCTGGAATGCATAGCAGATGACAGTTCAATAGGCTCAACGTGTAGTGATGTGACTCAAACTCAGATGAGTGAGATAGAAAGTGAACTCTGTGTGCATGGTATCATAGGGGTTATGGGCACAGCAAGGAAAAATAACCAAGATGTACAATCCTGGGTGCTGAGTGTTTGGTGCTGGCTGAAATACCTCCTATTACCACCTTCCTATTGCACTATGAAAGCCTCAATTCAATTTTCTTCAAAAGTGAGAAAGAAACTGAGGTTCTATAAACTACATTACGTGCCAGACACACAGTACTTCAAAATACACAAGTACCAAGCCCTCAGGTTATGCTTTCTTTTCCAATAAGCAACTTGATCAAATTCATTGAATGTTTCAGTCCAGCACATGCGAAACTACTAGCATTATTTAATATACTGTAATAAAAGCTACTAGGTACTAGGCTGGATGACACATCTGGTTTATCCATTTGTCAAAAGTGAGTCTGAGGATCATCCAGATTGAACTGACATCTGACTATTCATGATTTTATCAACAAAAAAAAAAAGGTAGAAAGACCATGGAGTTAAAGCTGAAAACTCAGGTTTTCAGGTAAAATGGTGGCAGATGTTGCTGTTTTGCTGTGGCCCCAACTGAGGAAGACAGAACCATATCATTCATTCATTTTCCTTCTCCTTTTTCTGGTGGCGATCACAGTGGCAACAGGCTGATAAGGTCTGTCCAGATTTTTCTATCCCCTGCCACAGATTCCAGCTCCTCCTGGGGAATCCCCAGATGTTCCCAAGCCAACTGTGAGATATAATCTCTCCAGGGTCCTGGGCCTGTGTCAAGGTCTTTGTCCAGTGGGATGTGATTGATAAAGCTCTTGGAAGTGTGTTTGTGAGGTGCACAAACCATCTCAGGTGCTACTCTCAAGAGCTCTACTCCAAGGGTCTCCTAGATTGCCATGCTTCTCAGTCTATCATGGAGAGTAAGCCCAGCAATCCTGTGAAGGAGCCTCAGTCCCATTGCCGGTACTCGCGACTACCCACAACTCAGGACCACGTGTGAGGATAGGGATGTAGACTGATTAGTATACAGAGAGCTATTATTTAATGAGAAACATTTATTTGAAAGTATGTTCTGTATTGGGGGCAGCCATGGCCTGAAGGTTAGAGAAGCAGCCTTGGGCCTGAAGGGT
>JAOTRR010000033.1:10021601-10032547 GCA_028570945.1 Gogo arcuatus
CTCTCTCTCTCTCTCTCTCTCTCACACACACACACACACACACACACACACACGATTTACTCAGCCTTGATCACTGTGCATCATCCACAGTATCTGCAGTGAGTGGTGTGTAAATGATCAGGTTGCGCCTGAGGAGGCAGACTTCCTTGAACTTTGTGTGACCTGCTGGAATATGATGTGGGCTCAGCTTGCTGCTGCAGTGAGATTATATTCTAACCGCCTTCAAAACAGGAGACTGTGAAATGAACTAGGCATGTTGTCTTGGATACGTAAGAACTCTATAGGAGCATGCACACAGATGAATATTAAGTGTAGTGCCAGCGAGAGAGAGAGAGAGAGAGAGAGAGACAGAGAGAGAGAGTGTATTGCATCCAAACATACATAGCACAACATTATGTCCAACCATCATTGACAATAACAATACAGTGTTGGCGTAAACTCAAACAGAAAAAGATTTTTTAAAATCTGTAGATCCCTGTCTTTTTTATCCCTGCTCAAATGTTAATTATAACTACAACATCACATCTGCCCACACTGTATATCGCCCCTGGTGTACTGCTGACACTTGTTACAAGCTGAAACATTCTAGTTAAACATGGACACAGTGCAGAAAGATAAAAAAAGACTTACAGATCAAAAGGGACAAAAGGACGAATGAAAACTCCTTTCATCTTCCTGCTCCAATTTATTAAGTATTAAGTACAGCGTATGTGTGCGTGCGTGCGTGCATGCGTGCCTGTTTTTGTATCTTGGTGGACCAAATATCCCTCTTAGGGTATCTCTGGCCATTTTGAACTTATGGGGACATTTGATTCAACTTAAAAGCCAGACGGTTTCCTTTTGGTTACTGAGGTTAAGGTTAGGGTTAGATTTAGATTTAGATGTAGGCATAGCATCAATTAGCTGCATTAATAATTATATCAATTGAAGGTCTTCACAAGGGTAGTAAGACAAACATGGGTGTGTTCCATTGGCCACTGTCAGCTTCTGCCTTCTTAGCAGTGAGGATTAGTGGTATTAACAGACTCTTTCATTTCAATGTTTGTGGTCAAGCACAGGGCTCTAGACCAAACCCAAAACTAACCTTTGGCTTGGAAAGACCCTGTACACCTCTGAAAATAGCTAAAATGTTCTATCAAACACTGCCAGGAACTTTATAACTGATCTAAACATATTAGTGCTTATAGGTAGACACACTGAGCTAAAGCACGCTGGGTTTTAGTGCTGAGCCCTAGGATAAGATAAGTGGTTATCGCCATCTTTGGCCAAATGATGATATTACAAGTCTGATATCTAGCTTAGGGTATTCTCTGTTGTGTTCCCTTTCTGCACAAAATATAATACATAACATATATCTTGGGGTTTTTGTGTTGTTGTTTGATAATTGACCAACATCTGGATGGACTCAGACAGTGTGGCAACCCAGGAAACCTGCTTGGTGGTGAACAAAATGGAGTTTTAGATTTTTGTTGTTGTGATTGAACCTGTTTGATTAGAAATTTAAAATGATATAACATATTAAATGTGGAGCATGGTGATGCAGCAGTTAGCATTGCTGTCTTACCGCTCCAGGGTCTCCAGTTTTGATCCTGAGCTCAAGTTACTGGAGGTTTTCCGTGTTCTCTGGCTTCCTACCATTGTTCAAAACATTCCAGTATGCAGATTTGCTACTCTCAGTTGTCCCTAGATGTGAATAAGTGTGTGAATGTGGGTGTGTATGGTGCCCGGATGGACTGGCATCCCATTCAGGGTGTATTCCTGCCTTGTGCCCGGTGTTTCCTGGATAGGCTCCAGATCCACCATGACCCTGACCAGGATAGAGCAGTTTCTGAGGATGAATGAATAATATATTAAATTCCACGTTGTTAATTTACATTGAGCAGAGAGCAATGGGAAAACGGGATCTACAGATCATTTCTTTGGCTATAATCGGAAAAATTCACAGTCATGTACAGAATGGAGAATGGAAGATACAGTATGACAACTTTACTTTATGAACTTTAATTTTTTTTCATTATTGTCAATACGGAGGTTTTGTCCTTTTGTGTGATTTGCACCAAATATGTGTTTTGTCTTTTATGTGTTTGTATTTTGTATTGTTATGGGAGGTTGATACATTAAGTTGGCAGATGTATGAGCAACTCTGCCAAAAAATGTTTGTATACCCAGGAGAATAAATGCAGCCAAGAGCAAAAGTTTGTATACATTTAGGATAATGTACAGAATATATTCACTCATTCATTCATCATTCATCTTTAGTAACTTCTTTATTCTGGTGAGGGTTGTGGAGGATCAAGAGCCATTCCTGGGAACACTGAGTGCAAGGTGGGAAAATTCATCCCAGATTGGGTGGCACTCCATCACAAAGCACCTTGCACACACAGAGGAAGATAGACAGATACACTATATGGGCAAAAGTTTGTGGACACCTGACCATAATGCTCATAGTATGTGACTGCGGACCATCCCATTGCAGATTTAGTCACCCTTTGCTGTTATAATAACCTTCACTATTCTAGGAAGTCATTCCTACATCGCTGTGGGGATTTTTGCCCATTCAGCCACAAAAGCATTAGTGAGGTCAGGCACTGATGTTCAGTGAGGAGGCCTGGGGTGCAGTCAGTGTTCCAGTTCATCCAAAGGGTGTTCAATGAAATTGAGGTCAGGGCTCTGTACAGGCTACTCAAGCTCTTCCTTGGCAGACCTTGTCTTCATGGAGCTCACTTTGTGTACAGGGGCATTGTAATGCTGGATCAGGTTTAGACCCCTTAGTTCCATCCATCCATTATCTATACCATTATCAGGGTCATGGGGAAAGATGGAGCCAAGTGACCAGGCACCCAGGTGACTTCGGGCAAGAGGCGGGGTACACCCTGTTGTGATAAGTCGCCAATCTATCACAGGGCTAACATAGAGACGAACAACCATTCACACTCACATTTAGAGTTGGCAGTTGACCTAATCCACATGTCTTTGGACTGTGGGAGGAAACTGGAGGGCCCAGAATAAGTTTACACAGGCACGGGGAAAACAGGCAGACCCCACACAGAAAAGCCTCAGTCAGCCAAAAGGTTCAAACCCAGAAACTAGTTGCTGTGCGGCAACAGTACTAACCACTACACCTCGTGCTGCTCTCCTTATTTCTAGTGAAAGGAAACTGTAATACTACAGAATATAAAGGCGTTGTAGACAATTGTGTTGTTCCGACTCCCGACTCTTTGGGGGTAACCGGTCGATCGATCAATCGATAGATAGATAGATAGATAGATAGATAGATAGATAATTTTCTCGTGTATTGAAAACTCAGTTGTATTTGTAAGACAGCTGGGTACACATTATTTTTATTTTCTTGATGACCCAATTCACAACTACATATTCATTACATAAGTAGTACATCTTTTTTTAAGAAGTGGCCTCGAAAACTAAATATTGTATATACCATACGACACAACTTGTATATAAAAACATTTATGTAAGAGATAAAACTACTTGTCACTGCTTCTATCAAAGTGAGTAACGCGGAACCAATATTGCATTCGGCGTGTTTTACACGACGGATATTTATAACGGACTTAGTTTCCTGGCAACCTTCTTCCTCCGGAAAGAATTGAAGAGGTAAATATTTATCTGGTTTGTCTGTCACAACATTGCGTGTATGTCACGTTTTCCTGGCAGTAAGGAGTTAAATATTTCATCTGGATAAAGACTAACAGCCGCTGACCCTCTCATTAAGTTAGCGAGAAGAGATGTTAGAGGCCTGCTCAGCGAACGCTAGCTAACAACAGGCTCCACAGCCGTCCCTGCTTTCTCACGTCAGTCAGGAAGCGTTACTTAGCGGCAGGTGGCTTGTGTGTGGCAACACTGAAATAGTTCTTCTACTTCTACTTAACTCTAAGTGAGTTCTGTTAGCACTTTGGCAATTCAGGAATACAAATACGTTTCTCTTTGCTATTAAATTATCCAGCTTGCGTGTTCGCTAATTCTAGCTAGCTGTCTAATGTCGTCACATGATTTCAGTTCCTCAATCTAGCTAATCTAACTATAGCTGATTAAGAAGACTCGGTCACGTGAAATGCAGTAAAATGAGTGCTGTAAGGGTAACTTGCTGAATATTTTACGACAAATGTAACCCTTATCTAAAGAGCTGTCAGTGGTGGATGATGTTAGCTGGCTGTGGTTATACTCTATTGTGTAACTACTGTATGTGTCATGAAAGCTGCGGTGTGATTCAGGATTCATGTGATTCAACTCCTAATAGATCAGCTATGGCAGTAATAGTGCAGTGTCATGCAGTGATTCGTATCACGTATACGTATAGACACGTATTTGTCTGTGTATATTTACTATATAGGTGCACTTTGTAGGTCATTACCTCTCTACCCTTTCCAGCAGTGGATATGGACAGATATTTTTTGGGTGGATGACCATTCTCATATCGTGGTAAAGACACTGACATGGGTGTGTCTGTGTCTGTCTGTGTGGTGCTGGTATGAACGTATCAGACGCAGTAGCTTTGCTGAGGTGTGTAACATCTTAATGCCAGGATCAGACTACACGAAATTTATTCTGATTGTGGCACGATTTTGTCGTGGCGACAAATTTCCAGTGTCGGGCCCGAATATGAATGTTGGAAACGACAAACAGGCTTTGTAGTGTGACATAATCGAAGACGAAACCCTGACAAAAAAAAAATCTAGCATTTCGGAATTTTACATATTTTCTTGCCTAGTTTGACACCACCTATGACCTGTTCCTTGATAGCCATGATTGACAATTTCTTGACCCTCCTTCCCGAAGATAAGCAAGGACGTGAACAATGATTGGTCAAACTTGTAGATGCCAGTCTCCCAAACAAGACACGGCAAGAATTTTTGTCACTGTGATTGCCTAATCTGACATAGTGACCATCGTGAAAGACAAAAATATCACATAGTCTGATCCCAGCATAATAGCAGTATTTGAGTATAGTGTGCCAGTCAACAGCAGACGTGTGGTCAGGGCCTGACACTGATAAAGGGCTAGAGGATGGTTAACACACTATAACTCAAACAAAATCCCAGCACCACTGTCTAATCCACCGGATATTCTCATGTCAGTGCCGCACACACTACCATTTCCCTGTCACCACTGTGCTGAGAATTGTCTACTACCCAAATATTATCTGTTGTCATACTGACGCTTTTCTCTAGTAAAGAGCTAGAAGGGTTGACATATTGTCCGGAATGGCTATAGTAATAGTGTGCACATATGGTAGGTGACCTGTTTAAAAAAAAAAAAAAAAAAAATCCCAGAGGCTACTGATTCTTTCTGTGTACATAAGTGAGATAAGAATTGTTTTCATACATTTGTTCCGAACATCATATCAAGGAAGAAGCGATGATAATGTGGACGTGCAAAAGTAAACTGACACAGGAGACGGAGAGATGGTGTGTACGATGATAGCTCACTGATAACATTTTTGTATGCAGCAGGTTGAGGGATGAGCCACTCCTCTGGGATTGGCAACAATGTGCAGGAGGAGACCGACGGGATGGACACCCCTGACTCTCCAGTGGCCTGCAGTTGGACAGCCGCTAACGGCGCCACCTCTCAGGTGCAGAAGTGTCAGGATGGAGTAGCTTACCTGGAGCAAGACAAACAGGAAGGAACTCCTGAGACTCACAGACACCCGCCCTACAGCATGGACCCTGCGTGCAGGCAAATACACACAAACTCAGCGCCTCACACCAACACACATGCCTGCGACGATTGCCCCAAACACACAGATGAACACACACCTCACTCACAACCAGTAACCAAAGACAGTCCATACATGGAAACTGCCAACACGCCACACACACAACCCAATGATGGGTGGGGAGGAGTGGAGGAGAAGGAAGTCAGAAACCAGAATGATGAAAGAGATGGTGAGGAAGTGGAAAATACTGAGGAGAAGCAGCAGACAGCAGAATTCACTGTGCAGGTAAGAATTTAGCAAAATGTGATCCCATTTCAGAAGCCAACTTGTTTGAGTGTTGTTTCTTTGCCCCCCCCAGCCAACTAATCAAACTAAATCCTGACCAATCCCATCACCTATCAGTGGTCAAAGGTCAAAAGAAAACCTTGTATCTCTGAAGTGTTACCTTTTGGCATTGTAGACCCAAATCTCACAAACACTACTCCAAAAACACACCAGTCTTATAACTTTAAGTATCTTGTTTTATTATATTTTCAATTAATATATTTTTAATAGTGTCAGTAAAACAATGGTTGCTTTGCACTCACTTGTCATAATTCTGTGTAGGAGGCACTATGGCATTAAAATCCTCCAATGATCATGACAGTGCTAACTTGTAAATACAATTACAGCCATAATTATTAGGCATGAGACAGAAATATCATGATACAAAATACTGTACTTCACAAAGTTAAGCCAATCAGAAAGAAGCGATATGGCACATGTGTCAAGCACAACACTCGTTTCATTTGGCCTGTGTGAACTTGGAAAAAATAATACTGAAACAGCTCATAATACACTACTGCTCAACATTTTCACATTATCCAGAATTCACAGCAGATCCATAGCGTGGCCATCTGAAAGGCAGTTTCTGTAAAATTTGTCAAGACTGTATGTGTGCTCTGGTTTCTACCACAGCTGGCTTGATTGTGGTGTGAAATGCAGTAGGGGTGGCATAACCAGAAACTAATTTACGTGGGATGAGACAGGAAGGATATATAAGAAAATGAAATCAGGTTTTTGTTTGTTTGTTTGTTTGTTTGTTTTTAATCTGTTCGATTTAATTGGTAAATGTCCCTCATTCGTGCATTCCAAGTGGATGTCAGACAACAGTAGGAGTGCTGATGGCATGAATTTGTTATTTAGCCTAATCATTTAAGGCACAATCTACCATCAGACAATTTTTCCATATTAATAGTGTTACCATGACATACATTAATGATACTGAAAAAGATTAAAATAACGTTAATAATGGGGTAAAATGGCACCTTATAAATCCTGATCTACTTTTCTTGCAATACAATGTATTGATATTACAGTGGTTCAGTTTGTTGACATTACATAATAAATGTATTAAAATTTAATATTTTATGTGTTAGTATCATCTCTGAAATCTGTATTGGAAAATGTCTCGTATCATGACTTCAGTGTATCATCTCATGCTTAATAATTATTGTTATGTTGTGATGTACATGGTGGTACAAGACATCGAGTCAGGCTGGGAAAATGGTGTAAAGTCGTGTAATGTTGATGGGGATCGATTTATCTCAGACCACAACTTGCAAATGCATTTACTCACATTAAAAACACTGACTGATCATTATTACCCTTAGAAGTTACAAATATCTATGTTGGTTGAATACTGTTGGAAAATAAGGCATGATTTTGACTGTTAATTAAATTGTGCACAGAATTGACATTTGACTGCTGTTTGCTTCAGTAAACCTTTGACCTCTGAGATGTTTTGTGATTGGCCAGGATTACATTCAGTTTCAAGCTTGTTTGTTTTTACTGAGGACCTCGTGGATTTACCACCTGAATTTTATTTAGCTCCATACTCATTAACAACAAGAGCTTGATCAGATTGCATTCTTGGTATTTAGAGTCAATAGATCTAAAGTCTGTGTGTAAAGCGTTCTGCGCATTTGAACTTCTCTGTCTCCTCAGCCAGTAAAAGAGACCACCACTGAAGACTCAACCACTTCACAAACCTCACCTACAGAACCAGTCAACTGTAACTCTTACGACAATGCCCATTTGTCTGCTTCCACGCCCCCTGACCAGGCCCCGCCTCTGGTCCCAGCTCCTCCCCCGAGCTCAGTTCCTCCTCCCGTGCTGCCAGCACCTGATGATTGGCCACGGCCGGCTCATGTGATGGCAGAGGTGCGGGTGCGTTCTGCTCCTGGACGGGAGCGGGTTGTGCGGGGTATGCAGGACAGTAAGAGTCTGGACGGCATCAGTGAGGCGTGCGGAGGTGGCACGCGGGCCGCGGCAGGCGAGGGCCGCAGGGCCACTATCTCCAGCGCTCTGGAACTGGAGGGCACAGTGAGCCATGATGGAGATCTCACCCACTTCATCACCAAGAACTTGGAGCAGAAAATCAAAATGAGTTCACGCCCCAGCCTTGACACTGACTGTGAGTGTGTGACAGTCTCTTTTCCTTTTTTTTTCTCCTGTAATCCTTATTGATTACACACGCTGATTGTAATATTCCAGAACTATCACTGCAGTAACTTTTTGGTAGTGTTGAGAAGTTATAATATTAATCCTCTACAAGCAATACAATACTTATATACTTATCATTTAAAACATAAGTAATGACAAAGTTTATTAATTAAATGTTTACATTTTAACCTGATTGTGAGGGCAGGCAGTATGCTCTGGAGCTGTACTGAGCAGTCAGTTGTCTGCGTGTGTGTTGTGTGCAGCGGACTGCTCAGGCCCAGTGGTGCGAGGTCGTGGTTCATTGCATCGGCCAGCTGACATCCCGCCCATAGACCCCAGTGTGCTGCTAGACCTGCACAAACACACACAGGAGGTTGCACACAGTGTGGAGATGATGCTCCGCAGCCTCAATGGAACCATCCAGAACGTAAGCTCTAGCACAGTAGAGCATAAACACAACCCTTATATACATATATACATACATACATACATACACACACACACATCCCTTTCACTTCTGCGTACACATACAAGTCACTGACCTAGCCTGACAAGTGGAAAACCCATTGTTTTCCAGTGAAATATTGCTACACTACGTTTGTGAGATAATGTCAATACTTGCACCAAGTATAGATTAGATATAGTATAGGCCATTCTCCACAACATGGATTAGTCTCACAACTGCCAGTGCAATTTCAATACACATTCAAGTCAAGTCTTTCAAAACAGCATCTCAAACCACATAATGTGCACTAAATAGGATTCCGAAATAGTAATCACAGCAAAGGCATACTATTTAGTACTGTAGTATACAATTTGGGATGTGGTCCAAGTGTGCACAACTCTGATGCTGTAAGTAATCCACTTTCATTATGGTATTATAAAAGTAGAACTTCAAGATGTCTGTTACATGTACTGATTGTTAAGTAGGCATTAAGTTCACTAACTCTTAAAAAAAAATGCAGTATAGAGAATAAAACCATTACGTCTGGTTGTTAAGACACAGATTGGTGGACCAGGTATAGAAATACACATAAACGCAAGCCCACTATCCTGCCATCATTGTCTCTTTAGCCGAAACACGTTTGCAACTTGGCATTGATACAAATTCCTCAGAGGATGTATCAGATGATTATCATTCACTAACTTCCCACCATATTATCTGTTCAGCAAGAAAACAAGCCAAAAATCCATTTTCCTCTGAGATGATTGTATTAGACCATTTCACTCTGTCACTTTCTTGCTCTCCCTCTCTCTCTTGATTAGCTGCCAGCTCTTGCCTGTCACTGTGTAGTCAGACTTCTTTTATGACACCTAGTTGGGGCGTGATGACAGTTTACATATCTAAGTTGGCATATGGCATTTATACAAATTTCCAAACATCACATGATAAACTTTTTTCTTTTTTTTTTTGCTACACAATCCAGCATCCCACAACACTACATCTGTTTACTCTTCCACATTGTGGGTTGCACTTCAGTTGGCCCCCTTTTCTGACCTCACTAATCTCACAAATCTTGGTGTTATGCCCTCTTGTTAAGACTGCTGACACCTTTCCTTGGTTTACCTCTGACCTTTGTACCATTAAATCTGCAGGTCTTGAGCCCTGGTCTTACTGTTTATCTGCCATGTAATAAAGTACACTAAGTGCTGCTTACTCGTCTTATTACTCCTCTGTTGTCATCAGTAGTAAGACATTAGTAGGGTCAACACTTGTTTTAGCATTTTCTAGATAATCTTCTTATTTATTTATTTTAATTAAATCTCTTAATCTGCCATCACCTGCTCGTGTTATTTCATGCCCTAACTCTTACTTCATTAATAAGCCTATTGATTAGTTGTGTGTTCTGTTTGAAACTTGACATTGATTCTCTTAATGTCTAAAACAATAGACTTAGTTATCAGTTTTTATCCAAACTGCTTGTTAGAGATAGAATTATTTTGCCATTTTGAGCCTTTCCAGACTGATTTCCGTTGACTGCATTGCACCGAGACATCTTGTGTAAAAATCAGTCATGATTTTCACTCTGCTGACCTTATGCCTTTAGTGCAGCCTTTGACACAGTGAGTCATTCTTATCTGTTGTCTCTTTTATTGGAATGTCAGACACTACTCTTGCATAATTCAAATCTTATCTCTGTGAGAAACTTCTCTTTGTATCTATTATGAAAATAAATCCTTAATCCCCTCTATTAAACAAGGAGTCCTGCAAGGTTGGGTTCTTGGTCAGCTCCGCTTCAGCATATTCTCCACTTTGCTGAAATAATTTGGTGACTCTGTGATCTATATTAGTCTTAGGAGCATCACATTATTAACTGTGTCTACTATTGATTTAAAAATGTTTCTAAAAAGCACTGCATGCCATCCTTCTCCGGTATCTTTCTGAGCATTCTTAGCCCCTTAGCTCGCTTTCTAAGGTCCAGTATGATCTACTGGTGTTCAGTAGGACGAGACTGGTCATAGTGGGAGGCAGATTGTTCAGTGGCATGGCCTGTGAACTTTGGAATTCCTTCCCACACGATCACCATGACTGATTCTCTGTCCTGCTGCAAGTCTTAGCTCGGGTCTCGGTGTTCCTCTACCCTTAGCTTATTTACTTCTTCCTTCTGCCTGTTTTTTTTTTTTTTTAATTATTATATATCTGAATCATCCAACTTTTTTATTAGTATTGATGTTGTGCTTGTTAAACCTGCTCCTGTTGTCAGAAATCTTGGAGTATTATTTGATCCGTCACTCAATTTTGATTTTCATATTAAGTCACTCACCAAACTTGCATTCTTTCACC
>JAOTRR010000033.1:10035445-10048881 GCA_028570945.1 Gogo arcuatus
TCTCTCTCTCTCTCTCTCTCTCTCTCTCTCTCTCTCTCTCTCTCTCTCTCTGAACGCATGGTACTGGGATTATTTATTGTGTGTGTTTTAAGAGATGAGTTGGTGATGACATTGAAGTCCTTAAACTAGGTCAGATGTGTCACATCTGTATTTGTCACTATGAAAACGTTCTAGAAGCCATTCTCCATTTGTATTCTTCTCCCTCCGGGTGTTTGTGTGTCTACAGATTGGATGCTATGTATCCCCTGTTTCCACCATGACCACTGATCAATTCTAACACGTGACCTATTAATCGTCCTGAGACTTTGGATCTTCTGTTGCCACGGTGACAGTCATGAGGGACGCTAGCATGGAGACTAAGCGTGCGGTCGTTTTGAAACGAATTCTCAGACTGAAGAAAGGCGTGTGAGAAAAATGATCTAAAAAATGGACAGAGGGAATGAAGAGGAGTGCGGGACAGTCCCTTATCGCCAGCCCTTGTCCGTCTAGTTCAGTGTCTGCTTCCAGTACGGCAATTTATTAAACTGTCTGGCATATATGTATGTTTTAAAGAATGCAATATAACAATAAATTTACTAGAATGATCCAGAATTATGCTTATCATATTAGGATAAAACCTTTGGTAGTCTGAAGCAAGTGTATCAGATCTTTGTGTAGGAAGCTGAATAAGTAAATAATTAATGTTTAAAACTAAATGAGTAAACAGGATTGGAGAATATAAAGCAAGCATTTATTGCGAGATAAATTAGTCTTTTACTTTTTAAAAGGAAACTGGTATGAATGATGATCTGCTTCCCTAATGCCTCCTAGTTTGTAACTGTTTTTGTAAATGGTACCTTTTTTGCATATACATGCAATTCCAGAAATATTGATGTCCAGAATGGGGGGAACATAATTATAATTGGAAATAAACATGATATATTTTAAAAAATATTCACGTTCTCCACTAAACCACTTTCCTTTCTTTTAATGAAAACCCATTTTCTTTTATTCATTCGTCTTCAGTAACTTACTCCGGGAACGCTAGACATGAGGATTGAAGACACCCTGGATGGGATACCAGTCCTATAAAGCACCTGTAAAATCTTTGTCGTCTGTCTTAGATGGTTTTTGTTGATGTTTCATTCATTCTTATTTGCCAGGAAGCAAACTGACATGAGCACACTTTCCATGTGCACAGTAAGGATAATGGTGTGTTATGAACAGTTTTGTTGCTTCTTAAATTGAATTGCAATATTCAGTTGATAATTTGGGTTGCCTAGTTTTAAATTTAGCTTAAAAACACCATATCCATAACAACAAGCTGTTTGGAAGAGGTTGCAAGAAAGAACATGCATCATGGGAACTGCAGCTGAAATCATGTGATGTGGTTAGATGAGAGCACAATTGGACCATTTGGTCATGCAGCTGGTGCAACCAAACCAGCTTAGCTAACCTTCAAAAACTAGAAAAATATTGAGTTCAAATAAAACTATAGCCCTGCAATGGACCGTCTTGTGCAGGGTGGATTTTTGCTTTGTGCCAGTGATTTTGGGAAAGACTCTGTGTTCACTGTGACCCAAGCTAAATTGGTTACTGGAGATGAATAAATAAAGCAGTAGAGTGCCCCCATATGTTTGAACTCAAACATTACAAACTACGTATTACTCATAGCATGTTGTATACTTTTGCTTATTTTCATGAAGGGTGCCAATATTTTTAGTTGAGTGTAAAATCAATGGGCCTCATTTATCAAGCTTTTGTAGGGCCAAGTGAACTAAAAAAGTCTGCCAGATTTTTTTTTTTTTTTTAAGTTTTGTCAACGCTGAATTTTCTTTGTAACTTAGCAAGCGTGTTCATGGCATAGCTGACGTACTGAAGCCAGCAGGACTCAGGAGAGTTGTGTGAATCCATATGCAGGAGGTTTATTAACAAAACAGTCCACAGTCCAAGAATCAGTATAAGACAGCCTCAGTAATCTATAGTAATATCAGAACCAAAGAGCAAATCCAGAGTAGTCAAATAAGAAAGGCAAGGGGCAGACACGAAATGTTCCAGTAATGCAGCTGAGCCATTGCAGCGTGTCAACTACCACAGACGCGCGCACAAACTTTTCGTCCTTTTATAGGTTGCTGTTTCTTTTGTCCTAGTTGAAAAGCTAGTCGTGTCTTAATTTCTGGATTTCTTCTGAATTGCTTTCTTTAAAGTCCTTATATGAGTTTCAGAAAAATTTTACAGAACTTTACAAACCTGACAATATAATCTGTATATAAAAGTGCAGTAACTTGTGCCGGTTATATGCCAATCAATCAAGGTTCACCTTAAGTCTCCTAATATGTAAATTCTCAGGAATCTCAGTAGGATATGAAGATGGATTTCCTTCCATGAATACCACATTTCTTGTGTAAATGCTCTTGCAAATGATTTATAAATGAATTTGTTTGTATCCAGTTTGATAAATGAGGCCTACTGTGTGTCTAGTCTTGGTCAGGTGGCATGAAGTGTTACAGCTCAAACTACGGAATGCGCTGAAGCGAGGCAACACGGACAGAATGCCCGTGGTGAAGTTCAGGTGAGTTCTCTGCACGCACAGCACATTCCTATCAGCTGATTACTGCTTCTGCCTCATGCTGCTCTGCATTATAATGTCTTAATTAAAGATGACTTTGCGTGTGTGAGTGAGTGTGTATTCTCCCTTGGCCTCTGGATTTAAAGCAGGCGGTAGGTCACAAACTCCCAGTGAGAGCACAAGCTTGTTATTAAGAGTTTAAACTTGAAAATGTCATTGTATTTCTTACATATTGAAGCCAACAGCACTGTTGATCATCCACTTACTTTAACCCAGTTCATTCCTGAGAGCCTGTAATTAAACGCAACGTTTTATAATGCAGCATAATAATGCGCATATTATGTCTTTGAAAGAGTGAGAGACGCTACGGTATGTCTTTCTTCTTTTAACTGTTGTTTATTGTTTAGTATTGTTCAGTATCATTCCAGGCTGTTTTGTGGTGTAGCAGATGTTTCGAATTTGCTGTAAACATGGCTAGATCTGTATGTCTGTCGCAGATGAACGATAAGGCGAAGACTAAACATGAGATTAGAGGTTAGTTTGGACAGTTTTGACAGATGGACTGATAGAGGTACAGGACTGGCTGACCGGCTCCACAGCATTCTGTAAATCTGATGATGCACTTATCGCCCATCATCCGTCAAATACGGGTTTTACACTAGATCACACGTGTACATGACGCTGGTTATTCATATGCACAAATGTATCCTTGCACTTGCTTCTTGATCATCTCATAAAGGTGTTAATAAGAGCAATTGCACATATAAGGAAGAACTAAAGCTTTAAGAAGTGGAAAAGTACCATTCAATTCTAACACCTTTTTAAAAGATAATTTCACAATGAAAGTACAAAATTAGATGTACATTTTTCCCAGTTCGATAAACCCTATTCATCTTTAAATGAAATTCTTTGAGAGAGGTGCAGGGGTGGAGGAGTGTATGTGCATGAATATGGATGCTTCAGGCATGCTATATTTGCTTACACAAACACCTTTAGGGATGTTTTTGTTTCTCATAACTTTCAGAAATCACGTCAAAGCTTGTTTTCCTTCACAGGGCATTGCCCTTGTGTAACTCTGTGTATCTCGCACAGATGGGATTTTATGACCCATGACTGTTATCGTGAGATCACATGACTTTCATCTAGCTGAAATCTGCATTGCAGCCATACACTAAGTTAAACAAGGTCATTACTATCCATATAATACTGAAGGGCATGCAGCAATCGTTCATTATGAATGAACCAGTACAGTTTTATTATTCTTTAGGTCCCATACCTAGCTATAAATTAAACTGCTGGAATAACACAATTAAACTGAAAATCACAATTCAGCTCAATCTAGATTTAAATGAGGAATTAATTTTCAAGTTACTTCAGGAGTATATGACAGTTTAAACTAAAGGTTAAACTTCAGTCTAATGCAGTTAAAGGTGAGAAATGGATTATTTTGACTACATCAGTGAATATGAATAGACAACAGCAGTCACACAAATGACAATTTACTCTACATGATTTATGATGATGCTTTTATGCTTGCAAATGTAAAGTAAAAGCAGTAATCTTATTACTTTTGGTGCCTAAGCTCTCATCTGTGAGCCAAAGAGAAAAACTTGTATGACCTTGTCCCCAAATGCTCATAACCTGAAGGTATTTGGTATGTGGCACCTTTTATCATGATGATGTAAATTATGTAAGGTTGTTTAAAAAAAAAAAACGGTTCCCTGATGCACCAGCACAAGTTAGAAATGAATATGAGTATGGAAATTTCCCAGGAGAAACAGACTGTTTACATGGGTGACATATCCCCAAATGTCCTCCTACACCAGATTCCGATGAATAGAGGAAATATGAGAACTTGTTCTCGATTTATATACAGTGTGCGCGCTACTAAACACATCAGAAAGTTGCATCTCATGATTTATTACACTTGTCTCTGAATGCTTAGTTTTAAAGAGGCAGGCACACTGGGATTTTGTCTGATCACAGTGATGATGCTCAGATTATGCTTACAACCAGCAATCCCTAGACACCTGCACTACACCCAGGCTCATATTTCCACTGGGGTTCTAGTAGAGCTCATATTTGATGTATGAACATTTCAAATGTTTATATACCCAGCGTACGTAAGTGTCACTCTCGTCTGGTCATCATCTGGAACGTTCTCTGAAGGTTGATGGCTCTCATTTAACTGGTCAGTGACTTTATTTGGTCTTAAATTTATCTTCATGTTCTTTAACAATGCCTGCATTCAGTAATAAGTGCAATGTCATTCCACAAGCACGTCCACAAAAGAGGAAATAATGATGAAAGTTCTTAAATTGTTGTAAGGTTCTTTTTGTGCTCATCAGTGCTAGATTCATTTCAGACTGATGTCCAGGCTTCTCCAACTGATGTGTCTTTTGTCTTCAATAATGTGGTGCTTTGTATTCTTTTGCTTAATAATATCTTTCTCAATAGTGATTTTTTTTAGCCCGCTGTTTTTTTCTGCTATTGATTTAGCTGAATTTGAATTTCTATTTTCCCATAATATTATGATTTTCGAGGTTTTTGAAGCAACGTTAGCACAACGCAAAAATCACTAATCCACACTAGCACAGGTGTACGTTAGTTTAATTTAGTTCTGGCCTTCATAGTCTGGAACTAATTCATCTTTAAATTTTGTTTATGCCTTGATTATCTATTCTGTCTACTTCTGGCGTGATTTCAATCCTGTCCAGGAAAACGCCCCTTTAGTGTTTGTTTTAAGGCACATCTCAAACATACAGTAGGAGTGGCGCACACATTATTATCTGAGTAAATTATTTCAGAAACGTTAGACACGTGGTGTGAGTCTACTATAACGAACCTTTATTTTATATTACCATAATCACATGCCTGCAGAAATTGAGTAATGTTACTGTAATTTATCTTAATTTGCCTAACTTTCCATGGATAATTCTAACTACCGTTATAAAGACTTTATACGGATGTTACTATATGTGCCATCACAGGCTTCACAACCTGTTCATCTCCTGCTGATAGCTGACATGATCAGGCTAGAGCAATTGCTGGAAAATGAACAATCATCATCTAAATTGTTGTTTTAATGTTTCTGTCTTCATTGAAAACATTCTCTAAGTGACCAAAATCTATTCAAATACTGTATGTAGAAGCCCATGAGAACGTCTTACAAAAAACAGTTTTAAATGGCCATTACATACGACTCACTGAGCAGAACAATAAGCAATATTTGAGTTTTTCAGTGCATGCCTGCATTTGTGTCTGTGTTTTGTCTATAACACACACTGGATTTCTTAGCAAGCCTGTCTTCTTAAAGGTCAAAGTTTGTGACACTCTGAATTGTGATTATGTCATAGATGGCCAGGGAGTCCAAGACAGCATAATGGGCTTGCTCTCTGAGTGGAAAGGATGGCTTTCCTCAAACACACAGAAAAGGGCAGCCAGTGTTGTCTTGTAAGTGCTGTCACCTCCTCTATAATGTTGCATGGGGAGCTGTTTCCTGGCTTTCTGCTTTCTTGCTTCTCAGAGGAAGCACATATTAGCTCTCATGTTCCTGGATTAGTAGCTGTCATATGATGGGGGAGATCTAGCTAGTGGTGGTGATTTTTGTAATGGCTAAATTAGAAGAAAATGGTCAAAAAACGTTTGTGAAGCTGACGGATCTCAAGCTAAATGGACTCATAGATTACCATGTTCACTACTTTAAACGGACTGTGGTGAGTATCCAGTTGACCTTCCCATAGTCACATATCTGCTACCATTACCAACAATATTAATTTCTCTTATGTTATAGCTATCATTAATTTTGATGGACAATTCAAGCAAAACTATAAAAATCAAGGCCAAATGGTTCCTCTTGTATGCCCCATCTGTCAGGAAGACACATTTAAAAGTCAAAGTTTGTGAAGCTGAAGAATGACACAACACAGGCAAGTATGATGGTCACACAGTGGGCGGGGCTGCCACTTTTTGACGATTCTTGTCCAACGTGCGTCATGGGAGCCACTGTCTCCTCATTTTGCCCAAGTGTCTTCTCAATCCCCTCACTTTGACCAAATGTCCTCAAAGTATGAACAATAATATTGGGTGGCTTTATTGTTGCCAGTGACCTCTGACCACCACTCTCAATCCCAACTGACTCCTGATCAGCAGCTGCTCCTTCCAATGCTTCAAACCAATGGCACTGAAAGTCCCGTCTCCACCCATCCAGATAATTTGGGGGGAGTTGCCCCGTTGCTCGGATGCCCTCTGCTCCTTGGCGGAGCAGCAGGAAGTGGGCAGGAGGAAGGTGTAGGTAGACAGGATCTTCTGGTTTCTTGCGTATGCAGCGGCCAAGACCCTTGCAAAGTGACATACTGCAAAGATGTGTTGCCATGGTTATGTTGACAGCATAGGGGCCAAGGACCTCTCGCACATATGAGGTAAGATCAGAGCACAAGTTCTGGTGGACAAAAGATATGCATATATGAATTGGATTATATCAGTATCATGAGGGCTTTCATGAGCTATACTAGATATGTGAGGGTGCAACACTAGAAAAAAAACTTTAAAAATTGAACTATAATATAATAAAAAAAATGTATAACTATATAATATATAAAAACTATAATAATAAAAATAATAACTGTAATATGAATAAAAGTAATAATACTGTATACAAGCTTAAGCAATGAGTTTGGCACATCTTTGTGTCCAAAATGTGATTCAGTTTTGTACTCTATCTTGCCACAACATATTTTCTGTAAATGCATGCTCACACCACAGATATAACCCTCAAACCACATCTATAAATATAAACAATGCTGTAACATGAAGGTAGCCCTATTGGATAAACAAATTGTAATTTTAATGACTGATAGTTTAGGGACATTTGTTGTACATGGGAAATTTTATTCACGTAGGTATTTCTTTAAATGATGAATGCAGATAGATGTATTAAGCAAAAACACTAATGTAAATTTTAGCTCATATAAAATGTGTACTTATAGTGATAGTTTAAGCTAAAATTGATGTATTGATATAATGGTTTGAATATTGTTAAAGTAAAGTAGTGTTTGAAAAGGAAACTTGAAACTTTGCAAAGCACTTCCTGCCTATGACTGGAATTGAGGCTCCCTGGTATGAGTGATGGATGGATGGGTTGTGGACAGATGAATACATTAATGGAAGCTGGGCTGAGAAATGGATAGATTGTAGGCAAAGAGATGGAGAAATGGGCAGATGGATGGATGATGGGCTGATGGATGGATGGACTGTTGACTAATGGAGCCAATGGATGGATGAATACCTGTGTATTAGTAGTAAGGAATCTGTCCCAGATAATGACTCCTGCTGCACCCAAAGCAGCACTCTCTCCTACAGTATTCACCAAATAAGCCTGACACACATACACAGTGTACACGGTTATGTACACAGTGAATACACATACACACAGTATGAAAACAGTCCTATCTACCATATGCACAGTTACACCCAAGAATTACAAAGTTACACATTATCATTGAAGCAGAAAGCATATGAATTAACTCTAACTTAAATGATTACCTCAGAGAGAAAGCTACTGGAGGTGGTGTACATACTCTTGACCAGTGGAAAAACAGGAAGCTCAAATGTTGTTCCTGCTAGTGCAGCCACTCTTAATGCCTCTCTGATCTGATTGGATGCATACAACCACGCACCCTTGGTTCCTTCAGGGAGTTTCTCCAGTTCGAGGATGGGGTAAAGTGCATCACTTTGCTTCCATAGCCACATGAGCTCATCATTTAGTGCCATCTCTGCAGCAGAGCAGCGGCCCGTGTAATTAGCTAGCAGCATCTGAGTGGGATCAGAGTTGTAGCAGCTTGGGTACGGAGCCATGCCCCACAGTCTCTGTGGGCGGAGTCTCTTTAGCTCTCTCAGGGTCTCCATGAGAATGAATTGGGCTGCGGCTTCAAAGTCCACCTGGCAGGAAATTACATCAGTATGTCGACATTCTGCTTAAGACAAATTGGGTACACCATTTCAATGATAAATATGGGAACAAGATGTAGCCCTGTGTGTTTTTATTTGTGGTAGCGGTTTCACCTGAGCCCATTTCTCCACCTCATCTGCGCTCCAGCCTGGGAAAAAAACCCGGAGCAGCGTTCGCGATGTCTCCAAATACCTCTGCTGATTCCCCCTGTTTCTGCTCCACTGCGGCTCCCACTCCTTCCACCTCAGCATCCCGAGGCCGGGCACCCCAGCCTGGGACAAAGTTGCTGTGAGGTCCCTTTCCACTTTCTGAAGGTGGCGCTCCAGGCTGGTGTGCTGGGGCAGGCCACCATTCACAGGCTCTCCCTCTGCACTGAAATATGGGTAAAGTCCCAGTGAGTCCTCATAAAATTCAGCCACATGTCCCTCCCACTCCATCCCGAAAGCTGCCGGGTCAGGGCGACCAAGGCAGTCCTTGTTTGGTACGGCCCAAAGAATCAGGAAGGGCTGACCAGGCAAGAGAGGAGAGCGGGCAGGCATACCGAGACATGGACAGAAGACAAAGAGGAGCAGAAGAAGAGGGGAAAGGGGATTGGAGGATCTTCTATGATCCATGGAGGTGATTGAGGAGTGTCCCCAAGCTCCTCATCTGCACTCCCCCTCCAATTCCACCTGAGACAGAGAGAGGGTTATAACACAATCACCTTGTGCTTCAAGCTTGACTTTTGGTCCCAGTCTTTCTCGTATATTTCAATTTTTGAAGAACAACATTTACATTGCACTATTTACATTTACAGTATTTAGCAGATGACCTATCCAGAGGGACTTATAAATTCTTTGTAGTCTCCAGCAAAAACATATCCTAATGCTCATGGTCTTAGAATACTATCAACCTAAAACTCTGCTGCAAATTAGTACAATGAGGTAGCACAGCAACAAAAACACTACCAGCCACTTTTTTTTATTACTGTTCATTTAAAGGGGCCAGCTCACCATTCCCAGAAGCCTCTGCACCAAGTAGCTAGTCAGCGTTTTTGCATCGATGGATATTCCACTGTTTGAAAAACAATCCGCAACAATCCGGTGACATCCTAAGCCACAGATCATGAATTGTAACATGAAACTGAAGATATTTTATCAAAGCAGTTATATTTTAAATTATTTCAACCAATCCATTCTGTTTTCATATGGTTATTCCACTGTAATAGACCAGAACCAACCTCAGGCGGCTATGAAAGAAATAAAATATCAGGCATATTCTACTCAAAACGTTCACATGTGACAAATAAATGAAGAAAAAATTAGAGATGGATTTTTGAAGGGATCACTAACAGTGAATTTGCAGAGGTTTTGCTGCACAGAAAGCTAGCGGAGTAGCAGTCACATGATTTCAAAACAAAAACAACGAACTGGATTCTGGGAAGGGTGAGTCAGCCCCTTTCAGTGCTTGGTGAAGAGGTTGGTCTTCAGTCTTTATTTGAAGACAGCTAGTGACTCAGCTGTTTGGACAACAAGGGGGAGTTCATTCCACCACCTGGTTGAGAAGAGTTTTGATGCATGTCCTCACTGAAGGATGTTGGGTCAATCTGAGCTGCGCTTGTTGCTAAAAGGGAACATAGTGCAGTGTGAAAGGTGTCTTCAGGTAGGTGAGGGCCAGTCCATTTTTGGCTTTGTAGGCAAGCATCAGTGTTTTAAATCTGATCCGGGCAGCTACGGGAAGCCAGTGGAGGGAACACAGCATAAGGAAGGCTTTTCACATTTTAGCAGACCCTGTATGGAAAAAAATACCAAGGGTGCTCCCTAGAAACTCTTAGTAATCTGGGGAGTATAAACATTTACTTTTAGGGTCCTAATCGTTAAAACCATTGTCTTGTTTGTCCAGATAATCTGTATCTGCAGAGAAAGATTAGCTTATTTTGGCTGAAAGAGGTGGGAATCCTCAGGTGGATGGAACAGCACTCCTCAGAGCTGCATGCTTTACCTAAATTTTGATCTTATAATTCTCAATAACAGCCTGTGAAAATGTTTAAAGCACACCAATCCCAAAGCACAGGAGAAGGGGCAAAACACAAGCCTCTGAAGATATTTAGTGGTACCCTAATGAGATTAATCAGTGCTGACCATGCGTGGAGGTAATGACTCTTGACAAAGATGTCCACTTATGTTCCGGTGTTGGTTCACAAGCTAGCAATAGAGGGCAGCAATGTGCCACATAAAGTTGTATTATACAGTAGTGTACATTTGGATATACAATAGAAAATACGTTTTGTAACAGTTATATGTACTGTAGTGTATGTAATAGATGTTCTTAAAATTGGAATGTATCCTAGTTGGTAAATGTTTGGTGGAGAATTCATGCATTTAGTCACTTTATTTCTCTGACACATTAACTTCACTCCTACCAAACTGTCACATTTCTTAGTTTTTACTCTAAAATGTGTTCCCTATTGTAAAAACAATCTCACTCATTCGTATTACTCATATTCAGTAACCACTCTATAATGGTCAGGGTCACAGTGGATCCGGAGCTTATCCCGGAAACACTGAATGCAAGATAGGAGTACACTTTGGATGGGATTCCAGTGTATTGCAGGGCAGCATGATCATACACACACACTCGTTCACTCCTTAGGGCAATTTAGAGTACCCAAACCACCTACCAGCAGGTTTTTGGGAAGTGAGAGGAAATCGAAGAATCGGAAGGAAACTACATGGATGCTGGTAGAACATGCAAAACTCTGAACAGACAGTAACCTGAGATCAGGATCAAACTGGTGATCCTCCAGCTGTGAGGTGACAAGGCTACTGTGCCACCACACCAATAAAAATGGAACCTGATCTCATGCAAAATATGTAAGAATTTGAACAAGCGAGGGGGAAATGGTGGAATTTTGTATGTTGTTTATACAAATGCAGACAGAGCAAATGATACAAGCAATAGCAGTAAAACATCTTCATTCATTCCTGAATGAGATGCAAATCCATTGTAGTGTATCATGCACATAAAAGCACATGCTCCTTCACATCAAGGGGCAATTTAGCATAGTCAATCTACCTACCAGCATGTTTTTAGGAGAACCCAGAGCAAACCCTATTGTATGATTGAAATCATCATTTCATTGATGCCACATTTCTGGGCCATATCAGATGCCTGTTAGTAAAGGAGTAGTCACAGATCTGCATAATGCCCGAAAGGTAAGTGTACATTTTCTCTGTTTATCAAACATGGCCACTATTTTGCAGACATGTGTAAAATCAAAACACTTCAAAACACTTGCTGGATGTCACTAAATCCCACTCTGACTGAGGGACGGCTGAGGAGAGGCTCTGTTCCAATCCACACTAACCTAAACCTCTGACTGTAGAGCAGAGAATTGAAACTAAAGACTGTAAAACATTGCTAAATTTGGTGCACAGAACCATTCCTCAAAGTTTTTATGCTGAAGTACGTTTTTTAAATGTATGCCTAGAGGCTTATGTCCTATGAGGAAACGGTTATAGAGCCAGCACCTTTTTGTGCCAGCAAACCTAATGAACTGAATGCAGACGCTGAATGAGGAAGATATGTGAATTGGGAACAGGTTTTGATCTCTGTGGGCCAAACATTGCCTCTGTGAGCCGTCATGCTTTTTCTCAGCCCATTTTAAACTTGGCAGCCAGATGTGCTTTTGTTGATGCTAGTGATAGTTTTAGGTCACTTCTCTCATCTGCTATAAGGGAAAAAAAAAAAAAAAAATGAATTCAACCTCAGACTTAAACCATTGAACTAGACTGCCATCAGTTTACTGCACATTGCAAATTGCCATCTTTTATTACAAAGCTCTCCATTTTCCATTCCATACTGACAGGAGGACTTACTATTTTTGTTGTTGTTGTTGTTGTTTGCAATGTTACCACATTAAACCCAGTCTCACTATATGAGCAATGCTTTTAGTGAAGATCCTGTGAGGAGAAAGGTTTGAAGGTCAAGCTTACCTCCATGTCAGTATGTGGCTCTGGAACAAGCTCCAGAATCTGGAGAAAGGATGATGATGGTGAGTGTGAAGTCTTCTGTAGTTAACTATGAGTAGAACATTTGAAGTACACATACAGATGGATGGATGGAAGAAGAGATAGAAGAGGTTGCCTCATCTGCTCCTGCATAATCTGGGTAATAAGCAGGGTCACTGCATGTCACATGACCAGTCTGACTGTAATCCCATAATCCAGCAAATAGCCAAATGCACAGATGGACACACTCGAATCTCTGTCTCCCAAAAGAGACACGATATAAAATAACCCTTGAAAATGTGTTTGTCCAATAGGAACAGCTCATGAACATAGTTTTTCATGTGGCAGAACAACATTATTAATGACACAGCCTCAAACACAGTTAAGTCGAGAGGCTATCACAGTTGACTTAAGCTACAATGTAGGTCACTATCTAGTGAATTTTTAGAGTAACCCTGTAATAGGCAATTGAGAGTCAACAACATACATTCATCCATCATAGAACAGCTATTACCTTTAACAAGGTTTGGCAGATTTCAGTAACATTTCCATCCCAACTACATCTCAAAAACCACACAAAAGACCTAAAACTAGCCTGACAATGGAGACACATTCTTTTACTTTTTCTCAATCTCTCAGAGTAGGAAACAGTCACTGTGGTTTGTACACATTTCTGATGTACAGACATTATCCACTCCTTAATCCCCTTTTCCCTCTCCCAATGTTTGCAATATACTGTATCTTACAAGAGAAAGGTTTCTGTACATCTTAAACACAATATCTGCATTTACACTTTGCCATTGTTTGCTGAAATTTATTAGATTTAATTACAATTATTTGCTATACTTAGGAATTTAACCCTAGTTTTTTTTTTACAACCCTGATTCCAAAAACGTTGGGACACTGTGTAAAACGTAAATAAAACCAGAATGCAATGATTTGCAAATCC
>JAOTRR010000033.1:10092542-10114089 GCA_028570945.1 Gogo arcuatus
AGAGAGAGAGAGAGAGAGAGAGAGAGAGAGAGAGAGAGAGAGAGAGAGAAGAAAATGCTGGTGAGGGAATGATTGTTTATCATTGCTGTAACGTAAGCGATAACAGGAACTAATTTCTCGATAACGGGAACTAATTTCTCTTCTCGTGGATATTAAATGTAAATATTAAAGTGTAAAAAGTGTGATGTGTCATATATTAAGAAAATCCAACATTGTAATTGTTGGCAAACCACTGTGGTAAAGTGGAATAACACATTTCGGACCATGCTGTTATACGAAAATAATACACTTTGGGGTGGTGAAAGCTCTCCACTTCACATCAGGCTATCTCACACCATTATTTTTCTATTAACAGCACAGCTCGTCTTGTGTTATTCCTTACATATCATGTTAATATTTGCAAACATAAATATATGTGCATGATTTATGAATGCTATTATATACTGTCATATACTGTATTGTGTGAGAGAATATTAGTTTGCTACACAGTGTCGTAATTCAGCAGTGTGTGGGTTGGTGTTAATGAAGTTTTTCCAGACTGTTATTGAGCTTGGGGGAAGAAACTGTCTCTGTGTCTGGGCGTTCTTTTGTTTTATAGTCCGATGTCTCGACACTGAAGGAGATGGACGTCAGGGCTGCTGGTCTGTAGTCATTAAGATTTGTAATTATTGGCTTTTTGGGAGCTGGAAAAATAATAACACCTTTTGAAGCAAGCAGGAACAATGCAAATGGTTAAAGATTTGGTGTGTGTGTGTGTGTGCGTGTGTGTGTGTGTGTGTGTCTATTGCAGATTCCACGTAATGACTTTGGAAACGTGTACATGTTTCAACCATGCATGTTGCCGGTGGGGTGTGTGCATCTGCATCTGCCTAATCTGAACAGAGTGGCTCGAAAACTCAACTTGGACTGTGCTCCTGCTGTAACGGGCTTCGATTTCCATGGAGGATACTCGCATGCTGTGTAAGTGTGTGTGTCTTGTACAGTGGCAAAATCTCAAAGCATATTAATTGAAAAGACAACCCACGTGCTGTAAAACCTATGGAAATTACAGCAATGCTAGTCACAACAGAAAGGAAGAGGTGTTAGAAAGAGACAGAATCATATTTATGACAGACTTTCTTTGCAATTTGAGGTGCAATTTTATCCACTCTGAAAGGGCAGAGAATCAACTGCAGTAATTTCAAAACAATTTCCTGTTACATTTATAACATTTGGCAGATGCTCTTATCCAGAGCAATTTATTACAGTATGTGTGATTTGAAGTGCTTGTGTAATTGAAGAACAACCATATCCTTATGCTAGTGCAGTTCAGCCAGTTGGACTCAATGGCATTTTATTTGTGTACTGCTTTTGGCACGGTCACCTTGACAGACCTTGATATTTTTGAGCCTGTATGTTTGGTTTCGGCCCTGTGTTTATTTCAGAAAACACAAAATAAATTAAAACTCGTGCACCAAATTCTTGTTTTTTTTTCTATTATATTAAAGATGTATGTTGTACAATCATACTTCCCAAGAAAAAGAACGGTTCAAAGAAATCATTGAAAACCCAATATTGCCATGATGAGTGTATGTAAACTTCTGACTGCACTTGTACATTCATATAGCGAAAAGACAAGTAATGTTGAAAGGATGCAGGCTTATGTACACAATCATACTGTGAATAGGAATCCTGGGATGAACATAAGACAGTCCTTATAACAACCAATGGCACTGCTAGAAACACAAGTCAATGCTGATGTATACATATGCAGAATAAGTTGTTCTTAAGAGGTGTTTTAAATGTTATGTGTATGATTAGTCTTCAGTTAAGCGCTAATTTATTAAAAATGTTGGATTACGACTGAAGATAGCATGAGTCTCGGCTAGACGTAGATGGAGCTGAGCAGTCAAGTTTTGTTTTAAAAACGTAGCATAACTTTAACATAAAGTATGCACTTAAGATGCTGTTTTAAAATGCGCATGAACTGTTTCTTCCCATTTCAGTGTTCTCCAACAAGAGTGTTGCATGTAAATGTTAATGTAAATGCTATACTTGTGTTGTGACTGCGTTCACAGCAAATTTGCATTTATTTTTGTCAGTACATTTGTATTTGTGTGCATTTGTAGAATGCTGGTGACATGTTTTGGGATTTTGTAGTTGCATGACTTCTAATCAGTTTCCCTGTGCTGCAGAACTGACGGCTACATTGTATGTAAGGAACATGAAGAGATTCTGAAAGCTGCCTGGGAAAACGAGCAAGAGATTCAAAAGAAGAAGGAGCAAGAGGTGTGTGTGTGTGTGTGTGTGTGTGCGTGTGCGTGCGCGCGCACGTCTGTGTACGTGCGTGTGCACGTCTGTGTACGTGCGTGTCTGCGCATGCATCTTTATGTGTGTGGTTTAACCGAGTTGTGATATAAGAGCAGTTTTGTTCCAGTCTGTGATATATTATGGCTGCAGAGAGTTTGACTGACTCATCCTTTTTGAAAGTTCATTATTAAAATGAGAAGCATATGGATTATTTCATCACACACAGTAATATGGATTACTTTGAGACTCCCTGATTTTCCTGTGTGGCTTTGATGAATGTAGTTTTGCCCACCAGAGCCTTGTGATATATTATAATGTCTACACAATGGAATCTATAAGCAATGCGCTGTTTAAGAGATTAATGGTGTTTAACTAAAGAATGGGAGCAATTATTTAATCTTTTATTTAATGCTCGCAGTGAATATGTATGATGTGTTTTTATTTTGATAAATCCAGACCAATCCATAAATTTTAAAATGACTCTTGAAACTTTTTGGGAGTGTGTTTGTGACTACAGACTATTTATTGTACTGTTTGTGTTTTTTCTGTTTGAACAGAAGCGTGAGAAGCGAGCACTGGCTAACTGGACGCTGCTGGTGAAAGGACTGCTGATTAAAGAGCGGCTGCAGCGGCGTTACGGACAGCGGGACGTGGCCAAGGACACAGGCATTGCACAAGGGGAAGGAGGAGAAGTGGAAGGGTTCTCATCTGGAGAGGAGGATGAAAGTGGAGCTCACACGGCTCCACCATCTCTGGCTGTTTCATGGCCACAGAACAGGCAGGAGGAGCAGGAAGAGGGAGGAGCTAAAAAGTCTGTCAG
Organism: Gogo arcuatus; assembly: GCA_028570945.1. Taxonomy (NCBI): domain Eukaryota; kingdom Metazoa; phylum Chordata; class Actinopteri; order Siluriformes; family Anchariidae; genus Gogo; species Gogo arcuatus. The sequence continues at coordinate 10,095,652 of JAOTRR010000033.1, forward strand.
TAAGAGGGAAAGGCGTGGCCAGCAGAAACATCTCTTCCCTTTTGAAAAAAGTGTGTGATGATATTCTCGCTTGCTTTCTATTTCTCTCTCTACTTCAGTCGCAGCTTTCTTTGTCATCTCTGTTTACACGGCTAAGGTTACATGACACGGATGCCGTTCCACTGCAATGTGTGTAACAAGTGTCTTTTGTTTCTTTGTCTCTTTCCTTGCCACTTAGCCTGCTTAATTAAAGGGAAACAAACCAAACAATTATCACATACAAGAAATGAAAATCTGTTTACCCAAAACTCACTCACAGTGAGGTCTAAAGACAGCTGTTGCATTTCGTTATTGAAACTTCGAAGCCACAATTGTTATGTTCTGACATTAAAGATCTTTGAATGAGATAGACATAAGAGAACTTTTATCATGCTGTTTATAAGGCAGTTTTATTAATTTTTCTAAAACTGGATAAATACAGTAAAAGTAAATTCTCATTTAGTTAGAGTTTCTGAAATGGTTTTATGATCCATGTGAACGAAGGTAGAACCAAAACACTTCCATGTGTGCTTTAAAATACATTGACAACTTTGGTAATTTCATCTGAAATGGGAGTCTCATCTCAGAAAGAAAGAATGATACAGGATTAGAGCTTCACTTGCAAATATTTTTAACTGAAGAATTTTTGAAAGGGTTCTACAAAAAACTGTTTTATTAAGTACCCCGACAGTTGCGCTTGCACTTCCAATACAAGCGAGTTTCAACGAAACAGTTTTTTCTTAGTATGTGGAAGCCTGTAAAAATTCTTGTCTGTGGTAATTGCACATACACTGCAGATGTGGTAGATAAAGGCTATGCTAAAAACACTGGAGTATTTCTGTAAAGATAAGTTAAGGGCCTCTTAATCCAATGCTGCTTGTTCGCTGCTAGTGTTTCTGGACCTTGAGGGATGTTGTGTTGTGAGTCTCACTAACTTCAATGCTTCGAGTCAGTATTTTCAGTGAGGACAGGATGTCTGACTGGCTGTGCACACCATCCTCCATCCTCTAACTTCACCAAATCCCTACAGTGTTCTAGTGACTGGAGGCCAGTAATATGTCTATATTTCTCATAAGCCCAAATTATTCAGTAGCTCCTGCCATTAAGTATCATTAATTTCTTTTCTTGTTTCATCACTCTTTCTGCATGGTTTCCTTGTTATTTTTTCTCTTTGTCCTCATACTTTTGTCTTTTAAGAAACCTGATGGATCATTCTTCCACCAAATGCACTGTATAAATGTTTAGTCTTTGACATACTGAGTTTTTATAATCAATATCCCAGGGTAATCTCAGAGCTGTTGTACAGTTGATTAACTTCATCCTTCATCTACACCCTGTACAATCTGCTTTACAATCCATATTCATTAAGACATATTAGGCTGTTACTCTAATAATCTTGTTATTGACTGATGTTGATTTTTCACTCTTACAGAAATGTTTTTATTGAGGAATATTTTTTTCTGGAAATGTTTATATAAAAAATGAAAACCTGAATAAATAATAAAGAGTTTGATATGTAAGTGGCCTGAGTCCTAATCATGAACCTTTTCTTTCTCCATCCACAGTCTGATGAGTGAAAAGTGTCAGGAAGTTCAATGCCCCAGAGTACCTGAATTATAATTAGCTTACCCCATAATAATCTAACTACTGTACATACAACCATCTCCAGGAATATTGACACCCTTAATTACATCTCTAAGAAGAAATCATTCTTGTGAGAACCTGATTATTTTCTTGAACAACAGTTGTTCAATATTTTATCCTGATAAATATATGTGGCAAAATTATTGACACCCTTCAAGAACGTGAAGCTGCACACATGCAAAGGCTTTCAAGATAAGCAAGGCACATGGTTATTGACCTGCTTAAGTGAGATCATGGATATAAAACACATATGCTGTTAAAAAAAAAAACATTAAGCACAGTTGTGGCCATGATTAAAAAAAGTTTGAAATATTTAAAAATGATCTGAACCACTGAATTTATAGTTAAGATTTGGGTGTTGTGATCATCGGCATGTTTGGAGAAAAATTGGAGACTGTATACAAGGAAAAGCCCTCATACATGCTGTAAAATGTGGAGGAAGTGCAAGGGCTCAGATGAAGATTGAGGGCATCGTGAATTCTGCTGAACACCAAGATTATTTAGCTCAGAATCTGGTTGCCTCTGCCAGGAGGTTAGGCTGTATGTGGAAAACAGGACACATCCATATCAACATGGAAATGGAAAAGTCCTTTGGAATGGTGTTTAAATGTTTTAATCTATACCTGTATCCCCAATAATGAATCAATAATTAATTGTGCTCATGAGTGATCATAATTCTAGAGTTAACTGTACTTGGTGAGTGAGTGTCCTAGGCAGTGTCCTGGTTTTCCCTTAAGGATTTGTTTCTAAATCAGACCAGACTTAAAATATAGGCAAGACGTTCAGTTATATAGTAGTAAGTTATGAAATTCTACACCTATCACCTGATTTGACTTGTGGAAATAATCGTTCATCCCACATCGAGTTAAATCCGCTGTGGTGCTCAGATCCGTGCACCATTCTCGGTGTCTCTGATGATGTTCTTAGTTTGCATCCTAAATTGCTGTCTATGGAACACCTAGTGCTCCCTTTAGTCATGCATTGAGACCGGGCCTTCGGTTCAGCGGGACCCGGAAGTGACGCCACGTACTAAGCCCCCCCTCCCGCTTGTATGCTTGTATGTTCCGCCCGTGCAACGGCTCGGCTAGCTCTCTCTACAGGAGCACTTCACTTCTAGCGCCTGGATATTTTCCTTAAGCAGAATTCTGGTAGGTGAAATAAACTCGGTGTGTTTGTAGAGAAAGCGGGTTTTCACGTGTTTAGTGTGGAGAGTTGTAAAACGGCCTTGTTTACATGCGAATCCCCGGACTGAAGTGCGTTGTGAAGTGAGCTGGTGGCGGTGCTCGGGTTCGTTCATCCGGAGGAGGAAGGAAGGAAGGAAATAAATGATCTTTTATTTTACTTTGAGCTCACAAAATATAAAAAGCAAATCTAGGAAAAAAATGTATGTCTGATTTATCGTTTTCAGTAGGTTTGATACAGGGTAGTATGAGTTTACACGTTTACCTCCTAGCAGCCAGTCTCCTGTCCTGCGTATCCGCGGCTTTAGCTAACGCATGCTAAGCTAGTTTTTAAATTAGCCAACAATGCAGCGTCCGCGAGTGTAAACAAAACCAAATAACGGGTTCAGCTCAGCGGTTTACAGCCTCCTGTCGCTCCCCGTAATCCCTAACCAGGCACTTTGTGTTATTAAGCGTGTCACTGTGTGCTGTGGGTTATAAATAGTAGTGAGAGGAATGCACAGCGAGTTGTTTTTCGTATCTGGAAAAACTCCAGTCTTGAGCTGGATGGGTGATAGTCTGCATTTCAGACACATCTCTTGCTCCATCTATGGTGCTTTTGGCTCCGATTCAACAGCAGTCCGTGATTAGAGTCACAGTGTACACCGAGACATGGGCGAGCTTTGGCAGCGGTCACATCAACTAACTTGAGCTAATCTTTCTTGTGATCTCCTGCCCTATCTCCGGTCTCGTTTAATCCGTTAAACCGCAGCAGAAAGCCTTCCACTCCACCACAGATTTGGCCATTTGTGCATTTCGACCATCTGCGACCTGAGCAACACGGGGAGAAAATGATCAGAAACGACCTACAGAAGAATTCACCCTCAACACCCACACGTTTAACCTCAAAGTGTGAAGTATCCATGGGCTGTGTTTCTGTAGAGAAGTCTCTCAAACACACACACACACACACACACACACAACAGGCCACCTTGACTAGCAGCTGTGGGTTAGTGAAGTTGATCCAGAGAGGTAAACACAGAGAGCTGGATGTGCCCCAAATGAGCCATTATTCATCCAAAATATTTTCTATGTAAATTGTGCACTACTTGTATAACTACAACATTGTGTCTCCTCTTGCTGACAAGTTTGTCAGTTAGACTTGGGACCACCACCATTGCACTGATATGACAGTCTCAGGTAAAGCAGTGCCAGTATTTTTAAACATCTCCTGATTTCACATGTACACTGATTCGAACCCTGGTGTTTTTGCCCTCATGTGCTGCTCATTTAGGCATGTAAGAACAGCAAACGCATTCAAGTGCGGACCAAAATAACCAATCCGAAACCCGGTCCAAGCCAGGTGGTCTCAGTCCACTTCCAAGTGCACTCTAGTACGATTTAATTACGCCGATAAAGAGACTTGACTCTGAATCAAGCCGAGTGCAGGAACGAACCAAACATGCCGGGTATCATTGGTTGCAAGAGCTAAAGGACAGAACTGTAGCACTGCAGAAATGTTCTGGATATTTAGACAGACAAAGAAAGAGATGAAAAAACTAGATGTGATTGTCATCACACAATAATTTATTAAACAACTATATAAACAGCTCTACTCCTAGATTTGTCTGTTGTGTTCTTTATCAGGTGATTTTTTTTGTGTGTGTGTGTGATTTTCTTCACACACTCAGTAAAGGTTTGTGTACCTTTATTTGGGCCTTACACACCCCTCAACCAACATTTTTCTCTTTATGTGCAGTATGAAACAACCCAAAACAAAAGTATATACTGTATTTTCACTCTGATTCACACTCAACAAACAGATAAATGTGAAAGCATCATCACTGTAATTTGGTTGAGAACAGGCCAACAAACAAAAATCTCAAGCCAAAAACGAGTCTGAAACTGACTCGGACAAAGCGTGGAGACCGATTAGCACAAATCAGCTATAGTGTCTGACTGTCCGTTTTCAGGGTGTACCTGCACTGCTTGATAAAGTCTTCCTTCCCCACTCTAGTACCATATTGAATACATCTGCTTTAACTTGTGTTTAATGAAACCATAATAACCAGCTACTGAGCAATAACACACTTTCTTGATTGTGTCTCTTTAGCGTTTCTCGCTGCTCGTCCCTATTTCTGGTTTCCTCATGAGTGACGGGGAGTGCGACTTTTTCTGCTTCTTCCGCTGCTGCTGAGTTCGGCACGTAGCCCCCCTGGGATACACGGTCCAGTCTGGGGCAGACGGCAGCAGCACCGAGGGCCGCTTGCTGGTGGAGAGCGGCGTTTGAGTCGGCGCGCGGATAAGCCCCGAGGGCTATGTCTGTGGACATGAGCAGCCAAGCGTCCGACAGTAACGAGGAAGATTTCGAGGAGGAGGAGAATGAGGGTGCCGAGGAGGAAGATCAGGGTGATATGACTTATTATTATGAAGGTGTGGCTGGTGACGTGGAGCAAGCGGAACCTGATGCTTTCGACCCGGAAGAATACCAGTTCACGTGTCTGACCTATAGAGAAAGCCAGAGACTGCTGACTGAGGAGGTCAACCATGTGTCCACCTCCCTTAAGGTTTGTATTTGGGGTGTGTGCGTGTGTGCGTGCGTGCATGTGCATGGTTTCCATCAGGAAGATGCTTAGGTTGTGAGATGGGGCAGAAAAGAGGACAAGTTTTCTTTTTTTGCAGTGTGATTTTAATTGGAAGCCTTTCCATGCTAAGCTAAATGAACATCTACATCTAGTGGTGACATACTGATAGGTTATTCAATTAATCCCATCTAGTGTAATTTTTTTAGTGCTCCAGCTGCACTTCAGAGTGTGTGTTTGTGGTTGTTTTTTTTTTTGTTTTTTTTAATGATTAACTGCTCTTTGATATCTGATTATGGTTATATACATTGAAGCTTGGGTCAAATTTATTAATACAATACTGTTTTTTGTTTGTTTTTGCTTTTCACATTAAAACTCCTCCTTCTAAGTACTTCTCCGTACTTTCTCAGTACTTCTGATTTGGGAGGTGCTCAGTGTGAGCTCAGTTTGCGAAATAGACTTGAACCTGCCCTGTCCAATATGCAGATTATACCTAACAATGGTATATTTTGACAGATTTGGCTTCATTTAAATGAAAAAGCCTGCAAACACAGCAATGCAAATCGAGACTCTGACACTGAGTCAACATCCTCGTGTCTGCACGTGATTAAAGTGAGCTAATTTACTAGCAGTTAAATAGTTGTCTATCTGTGTTGCACATCAGGAGATTGTTTTGTTTGTTTGTTTATAGCAATATACTGTACTTGTTCTGTTATTGCTGTTGAAGAATAAAGCAACAGATTCCATTACAGTCCATTAAAGTATCATTTATTTATTTACCCCCACACGCTTCAGCACTGTAGGTGGGCAGCACTGACTCACTGAACTGTCTGATGTCAGATACACTGGGAGGAAACCCTGCTGTGTTCGCATGTGTGTGGTTCTGCATATTTTAATGTGACCTGGCACTGGTGTGACTGTGTGGGCTGCAGTGTTGCAGCTGCTTTTCTTAAACCCAGGGAAGCTTTATCAGGTTTAAATCTTTCACTGGAAGCATGCAGGGAGGTGCTTCCTGATGTCAGGAGCCAAGCTTTTACTTGCACAACATTAGTGCAAGCTTTTCTTCATTCTGTCTGTTTAAGAAATGGCACACTAATGCTTGGAAAGAGTTGTGTTTCTACGTAGGTCTTAAAGAGCAACTGGCAGAATTCATGAAAATCTAACAAGCCAAGTACATGTCAACATGTTATCATGTATCTTATTTTTAACAAAGGTAATGTTGCTTTACAAGAAGTCAGGCGTCGACCTTAGGGCCTGAGACATTTAAATGTGGGGGACAGGGTTTATCTGAGTCACATACTTTCAGAACAAATCTTAATCTTTGTCTTCTATTAGACCAACACCCACTCCTTCACCCAACACTAGTGAGAATGAGGCCTCGTAAATGTATAGATTTAGAGATCAGGTTGTGGTGGGAGGCTTAACGGTAGACAGTTTGAAAATCTCATTTCTATCACCGTAATGAAAACTGTAAAGCAGCAGATGTATTCAGTGGTTGTTTTTTTTTTGGGTTTTTTTTTGCTTTCGTTGTTTTCTGTAGGTCTTCCTGAATGCAGCTCACAGAACTCAAATATGCTTCATCATTAAGTGTTGAATTAAACTCCTTAAAACGCATTTAATATCAACTTAAGTTCAGCATCAAAGACTTGCTGCTGTTACGTTTTGTTACAACAGGCTGTAGAAAGTCGTGACTGGCCCCCGAAAATTGTCTGTTGATCCGTAAAAAGAACCAAAATACACATCTACATCATCTACTGGCAAATAAATAATGTGTGATTGACAAGGTGTTCGGCAACCGTTGATGTACATGGTACATGTAACAGGAAAAGGCCAGTTGCTCTTCAAGTTTTTCAGGAGAAGACATTTAACTGGAATTATAATAATGAGACCCCACTGACTGACTTTCTATTTCACTGACAAACACTCAATGTTGCCTTGACCTTAAGACTTTACTGCAATCGGTATGTGCAATCTCACTGATCATAGAGTGGAATACTGCAACGTTTTCCAGCCTGGTCTTCATTTTCATCTGCAGCAAATGTGTGATTTAGATTAGCACACATTAGAATTTTGTTACGTTTTTCCTGTACTAAGACGAGCACAGAAAATCCTGTTTATACAAATCTAACTTCTACTGGACGTTGTTGGATTCCGTTAATAAAAGTTTTTTAGTGTAATGCATAAATTAATTCTTAAGTCAAAGATAAATCATTGGTATTTTTTCTTTCTCTCTGTATTTCCCTAGGTGTCACCAGCTGTAGCCAAACTGGTCCTTGTACATTTCCACTGGCAAGTGTCACAAATACTAGACAGGTAAGATAACATGCATACAAACTTACCTGAATAAATACAGGCCGTATTTACAAAATAAAAAAGGGGAAGAGCTGATTGCATTTCCTCTGTATGTTATAGGTACAACTCCAACTCGTCTCAGTTGCTTTGTGAGGCCCAGGTTCAGCCCATAACCACCTGCCGATCTCTCACTGTAAGTATGTGGTGGTGGTGTTTGCTTGTTTTAGCAGAAGAAAGGAATCTGTTTAGCTGTGTGTGTTAGGGCTGCACGGTAAATCATCGTTTTGTTCAATATTAGAATCATAGTTATTCAGTCAACATGGGAACGAAGTCATTTTAATGCACTTGATCTTACTATCAGCAGAAAACAAATGGTTTCACATAGTGCATTATATTCCTTCAAATGCCTCAATCTTCAAATTAAAGGGTACTTCTTAGTCACAGTAATTGATTGTATCTTTTGCTGCATGTCTATGGATCTTTAGTTTTACTTATATAGCTGAATGAAATTGCTTCTCTCTGCAGGTTCACTGTGTGTAAGTTGCAGAAACCGAACAGTGGTCAAGACCCACTCTGATTGGTCAGACAGTTAAAACTCAATGGGGAGCTCGTGATTTCATGTAGCAGAGATGCTAAGAACCAATATGTAGGCATTTAGCTAACTTCAGCAAAGCTCACAAGTCATTGAACACAATTATGATTCATTAATCTAGGAAGACACAAATAATGGGCAGGATTAAAATTTGAATAATTGTTCAGTCCTACTGTGGGTGTTTTATTTAATACTATTCTCTCATGGCAGAACTCTTTCATACCGTGTGTTTACTGCGTGTGTAGGCCGTGGCATCGTTGCAGTGTGGTGTGTGTCTGCAGTTTGTACGGAGAGATGCGCTGCTCTCTCTACCGTGTCAGCACTCCTTCTGCAAATCCTGCTGGGAGCAGCACTGCACCGTGCTGGTCAAAGATGGCATAGGAGTGGGTAAGTTCACACACAGATCTATATGCACAGATGTGGTTGAGTTGTCGGAGTGTGTGTGTTTCTACTTTGTCATTATGAGCGTTTCTATTTGACTGTTTAACACTCTATCACCATATGTATCGTATTGTCTCAGAGCTTATTGTGTCTTGTTTGTCTAAATCACTTATCAAGATATTTCACTGTTTGAACTCGACAAATACATTTACCTCCACTCATGCGTGTGTGTACTTTTAGGGATCTCATGCATGGCTCAGGACTGTTCTCTTCAGATGCCAGAGGATTTCGTCCTGCCACTGCTGCCCAGCGAAGAACTAAAGGACAAATACAGACGCTACCTCTTCAGGGACTATGTGGAGGTATTGTGTGTTTGTTTATTCATTAACAAATTGAAAAAAACACACACTGAATCGCAAGTGGATGGACTAGGGTTGTCGCCAAACCACAATGTTATAATCACAATTCTTGATGCCAAAACAAAACCAAAGATAAAACTAGAAGGGTACTCGGAGAGCTCAGACCTCTGTCAAGGACAATAGTCAACTCTTCTATGATCCGCAACCACTTTATATGTCTGGATATATTTCCAAAATGATTAGAATTATGTGCCTACATGTGTATGTCAGAGGATTACTGGTTCCCCATGAATGTGGATTTTGATATGCAGTCATCGTATTTCTACATTGGCTATGTTTTTGTCCCTTTCCTGTTGTCCCTTTTTGTGAACTTTAGTTTTAAAGTGAACTTTACTACTACCATCTACTGGATTTTAAGATGTATGGCAAATCCCATATCTTGCAAGTGAAAATAAATTTGTGGCTCTGCCCTGTGACTTGGATCCGCTCCAAAATGTAATGGGTTCTTTCTTGGCCCGTGCTACACTCTTCCAAGTTTCATGGAAATCTAGTTGGTAGGTTTTGCACAATCCTGCTTAAAGACAAACAAACCACACCGAAAACATAACCTCCTTGGCCAAGGTAATAAATAAGTAATTAGATAATTCCAACATGGCTTAATTTAATACTGTATTTGTTGCAGACACTTAGCATAGACCAATAGGGGAGAGCAGGTTAGTACTGTCTGAGTGTAAATATAAGTTCCCATCAAAAACATGAAAAGAAAATTAGTTATAACAATTAGTTATAGCCCCATACTGTATGACGTGTACGGATTACACTTTAGAACAGTGTCACACAAGCTTGCAACAAAATCGCAGGGATTAAGTTATTTGCATCGCGTACAGTGTGCATGTACCACTAAACGGCATCTGTTTATAAAATGAAGTTAAACATTTAAACATGCTTCATTAAAATTTCCTATTGTAATGTGTAGGCAAATAATTTTCCTGTGTAGTGACAAGCTTTGTGAGTCAGTACACAGGGAAAGCGGTTAATCATATGCCTGAAATGAAAACCATTCAAGCTGGCAATGGAGGAATTTCTAACACATTTTGCATACTGGTTATGTTGTGTTTGTTTATAGGCATGGTAAGAAAATATATGTCCAAATCGCACTCTTTGAGTTCACATTTTCCAGAAGCTGAGGGTGTGAAACTGTTTCTTTATCTGTGCACTTTACTGTGTATCTTGCTCATCAGAGTCATATTAGCAAGCACAGTTTGTTTCACCTGTATGCAGAATGTCAGCTAATTGTTTACCTAAGCATAGTATCATAGGTATCGAATGCTATACATTTGAATTGTATCCCCGTGTTGTACCTTTTCATTACCAAACTTTCTATTCCTCATCCAAGTCAGTCTTTCTGTCATGCTGTAATTGGTAACTTGATGCCATGATATCCGTTATAACTCTAACTATGAGATGAACCTTGCGCCCAATCTAAGCCAACAGCTCCAATGCTAAATTACTTTTTAGGCTTACTTTTTTTTTTTTCATCAGGATTCGAACGCACAGTCTCCCAATGATGGAGCGAACGCGTTTCTGTTGTATCACTGTGAAGCCCAGTGATACTTTTTTTAAAAATAAATAAATAAATGTACGGTACTACTAAAGTAACCTGAAATAATATAGATTTAAGTTATGAAGTAAACTACAATCTCTCTCTTTCTGTCTTTCTACAGAGTCACTTCCAGCTGCAGTTGTGTCCTGGTGCAGACTGTCCCATAGTCATAAAGGTGCAAGAGCCTCGAGCTCGCAGAGTTCAGTGCAGTCGTTGCAACGAAGTCTTCTGGTAAATAAAAACCTTCTTGTATGCAGAAACAGCACACACTCAATCACTCTTAAATTCATGCCACATTCAACATGTGCAGATTTGCTTGTTAAGGCTATAATGCTTAGGGATGCCTTTAATACAAGCTACCTAATTAGTGGTAGCTCATTGTATGTGCTATATATTAATGTTTGTGTGTTTTTGTTCTTTCTGTCTTTTTCTCTAGTTTTAAGTGCAGACAGATGTACCACGCCCCCACAGACTGCGCTACCATCCGCAAATGGCTCACTAAATGCGCAGATGATTCAGAGACGGCCAACTACATCAGTGCACACACTAAAGACGTGAGTAAATTCACCAACACAAAAACATCTGCACATGTATGCACACATACACTCCTTAGCATTATTGTGAGAAAATAATACTTTTTTTTTTTAATGTACAAAAGTGTTGAATTGTTTTGCTGATCTGCTTCTCTTTACTCTTATTGGATTGTAGTGTCCTAAGTGCAATATCTGCATTGAGAAAAACGGAGGCTGCAATCACATGGTGAGTAGTGTGCGCTCTGGCTTCACTCCATTCTAACTGCTGCACCTTCATGGCCATTGCAAAACAGGATGTGTCTACATCCAAGTGAACTCCGTGACCTTCATATATGCACTTCTTTTAGATCATGGAGATGGTAGTTTAAAAAGAGTAATCAAATACTGTATTTAAAAAGCTATCTGTCCTAGGAACCTGAGTATGTGATGTATTAGCATAACTTGCTAATATTGATCTTGTGGGAATGGTCATAATCTGGATAAAGCATGTATACTCTTTATCCTCACCTGTCATGTGACTGATGTCGATTGTCCCTCCCACATAAGTAGATTTTATCAAAACAAAGCATTCCAATTTAACAGCCTCTTTAAACCTGCTTACTAACCGCTCGCCTATCAAGCATACTACTCTATTATGATAATTTGGTAAGATTGAATAATCCTGATCTTACTGGTTTGTGCTGTTGTGCTTATTTCTGCTTGAGTGGTGTAGCAGGCTGGGTGTCTTGGACAGATGGATGTCAATCAACCATGCTCAAATCAGTCTCTTTATCAAACTCACTTTGTTTTTATCATATTTCTACCTTTCTCAACATTCTCAAATTTTTTGAATACAAAGGTTTGTAATATTTTATGCTATGTTCTTTGGCACTGTAATATACCAGACATGGTTTAGTTTACACTATTTATATTAGTGAAAAATAGGGTCATGTCTGAAGTGGTGGCTGCAGTTTGGTTTCAGTGCACCTGATAGAGGGGCATAAACAATCAGGAAATTGCAGTAGTTCTCTGGTCTTGCCTGATGTGGCTTACATTAAAAAAAACAAAAAAATCCCCACTAAGAATTGTACAGGACTGGAAGCAAGAGCATTGAACCAAATGCTAACCGGACAAATAAGAAAGCAAAGTTTGTAACCTACAGTGTTTATGCTCCCTTTTAATGAACCATGATTTAAATATATTTGATATTGGCCAAACTATATCAAGTATACCTTTGCTATCAAATTGATAGAGGTTCTGTTGATTTTGTTAAAAGAAATCTTCACATTTTCCCATACTTTAAGTACAGTAACTGAAAGTCAGACTCAAATTGTGACCGTTTTTCTTCTTACATTTATTTTAAGTATTGTTTACAGGCTTCCTGACAGTGTTTATCTTCTCTCTCTTTCTATGTAGCAATGCTCCAAGTGTAAGCACGGTAAGAGCCTAACTGCTGTGCATGTAATCAAATGAAACCAGCTCTAACATGCAGTACTCTGAGTTTGAATAAAGGGTATCTATGTGTGTAGATTTCTGCTGGATGTGTTTGGGAGATTGGAAGACTCACGGCAGCGAGTATTACGAGTGCAGTCGCTACAAAGAGAATCCTGATATCGTCAACCAGAGCCAACAGGCGCAGGCTAGAGAGGCCCTGAAAAAATACCTCTTCTACTTTGAGAGGGTAAGACACATGCATACATGTACACAAAAAATTCAGAGAAGCCATAAATAGCCCCTAATTAGTTTTAGGTTACTACCCTAATGACGTTCGGTATGTTATTAGTGCTCCCTAAGACCCTGTGTTGTGTTTTTAGTTGTTGTTCAAAATGGCATCATTTTCATGAACTTCACTGAAAAGTAATTTTTTGAAAAATCAGTTCTTTAGTTCTTTCAACCAGGTAATATATAAGTTGGGCCCTACTACATTTACACAATATATAAATGAGAACATTCTAACACATTACACAGTAATGCAGAATATCTGTGAAATATTTCATGCGAGTCTGGATATAGAGCTTTTACCTGCAGCTGAACTCCGTTTTCTGGGAACAGCACCACACCCTTAAAGAGATCTAGTGTATTTTGTGTTCTTTCCATGAAGACAAATGTTACTGCTGTTGATTGGTCTTGGGGAGACAACAATCAAGCACTGAAATGTGTGTGGGTGTGTTTAGTGGGAGAACCACAATAAGAGTTTGCAGCTGGAGGCTCAGACGTATCAGCGCATTCAGGAGAAGATTCATGAGAGGGTCATGAATAACCTGGGTACCTGGATTGACTGGCAGTACATGCAAAATGCTGCCAAGCTACTGGCCAAGGTATGTATACACATTGCTATTCTCTGTGTAGGGTGAACAGAAAAAAAACACAACTGTTGGCACCCCTGTGTCAGTTATAATTATATAACATCATGCTTAATTTGACTAGTGAGAGGGGTTTTTTTTTTTTGCATGTCATGCTGCAGAACTGTTTTGATTGCATACACATACAAGACAAACATTAGCACTGTGTGTATTTGTTTTTCCTCTCCCTAGTGTCGCTACACACTGCAGTATACCTACCCCTACGCCTATTACATGGAGTCTGGACCCCGCAAAAAACTGGTGAGTGATACTACTAACTACAGTGTGTGCATATTTAAATGCAGATCTGTGTATAGGCCACAAATGTACTGCCTTTTTTTTTTTACTGGTTTGATGAAGGCAAACATCACCATCAATGATTGTTGATGTGGTTTTCTTTAATATGTAGTTGATTGGCGTAAATGTAAACCCATTCAACTGAATTGACCAGGCACATGAATGTGTTTTCTTAAATAAAAATTTTTTTTCCCCTAGTGTAAGGTAAAACCAGGGTTAATCATATTCTCTTCAATCTGATTGTGATTTTAAAAAAGCGAGGAAAGCTATAGCAGTTTTATTTTTTAATTAATGTTTTGAATCTTTTAAAATAACCGGTTTTCTGTCAGTGGAAATTTCAGAAATAAACAGCTCTAATCACTCCAGTAAATAGATATGATGGTTATGTGCTTAATATTTGAATAGTTGAATTATAATTTTAACTGTTGAGTACTGTACTAACATAACTTCATTAATGTTGAGCAGTTGTTTACATCGTGTGTGTGTGTGTCAGTTTGAGTACCAGCAGGCGCAGCTGGAAGCGGAGATCGAGAACTTGTCATGGAAGGTGGAAAGGGCGGACAGTTACGAGAGAGGAGAGGGAGAGCTTAATGCCACTGACCGAGGGGTGAGAAAACATAGCACTGTACAAAGTAGATGGAGACACTTGTTACTTTTTGTTGTTTACAGCACCATCTGCTCCTACCACACACACACACACACACGCCTTTGCAAACTCAAATGATAACTCCCAGCCAAGCGCATTGCAAGCTCAAGCCCTCAGTGTTCATACTCTGTTTGTATTCTTATGTTACAATGCTGGCTAAAACCTCAATACTCGAGGGGGTAATAGAGTACAAATCTGAAGAGCATGTGGTATTATTCCGGTAGCTGTTAGTCCAATAATAAACAATTGTTTTCTATTATATTTCCAAAAACATTTTTTAATTTTATCATTAGTTGTTTATTTAATGCCTAGGAAAATCTTTCACATGGTCAGATTTTTAAATTTTCTACTGTATATTTCTGAAAACTACACCAATTCCTTAACTTAAAGGTGTGGTGGTGTTTTTTCTCTCTCCCTTCTTCCCCCCTTACTTACAAATAACCTGGAAGACATGTAGAACATGATTTAAAAATGCAGTGGAATAAGTCATGGCCTTAGCAAAAGTGTATTAAGTCAGACTTCTCGTTTGTGAATGAATGTTTGTGTTTGTACACACTGCACCACTAGATCCTTGGGGGCAGAGCTTCATGAATGTGGGTAGGGCTAATTCAAGTGTCAAACCTACCTAACCGATTAATCTAAAAATAGATTAATTATACCTAATGCACCTTCACCACAGGTAAAGTTATAGCAATTGAAAATCTGGTTAACCCCAAAAGTGAAAATTTTAGGATTTCGTTGTGACTGGCGCAGGAGCATTGCAGACATTTTGACAGCCAGTATCTGATCACAAACTGAACAGATTAGACTTGTCTGTTTTACTACTACACAAAACTATTGCATGCATGTATGCATTTTTGGGTCACAATAATGCAGTCTAAAGTTATTATTAGAGGGACTGGTTCTACAAGTCAGTTGGACCAGTATGTAGTTACTTGACAATTCTCTGTAATGATGATTCTCACATATTTGCACACTACTTTGAGGAATAGTATGTAGTATACAGTATATACTGGTGCAGTACACTATGCTTTTGTGAGTTCATTGGAAGAAAGTTATATTGCCCCTTGTTGCAATGTTCAGAATGCAGTACGCAATACGTCATGAGTCGACACGTTTTTACACATTGGTGCAGTGTAAATTGATCTTGTGTAGCATGTAGCATTTGTGGGGGGTTTTGTTGTGTGCTTTTCTGTTGAATTAAATAAACTCTAATTTTTTTTTTTTTTTAAGGATTTGGAAAATCAGATGCACATTGCTGAACAGAAGAGACGCACACTGCTGAAGGACTTTCATGATACCTGAACGTTCATCTGACACACTCGCAGCGTTTTTTTTCTCTTTTCTGTCATCTGTTCATCCCTCTCCATCTGCCGCACGCTCCAAAGATCCATTCACCTGCCCATCAATTGTTTCTTTTTTGCTGTTTCTCATCTGTCTCTCTTTCTCTCATTTGGCCATCTATCCTGTATTCTCTCCTGTGCTTGCGCTCTCTTTTTCTCTCTCTCTCTCTCTCTCTCTCTCTCTCTCTCTCTGCCCCCCCCGATTGTAGCACGATTGTATCCTGATTCACCCCCACCACCACAATTTTTTTTTGTTGTTGTTGTTTTTTTTTGTTTGTTTTTTTTTTGAATACACACACCTCCATATCAGCTTACAACATACCCACACACACAGTTTAAAACACTCCTGAAACATGGACTAACTGCTGCTCTTCCAGCTGATTTATCCCAGTAATTGCTGTTTTGTTTTGGTTCTTTGTTCTTTCAGTCTTTCTTTTTTTGCTTCTCACTCTGAGTTGATATTTTTCTGAAAGTTGGCTGTTGATAGTTAGCTCATTTAAAAACAATGAAACATGCTGTAATTTTCAACGGTTGTACATTAATACAGAAATAGTTACTGAGCGAAGGTTTTTAAACCAGATATTGAGTCCTGTGTTTGTATATACACACACACACACACACACACACCATGTCACCTTATTGTAATAATATTTTATAATCAAATGGAAAAATGTTCTTATTTCAACAAGTTAGTGATCTAATGATGTCATTCTTGAGCACATATTGCTTTACCATTCATACATTTGTCTTTTAGAAACCTTCGTGAGCAAGGTCTGCTCAAATTGCATTTGTCTACTTCCGTTTCTGTGTACTCACGTGCTTGTTTGGCATGTGTAACCACTGCATTTTCAGGTCTGTGCACACAGACCAAATATAGCCAGCAGCCCTGTGAGCCTGAGATAAAATTAACCCCATGGGATGGCCCATAAACACATGCATCCAAAAGATAGAGAAAACACAGCTACACCCAGCACTACATCACTGTGCTCTACCTACTACCGAGGACAGACTGTATTCTGAACATCAGCTTTTTCCTGTTTGGAAGAACTGAGAAAATGGTTACTTTAGGTTACATGCAATGCTTATGTCCAATTCAAAAGCACTCAGACTAGAGATACATTTGCAGGCTCACTGTTATTGTGGTACAGTGCAAGTGAAAAGCAGGCTATACTTCATTGTAAGGAGTAGAACATCATAAACTATTGGTGTAAACCTCAGTGTAATGATTTCAATTCTTAACGCAATGATTCACTATTGAATGATGATGATACTGAATCTGCTAGGATACAATTTCGATTCATAAGACAATAATACGATATTTGACTTCTACTGAATCTTGTGATTTGATAATTTCCATTCATAAAGCAACAATTTGGTATTTGATTATACCACAGAATCTACTATGAGACAATATCATACGTTTCTATTTGGTCACCATTAATTCACAAATGATGACACAGAAGGAGTATTTTAAGTATCAAGATTTGAGCAAATCAGCTTGCTCGTCCATTTACACATCACTTTAAAATATGACATTGATGATATTAATGATTGTATGCATCATTATGATTTTATAATGGTATGATTGCTGCTTCAGTTCATTTTAAACTGAAGCATTGCTCCAATTCACCTGATCATTACATCCCTACTATTTACCAGATTTGTATGGGGGTTTTGGGGGGGGTGTCCTGTGGGTAGTTGGTGGGGTATAAAGCATGTTTAAATGTTCTTAATATTGTTGGCTATATTAAGTCCATAGCAATTTTGTATGTAAATATCAAATGGAGTAATTAAAAAAAAACTCAAACAGTTCATTCATCTTTAGTAACTGTATTATCATGGTCAGGGTTGTAGGGAATACAACACAAATTAGAGTAATTTAGATTCGCCAATCTACCATATTTTAGACAGTAGAAGGAAACCCATATCTACATGGAGAACACCCCCCCCGCCCCCCCAAAAAAGCTTCACACAGGTGGTAACCAGACCTCAAACCCAACAGCCCAGAGTTGTGATGGTGCGACAGCAACCACTCCATCATCATGCCACCCAACAAGAACAGGTCATGTCATGTTATGATATATGGTATTATTCCAAATGAGATGGAAAAGAGGGGTGGTAGATTTACAAGGTGGATTTTGCGTTCACTCTCAAGACTCATTTAAGTGCCTGGAGAAATGTTTACATAAGGCAAATAAATCCTTACAGTTTCTCCACAGTGGCAAGCTATTTATAATCTAGAGGTGAGAGTGGAACTATTTTTACATCCCACTCCACCACACCCAAAGGAATTCTGCTTTAACTCATGAAAACAAATAAATAGTGGGAGAAATCACATGTGAACTAGAAAACATGAGAAAATTTAACACATGAAAATTGAGTAATCATGTGTAAAAGTCATGTGAAAATAAAAAAAGGCCACTTCATGTGATTCACACCTATGGGCAATTTATAGTTGCCAGTTGACTTAATGCGCATGTCTTTGGACAGTGAGAGAAAACCGGAGTGCCTGGAGGAAACCCACACAGGCATGGGGAGAACATGCAAACTCCTCACAGAAAGGCCCCAGTCGGCAGCAAGGTTTGACCCCAGATATGACTTTAAAAAGTGTTAAGAAGAAGAACCAAGGCCGAAGCCTTTATTTTCGTCACCTGTACTCTCGCACAG
>JAOTRR010000033.1:10128071-10139366 GCA_028570945.1 Gogo arcuatus
CTCCCCCCCCCCCCCCCCTCTCAGTGGTAACAGCAGCTCAGGCAAAGAATCTGATCGACGCGGGCGTGGACGCTCTGAGAGTGGGCATGGGCAGTGGTTCCATCTGCATCACACAGGAAGGTGAGTCCAGCAGTCATACACACCACTACTTTCCTTTCAGCCAGTCCCAAGCCCTGAATCTTCCATCCTCAACTGAGTAACCATCTTGAAACCAAACCTGTCTGTGATTAGCCCTTAGATTTTAAACTAGTGATCTGAAAGTGAAAGTTTTGAATAGGTAAGCACGTGGCTGCATTCACACTGCAGTGCTTCAAACTGACCCACATGCAATAAACAGCACTCCATCTGAAGTCCTTTTGGGGTGAAATTTTGATGCACAAAGGATTGTCATGTATCAGATATCATTTTAGTACCACATGTGGAGGTGCCATAAATTTGAATTTAATCAGATTTAATGTAGTTGTCATTGGGGGAAACTGATCTATCACACCTGTGAGTAAGTTAGAGGTAGTGTGCACATAGTCTGTGCATAAATCCATTATCTAGCCAACTCGGCAAATAAAAGCTGAAGTGTGTGTGGCCCAGGCCCATGTTTTGGTTGCCCAGAAGCCCGTGCTAGGCTAAAAAGTGGTGACTACAGTACTGTAATAACATGGCAAGCTAGTTAAGTGCATTCATACAGACTAAGGGAAACCCAACAAGTATATGATCATGTAGCACGTTGTGTTGACCCCCCCCAGTGTTCTACCATCAGCCAAAATACCCTTCGGCTGATGTGTGTAGTGTGGCAGGATTGTCAAACCTGTGCTGTAGTTACAGCATCAAGGTGTCTCACAACAGTCTCGGTAGTCACAAATGCCTACATACCAAATGAAATACTTTGGTTTGCAAAAGTCAGTACGAGGTAGATTTGAATAAAACTACTAGGAGTAAAAAAAATTTTTAAAAAAACATAGCCTGGCAACAAAACCTGCCTGTCTCCTAAAGCAGAAGTGCTGCTTCTCACTCTGCTAAAAAATCCCCTGAACTACTGCTAGCAGAAGAGATGGTGGTTTGCTGAGAAGAATGGGAACATGTAGGTCCGTCCTTGCTTTCTAGGGCACCGTCATTTGTTCCTGTTTTTTTGTGTAACCCCCCCCCCCCCCCAGGTTATTCCTTGTATCACTGTTTCCCTCCTGTTAATTTCTTTACCACCCAACCATCCCTGTTTTTTTTTTGTTTGTTTGTTTTAGTTTTTTTTAAATTCATTTTTCTTCCCTGATTTTAACTATTCCCCAGTTCTTTTCATGTCTTTCATCGCCACTCTGTGTTTAATCTCTCTCTCTAGCTCCTCTTACTATTCCTCCTGATATAAAGCTCCACAGCCCCAAAGCCCCAGCCACTGTAACAGGATACTGCAGTAAGTCTGCCCCCCACCCCCGACACAGGGCTCCTATTGGCTCAGCGCTACCCTTCCTGCCCGCCTACCTTTCACAGCCCGTTGCACTGATTGGCTAACGACACTGCATCAGTAGTAGTAGTAGTAGTAGTAGTAGTTGCTGTGTTGGGGTTTTTGGGGTTTTGGATGCTTGTTATACTGCAGAGGTGTCAGGCTCCAGTCCCGTCTGTATTCCTACAGAGATGTTATTCTATAACACACCTGATTCAATGCATGGAGGTTTCAGTAATGAGCCGATTAATTGAATTGGATTTGGATGTACTGGTGATTCTCCAGGACTGGAATGTGAAACCCCTGCTGTAATCAGACTAACCTGTCAGCCATGGGCATGGCAAACTCTGACACCAAATCTTCAGGAGCAGTTTGGAGTGTACTTGTGATTTAAGACAGAGTGTGAGCAAACACTTAAATTCAGGAAAAAAGATGAATTCTGGGGGGGAGGGTCAAATCACAATTTTGTAGTTTGCCAAGGTCAGAGCCTCGCCAGCGTATAACACACTGATCTAACACAGTTGTTTCACATCATAACTCGCTGTATTATTTTTCACTTCATTATCACTTTTTTTTTTTTTTTTTTTTTTTTTTTTTTTAAATCCAGGCTAACTTAAAAGGCTGCTCTCCTTTTGTGTTTGAGCAGAAGTTACACTGACACTTTTACTGCATGGTGTGCATCTCTGCAATGCTCATCTCAGTTCATGTAGCAAATATGCACCTAAGCTGACAGTTCAATAAGAAATTAAATATATTTTAAGTGAACATTTTTTTTCAATTTGGAAATAAAAACAAGTAGGCAACATGAGTTCAACACCATTCATTCAGATTTGTCTCCTTTGTCCGGAAGACGGCGCTCAGATTGGTCGTCCAAAAACTCAGTGGTTCTGATCTATATTGCAAAAGGCACATTAACAACTACCATGCAAACAGCAAAGTAAAACAAGTTGATAAAGCAGTTTTAAAAATCCTCACTATTGACTGCTTATTGAGCGCAAATCTTTGTGTCTAAATAGCCAGGTTTTGTTTTGTTCCTGTTTTCGACCAGGTAGCGTCTATGCTATGGGAAGTATATTAGCAGTATATTAATAGCAGTATATTAGCAAAGGCTGTTTTTAAGTGTTCCCTAATCTGACGCTTTGAAACTTTTCAGGATGAGCAAACTGTACTTGATTCTTTAATTTAATTTCTTAATTATTTTTTTAATGTGGAGAAATTCCATCCCAAAAATACTGAAGCTCAGAAATACGGTCTCCTCTTGTGTTTGAAACGCCCTTGTTTTGGTCATTTACTTACAGTTGACTGCAGATTTTGCAAAATATTCAGATCAACATATTGCCCTTGGTTCCTGACATTTCAGACACCCTGTAGTTTATATATTTATATATAAACATTATACAGCTGGTATACATCTTCAAAAATGTCATCAGACCTTTTCCACACAATTCTGCCTTTTTTTTTTCTCCTCGCTCCACTATGGGTTTTTTTTTTGTTTTTGTTTTTTTTTTCTCCTCGCTCCACTATGGTTTTTTTTTTTTGTTTGTTTGTTTGTTTTTTAAATAACTGACCGTGAAGCTGTTAGTATTGATTCATCCAGTTTCCTTCCACAGATGCACACACTTCGCAGCCCAAATAGTTATGGCTTTCATAACCTAATGGTTTTGTATCCACCTTCCTCAAACTCACACCTGCTCTGAGCATGTAGATCTGATATTGTGTAATTGTGAGTTTATCTTGAGAGTGATGGTATTGAATATTTGTTGATTTCTCCGTCAGTGCTGGCGTGTGGCAGGCCGCAGGCTACAGCTGTGTACAAGGTGTCGGAGTATGCGCGGCGCTTCGGCGTGCCAGTCATCGCAGACGGTGGCATTCAGAACGTCGGCCACATTGCCAAGGCCTTGGCACTTGGGGCATCCACAGGTGAGGAACTTTATTTATAGTCGGCTGTGAAGAATAAAAACATTTGATTAGTGAGGACATGTTTGGTGTCTGAAGTTTGCTTCTTTGGTTTTGCAAATTAAGCTTATATACACCAGACAGTAGACCCGGTGTGCTTTGACACACACACTTGTCTATAAAAAAATAGGTGGGGGGAGGAAATCACATCAGAGATTTAAAAAAAAAAAAAAAAAAGGAGCCATCTTGAAGCTGAAATCACTTTCTTTCAGCCCAGATTCAGGTGTTCCAAGGTTGTGCAATAATAAATGTCTTAATATAATATACACATATGACTTGTATAATTAATGCTGTTTAGATATGTAATTGTATTTTATCACACTGTTAATGTACACATGGTATTACTGAGCTGAAAGATTAAGTGCATAATGCTAGTGCAATATTATGGCCAAAAGAATGTGGACACGTGACCCTTACACCCATATGTACTTTTTGAAAGTCCCATTCCAGATTTAGTCCCCTGTCTGCTGTTCTAATAAGCTCCACTCCTCTGTGAAGGCTTTCCACTAGATTTTAGGGTGTGTCTCTCCCCCCCACACACACATACAAGGGCATTAGTGAGGTCAGGCACTGGTGTTGGCTGAGAAAGCCTGGAGTGTGGGCAGACTTCCAGTTCATCCAAAAGGGTTCAGTAGGGTTGTTGGTTGCAGTGAAGGGAAATTGTAATGTTACAGCATACAGAGACATTTTGTACCATTTGTGTGCATCCAGTGTTGCGGCTGTGATGGTCAAGTGTGCACAAAATTTTAGCCATATAGTGTATATCACTTAGGATAAGGTGCCAATGACTATCTTAAGACCCTTATATTCAACCATTAACCCCTACTGCTTAGCTATGCACTTGCATTGTATTCTTTGTTACTTGGATCATTTGTAACACTGAATAACATCTTGAAAACAAGTGACAGTTTTACTCTCACTCACTTTTCTGAATGTTATAGCTTTTAAGTATTTCCTTCTTGTTGGTATTTTTCTCTCAGTGATGATGGGCTCGTTGATGGCAGCGACCAGCGAAGCTCCGGGCGAGTATTTCTTCTCAGATGGTATCAGACTGAAGAAGTACAGAGGAATGGGCTCACTCGATGCCATGGACAAGAACCTGGGCTCCCAGTCCAGATACTTCAGGTACCATGCTCCTTCAGTCATGTGCATGAAAACAGTCATACATGCACACTGTCATTTAAGCATGATGTTATTCAGTTTGCTTCTCAGGTCTTTGTACCAGCTTTGGCGTGTGCATGCAAACTAACGTCAAGCCAACTTAAAATACTGGAATAAAGTACAAAGTAGCACAGTACTTCAAGTCAAAGAAGTTCAGATGTCTAGTGGTGATGTCACATGATCACGTAACTGGCTGATTTAAACTCCAGCTCTTCCCCTTACTCACTCAGTGGCATGTCATTTGGCATGTGATTCAGTTGTAACGCCTGTGTATTATTAATAGTGTGTTATTAATGTTCATCCTCACTGTGTGTCCGTCTGTCTTTCAGCGAGTGTGATAAGATTAAAGTAGCTCAAGGCGTGTCGGGCGCCGTACAGGACAAAGGCTCCGTCCATAAGTTTGTCCCATACCTCCATGCTGGAATTCAGCACTCCTGCCAGGACATAGGAGCTAAGAGCCTTACACAACTTAGGTACGCGCAGCCGCCGACCCAGTGTATAAATATAAAACAGTCTTGCACACAAAAGCAGAGATTCACAGGAAGCGTGTACATGCAGATCTATAAGTCTGGGCACTCGGTGTTTTTATTATCTCTCTTTGTCTGTTTTGTGTTCGCAGGGCGATGATGTATTCTGGCGATCTGAAATTTGAGAAGAGAACCGTATCTGCTCAGGTGGAGGGAGGAGTCCATGGTCTGCACAGGTACACAAATGCACAGCACCAGATCTCATTAAAAAAAAAAAAAATGCACACAGACCACCACATATTCTTTGAAAGTATAATAAGAGTTGTGTGTAAGGTATTGCAATGTGAAACTGAATTAGATTTGTGTGATATTGATTTTTTTCCTTGCTAATGATTTACTTTTTTTTTTTTTAAAAACATACTAAATCTAATTGTCTAGAGTTGTCTGCTTGCTGGCAGAGGCAATCACGAAAACTCAGCTGTATGCGCAGTAAACAAAAAAGTACATCTTCAATAATCCTTTTACAGATTGGTTGTCTCAGTGACAGGCATTTTCTTTTTCTATTTAATCACTTTGATAAAGTCTTAGATCTGACACTTTGTTGTAGGCCTAATTAATTTTCAGGTCAATGTCTTCATCCTGTGTTCTGTGACGTTTTAAATGTTTTTGGCATTATTCCTACTAAACATTTAACTGATGTTAAATATCTCTTTTTCTAACGTTGGCTAAGTTGACCATACAGTGATGGTTTTTATTTCACATGAATGAACTGAAAACGTTCTCCATTTGACCATGACAGTAAGCGAGGAAGCCCATGTGGGATTGGGATAGGTGGTGGGGCTTCCTGGTGGTGGCAGTTAATATTGGAGATTTCAAAACATCTGCACAAATCATCATAGATTCATTGGGGAGAAACACTACTCTTTTGGTTTTGTTTTTTAAGTTACAGCTACTGTTACTGGTGATGTTAAATTGTGGAGCTTGTACAGGAAATGCATGAAGATTAGTAGTTCTGGGAATACAACATAATCAGGATAAACTGACTGGATCATGGCAGTGTAGAGATGAACAAAATCAGGTGCAGGAACTTTAACAAGCAAGAATTACAAAAGAAGGAGAATTTTTAAATCAGTAAATGCTAAGAATAAGAAACGATGGGTTTCCTAGCTGCATTATAACTTAAATGTACGATGTACAAAACATAACCCCAGATCATCTTATTTTAACACAGGAATATGCATAAAATATTTAATGAAGTATTAATAAATAAACTATATACTGTAAAGGACATGCATTAAAACAGCTCTTTCTGTGCATCATTCAGTCTGTAACTTTAGGAAATGTGCATTTGCAACTAAAGGTAAAATAAATATTTTATAAATGTTTTTGACTTTGAAATCTGTTACCTTTAAAAATGTAAATAATATAAATTTGTAAATTCAAAGATTAAGTTTATTATTTAAGTTAATGTTTGTGATAGCTCCAATGGAAATGCAGTATTAATTTCTTATTAATACAAACTTTTTTTTATTGGCAGGTTTTTTTTTTAAATATTAACACTTTGATGACCTTTTGATGTTTTATCCATCTACTTTGATCTTTTTATCTTTTTGTTTTGTTTTTAAATTGACCAAAAATGAACCGTGTGCTGAATGCTGGTGACCTCTACTGGTTAACCTGTGCTATTGCAGCTTTTGTCTAAAATGTCACTACCGCATTAGGGATATTATTATTTGCATTATTTACACCATTTTATTTCCTCCTGTCTTTCAGCTACGAGAAACGGCTCTTCTAATGAAGACAGCTAATGCCAAGAACACACAAAGTACACGCGTTCATACCCAGGCATTCTACTGTACAAATTCACACTACTAAATCTGATCACCTCACATATACACATGCGAATAGAGCGATGCATCCATGCCCATGTCAAAACCCCACACTTCCCTTGTCCTTGTCTTCCAGACCTTTGTTGAGCAAACCAACTGTGCATGTGTCTGTCTGTGTTCAAATTTAAGGACATACTTTTCTGTTCATGAAACAAAAAATGCCAGAATATTGTAATGAACTTATGTTCATAGGTATTCATTACTTTCAAATACATTTATTTCCAGTAGAACAGTGTCTGTTTTTCTTCTTCTTTCGCTGTGACGAATTCCACCTCTTCCAAATACATAAACGCCACACGTGAAACTCTTAGTCTGAGAATTTATTGGAGTCATTCTCCATGTTCGTAAAAGAGGAAGTAGTGCTATGGTTGGGTTTTTTTTTTTGCACTGCAGTAAGTGTTCAGACGGAACCTGACTGACTTCCACACATTTAAAACAAGCGATTTGACCGCACACTTGTTGCTGAGTCAGTTTATAACCTGAAAATCAATACACTAGTATTAACACTAATGTCTGAGAAACCAAGTCTGCATGTTTACATGATTATCAATATGTATGAACAATGTCGGATTTCCACAGCAGTACCCTCTTCCTCATTTAGCTTGCGGGTCTCGAGGGAACCAGGCTGCACCTCCAAAACCACCGGACTTTCCAGACATAGGCTCCATATGCGTGCGCACACACCCAGAGGAGGGGACAGACAAGGGCATACGCACACCTGGACAGGTCCTGTTCAGGACTCCAGGTGTCTCATTAAATGAAACGGAACATTTTAACTGATTTCTTCCCCCCACACAAACGACCTCTTCATGTTCAGACTGATGGCTCATTATGGTGAAGTCCTTGGTAACGAGATGAGATGTAACTATACCACTATGAAAAGTTAACAATAGACAGTATGATGAGTCATTGATTAATCAAATTTTAAAAATTGCAGTCATTGGCAAATTATTGTAATACTAGATGAATAAAACACATCAGGATGTACTGTTACAGGAAAATCTATGCTGGCGTTGATGTTTTATTCCTTATTTACACCATATCTCAACTCTGTTTGTTTGGTTAAAAGGTGTAATTAATGTTCTCTAACAGCACGTCTCAATAATCCTGGCTGTAATTCAAATCACAGGTTTATATTATTAAACTGGCTCTAAAACTTTTTCTATAGTAACAACTCATTTACATGTGTATCAACATAATCTAAGCTTATTAATAGTGTTATTTAACAAAGATTCTACACTACTTTATGGTTTTTATAAGTTGTGTATAGAGAGTTAATATTAATGGAAGGAGTCTCCAGTTTTAGTGCTTTGTAACAGTTTTCCATCACCGAAAAGGACCACAGTCCTGCTGTGTAAACTCGCAATCTTCCAGTCTTAATTAAAAAAAAAAAGTATATTTACACCAAATTTCCATAATGAATGTTTATATTGCACAAGACCTTAACCCATAAACACATGCCCAAATCTTCATATACCTGTTTCAAACCACATTCGTAATGCCTGGGCCACAATATCATCATATATTGTATTCTTCTATACTGTGGGCCTGGAATAGTCAAGTAGTCTGTAAAACATATGGAAGGAAAACACAAGTAGAAAATGAATAAATCTATAAGTAACAATTGTCTGTCTGTAGATGTAATTGCACTAAAAAAAATAGTTTAATGTTCATGTCATCTATGTATACATTAAACTGAAGTATAATTTCACCTACAGTTCAATCACATAAAAACAGATCATATTACATTATATTTCAAGTGTTTCATAGCTACCTTAAGATATTCCATCACTGAGGACATGTCTACAGAAGTTCCACAGAGACATGTTTTTATGTAAATTGTCGCAGCACTTATGTCAGTAAGACATTTAACAAAAAGGCATGACATTACAAGACTGATTGAACACAGATTCTCTGCCTCGAAATACAGCAAATGAAGTTGGGTTTAACTCCTCATAACCTGCCGTTTTCCAGCTAACTGATCTCGATTTCACCCAATCCTTGTATATAGAGCTAAAAAAGTCTGCATTTTTGTAAATCTCTACTTAAATTACTATCATAACTTGTAAGTCCTGCTTTCTGGAATGAATCCATATGCTAATTAGTAAATATTGAACATGTTTAATATTTAAGCTACAGTGTAATCTGGACTGTCAGCGGATTGGAAGGATTACATTTGAATTTTACACAACACAGTATAATTTAGGAAGAGAATGATTTAAGATTAGTCTAAAATCACCTATTTTGAACGTCTTGAGGGGCAATTTTGGCCTCAAAATCAACCTCTAGTGCACAGGTTTCCAACTCCGGTCCTGGAAAATCCCCTCTCCTGTACATTTTAGAGTTTTCCCTGCTCTCAGTACACCAAAAATCAATTTATCAGCTAAATAACAGCCCTTGGTGAGTTCAAGTGAGTGTGTTCAAGGAGGAAAAATATTTAAATGTGTAGGGCAGTGGGTTTAATCTAATCTAATCTAATATATACTATACTATACAACTATAGAGCACAGTAGTCGAGGAGTCGACGGCTAACAGTGGCAGTTCTGGCATTTAAACTCACAATCTTCCAATAAAGTAATAAAATGTTCAGGTTCTCCAGGACCTGTGAATGTAAATATTATTATCCAGCTATCTGGGACAATTTAGTCTCCAAACACTGGGAGACTGAAGGCCTACAGTGCATTTGTGGTGTATATTTAAACACCATTATCCCATGTTGTGTGTGGAAATGATTCCAAGTTGTGCTTAGTTAAAAAAAAAAAAGAGTTTATTGTTGTGCAAAAATGAATGTATATATCCCTGGATACAGAGCTGGGTAAGTGTAGCTCACTGAGGAGCCACCGCCAACATCTCAACTACATGTTGCAGAAAACTGGATACTGGATTTGGAATTGTTTTGGGGATGAGGTACAAAATAAACCATCAACCCAAATTATAATTAGCACAAAAAAATGGAGCATTTTGAGGAAAAATCTAACCCTAAAACTGAACAAAGTAGGCTGCAGAAGTCATGTCATCTTTTCTAATACTGTTTCATTTTTCCTAAGATTAAAGGCTAATAATTTGGAACAATTTGAAGTAATGATTGTTGCTCTTGTATAACCCATAGTCAGGGAAATAACGCTGATTTGATGAGAAATTCGATTGCGTGGTCAGAACTGACTGTTGTATAAGGAATAAAATATGACGGTGGGTGTATGCTGATATAGGAAAATAATCAATAACAGGGTGGTGTGATATCCTAAATGAAGGGCAGTTACTGTTACTGCTGCATTATTTCTATTTAATTCAACTGAATTCAATTTTATTTGTATAGCGCTTTTAACAACAGACATTATCACAAAGCAGCTTTACATAAATATATACATTCCAGATATAAATTTTAAACATATGAATTTATAAATATATCCCTAATGAGCACATTGAGGCAACATGAGGAAGAAATCTTGAGAGGAACCAGACCCAAAAGGAAACCCATCCTCATCTGGGTGATGACAGATAACATGATTATAAATAACTCGCTTCTGTAACTGTGTCCTATACGGTCAAAAAGTGCAATTATGTGACCAGGAAATTTATTATAGCATTATTTTCTTTTGCAGCATGTGCCAAAGTATTTTATTTGTCTTATACCACAGCAATTGGCCAACAATTACAATTTATTCATGAACAACACATACATTTAATGTTGTGGAACATCTGCAAAACAAGTTAGTTCCTGCGATCACTTAAGATATAGCAGCTAGAAATAGTTGTTCTCTCACCAGGATCTTTCATCAGGATCTTTTTTTTTTCCTGAAAAGTAAACATAATGCAGCTTGTGATGTTACTGAGAAATCGGAAAGCACAAAAAATCCCCTTTCCTGATGATTCTCCTTTGGCTGAAAGCTTAATGAGCGTTACAAAGCACTGACACTTGAGACTCCTTCCATAAGCATGTCCTTACCAAAAACTTCATCATATCAATGGTTAAATAGTTTTCTTTGTCAAATAACAACCAATTTTAATCCATTTATTATTAGGCTTATAGATAATGTGAAGCATCCACCATACACGTCTCTGTGTATGAGTTGTTCCTACAGAAACAATAATGTATTAGAAAGAGCGCATTAATTAAGAAAGACCTGTGATTTGAATTACAGCCAGCTCTACTGTCAGAGCTGCTGTTATACAACATTAATCAACAACGTCTGACCAATCAGATTTGAGAATTCAACAGAGTATGAAAGCATTTGTACAATTGGTATTTAAAACACTGCAAAACTAGAAGGGCACTCGGTAGAGTGCATACCTCCGCCAAGCCACTTATCAACATCAAAATCAAATCACTTGAACCTTGGATAATACTAAAGCTGTACACCAAATTTCATCAAAATCCATTCACTACTTTTTG
>JAOTRR010000033.1:10265934-10277311 GCA_028570945.1 Gogo arcuatus
GGCAGGGGACACAAACTTAGTTCGTTATATGCGAAAGTTCATAGTAAAAGAGTTCGTTATAGCTGGGTTGCAGTGTAATAAACAGATTTAGTGTGTGTTTTTATTCAACAAAGAAGATAATGTAAGGAGACATTTATTTAACATTTATGGAAGGAGTCTCCATTATCAGTGCTTTGTAACAGTCCATGGGTTTTCAGTCATGGGATACATCCTTCCAGACACAGGACTTTGACATGCTGCATTGTCTTATTAACTTCAGGAGAGAAAGAGAGAGAGAGAGAGAGAGAGAGAGAAAAAAATGGAGGTTATTGTGAGAGAAGGACTGTTTATAGCTGCTGTAATGTAAATGATAGCAGGAACTACCTTGTTTCACAGATGTTCCGCAATAATAAATGTGACTATAAATGGTTTAAAAGCACTATGTGTCATTTATTCAAATATTAATAAATGTTTTCCTATAACAGCAGGCCCTGTGATGTTTTATTCCTTACGTATCTTTTTGTTGGTTAGATGAGACAATAGATGAGATGGCAGGATCAGACAGTTTGACTGTCCTACAGAGCGCTGTGCTTGTGGCCCCTGTCACTGCTCTGGAGTTTGTTGGAGATGACTGCTTGTTGACAGGTGAGTTACATGCTGGGGCAGACTGGCTGTGATACATACATACAATGGCTACGTTACAACACAGTTATATCAGCATTACAATATGGGACATTAGTATTAAGTATTGAAAATCATCTACTGAACAAACTATCCATAAATACCAACACACAATACAGTACTCCTTGGAACGCTTCTTCCTGTTTTCCTTAATACAGTATATCTGCCTTATTGCCAGGCGAGGGACCCATCCTCTCCATCTTCTGTCTCCAAGCTTCACCGACACAATGTGCTTCACTTAGTGTTCTGCATAACTACCGTATCCATGGAATACGGCCCAAGCAGCAAAATAATGACGGTCATGTCACTGTTCCTGAATTGGTGGAACTAGTTATTTTTGGTGGGAAAGGAGTGCGCCTTGTTAATGCCAGGCCTTGTGGCCTTAGTTTGGAGGTGGCTGGCCCTCTGTTGGAGTTCCAGGATTGGGTGCTGGATGTTTCTTGGCTAAGAGGAGAGACCCGATCATTATTAGGCATATGTCTGGCTCACAACTCTGTGCTGCTTTTAGAACCACAATCTGGAAACATCATGTCCCTCTGCTCCTGTGTAGAGATGTGCCTTCTCTACTCTGCACTTCTGATTGGTCCAAGCTGGGAATCATCAGTGCTGGTGGGGGGGACCGTTTTCAACCAGCTGGTCATGTGGAGACCTGGAGGGACCAAAGGAGAAAGCCAGTCCCAAGTAGAGAGACGCCTGCTGGGGCACAGTGGTGTGATTTTCAGTCTGTGCTACCTCCAGAGCTCCAGATGGTTGGCTTCTGCTTCAGACGATCGTAGTGTTCGTGTGTGGAACGTTGGTGTGCTGGGTGCAGATGGAGGGTGCGGAGTAGAATCACCCACATGTCTGCGAGTTCTCTATGGGCACCAGGCTCGTGTATTCTGTGTCAGGCTCTCATCTGGCTGTGTGTTTAGTGCTGGTGAGGACGGTGCTTGCCTACTGTGGGAATGGGAAGGGAATGGTAGAGTGGGTCGAACTTTAAAAGGTCATAGATCTGGTGGGATCAGAGCACTAGCTGTGAGTAAAGGGGGTGGATGGGTGGCTACAGGAGGGGCTGATGGGGGAATACAGGCATGGAGAGTTTTGGAGGGTACCAGACAGGTGACACAAAGCAAAGAGAGAGATGGCCAGATAGATTTGGGCTTCAGTGGGCAAGGTTGTCCTAAGGTTGTGCGTTCAGTAGGAGACCATGATGCTGTGCTTGTTTGCACTGATCAAGGAGAGGTGCTTTTGCATCAGGATGAATCATGGCAGACAGTTTGGAATGGTGGTCCAGAATTTCAGTCCTACTGTGTGATGGAAGTAGCACATGTCCAATTCCAGGATGCCTCTTTGTGGGTGTGTGCAGTAGGTAATCTTAATGGAGGGGTTCAGGTCTTTGCTCTACACCATCCGAATTCAGGTGTATTACTGCAAGCAGGCCAGGGGAAGGTTCACACTTTGCAATGGGTGGAAGGGAATCATTTGTATCTATTAGCTTCTGGTGCTGAAGGACTGGTATATAGATGGACAGTAGAGGTGGAGGATAATGGAACAGGCCTAGGTTTAAGATTGGAGGAGCTAAAGTCTTTCCTGTTGCCACCCTGTGCCAAGAGATGGCTCACTGCTGCAATCAGGCTTCCACATGGAAAGGGATCACTGTGGGTGTGTGGAGATCGCCGTGGTTCACTGCTGCTCTACAGAGAGAGGGAATTGGGTGGAGAGAGTGAAGTGGGTAGAGAGAACAGAGAAGGAGGGAGTGATGAAGAGCAAGGAGTTTGGAGGGATGAGAGCAGATGGCCGGAGAGTGCTGCAAATGACAGTGCTGTTCCTATTTCCCCTGTCAACACACTGTTTGGTGTCCATGGGAAGCAAGGCGTGACAAGTGTATGTGAGCATCAGGGTTTGTTTTACAGTACGGGGCGGGATGGGTGCGTGCAGGTTCTGACAGTATACAGGAACACTCTAAAGGTGCGGCGTGTTCATCGTGCCAGCAAAGGAATGGAGTGGCTAGAAAAGGTCCTCTTCCTGGGTTCTGATATATCTGATGTGTATGAGGTCAGCGAGAGAAGCAAACCGGAAGACAGTGAGGAGGAAGAGAGGAGTATTACAGAAAGAGCACTAGAGAATGGAGGAATTGGCAGAAAAGAGAGAGAAGGATTGAATGAAGAAGCTGAATTGAAGAAGGCTATGGAAAACAAATTCGAAGATGGTGGGAGTCAAAGTGTTGCTGAGGCCCATTTTATAATGGTTGGCTTCCACTCTATCCAGTTTGTTCTGTGGGATCCATTGAGACGAGAGAAACTTTTCTCAGTGGCATGTGGAGGAGGACATAGGTCCTGGGCTTACGTTTCCCCTTCTCACCCTCAAACACTCCCATCCTCACACAGTCTCAGACAAAGTACACTGATCTTCATCAAGCAAGGAGCTGTCATGGCTTCTCGTTCCTTGCATTCCACAGCAACCCATGTCAGAGGACACACCCTGAAGGAAGGACTTCATGGCCGAGGCCTGAGTTGCATTTGCCACCTTGGTAGTGTTTCCAGAGGCAGAGCATCATCTGAGGAGTGGGAGGTGCTAGTTACCGGTGGCGAGGACACCACAGTGACGGTGCTTGCGGTTGAACCTGGACATGGCACGGTGAAAGTGCTCACTGTTTTAGCTGACCACATCTCAAACGTTCGGACACTGACTGCTGTCCAAAGAGAACAGAGACAAGAAGGAACTAGTAACAAGAGGACAAATACATGTTCTTCATTCTCAACACTGCTCTTTTCTGCTGGTGGGAGGGCTCAATTGCAGTGCTATCGGCTCCTGATTGCCTGGGATGAGCAGGTGAACTGGCCTGTTTGTCAGGTGACTCAGGTTGCTGGTCACAGATTGGATGAGCAGTGGGAGAGAAGACGGAATCGCCACAAGACCATAAAAATGGACCCCGAGACAAGGTGCATATGCATTCATCATAGATATACTTTGGGACTTAATTAGAAACCGTAACAGATATATTATTTGTGACTTTGTCTGTCGCGTAGAATGCCCTGAAGTCTCTGAGGTGCTTAACTTTTTATTTCTGGTTAAAATGAGAAATCTACAGAGTTTTGTTTCACTTTTATCTCACTGCCATTTTAAATTGTAAAAGTTGTGATGTAATGCTGTTACATAGCAAAGCTACAGGAGCTCCCAGAAACCAAACGTAATCTCACAGATCACCAGTTGTCTATTAGTAATGGTTGATAAGGCAATAAATATGCATTAAGCTTTTTGTAACATAATGACCAACTTTTGCATCTGGTGATTTTAGGGGGGTTTGTCTCAGTAAAATGTAGGTAAGCTTGCATTTTTAGTACGTTTTGGATATGAATGTACACCAAATCTAACATAGTACCGCGGGCTGGCCTAGTGGTTAGCGTGTCTGCCTCTCGACCGGGAGATCGTGAGTTCTACTTGCGATCGGGTCATACCAAAGACCATCATAAAAATGGTACCTTCTGGCGAGGCATGCCGCAATACAGATGCAAGTAGAGAGTCAAACTCTCGTGGTTACCAGAGGTCCAGCCCCCCCACTGTAACCCTAGCTATGTAATAGGCGAGAGGCCGAGGGCTATAGAAACAGAGATCGGCGCCGCCCGATGTGCCTTAATGGCATGGGAAGGATTTTGAAATCTAACATTAAAAACAAAGGATTTTAGCCAATTAGATGTTTTCATTGCTAATAAAAAGAGATTATTTTCTGACTTTTGGCTTTTGGGAAGTCTACACTTGATTTGTATGTTGAAATGAACATATTGGTTTGTTGTGTTTGAAAGTAACCATTAGGGGGCATGTTAATATCACCAGAAGGTAACATGGCTCACACACTCCCTTTGACTCATTAATCATGATGTTTAGAGTACATGCAGTGATTTTGTTAACAGCACTATTGTATTGTATTGTCTTGTCTTGTCAGGTACATGTCAATTGCTGTGGTGCATGAAAGCATAGAGGAGATTCTCCTGACACTCGCCTGCAGTGATGGAGCAGTAAGGTGTGTGTGTGTAGATTATTCTAGCTACTGTATTGTCATGGCAAGTTGATTTCAAGACTGAGTACAATGTGGAAGCACTGACAGATTTCATTGTTGCAGTTGAGAGTTGAGGCTGTCACTAAAAATATCAGACATTTTCATTCTCTGTCTCTGTCTGTCTCTCTCAGGCTTTTCACTGTGGGAGAGGACAGCAGGAAGGTTGAGCTGCTCTGGGAGAATTTTTACCATCAGCGGTGTGTGCTTAGTGTTGCTTCTTATAGCCTTGAAGACCCACAGGGCAAGCAGTGAGTAAACACCAAAATTACATTACTAATGGTTTTTTTTCTTTCTTTATGATTTTCTCTTTTCTCTCTCACTCCAACCCACCCCAGGCATGTGTTGTTGTTTAGCGGGGCTACAGATGGTGTTGTAGCTCTGTGGGATCTGACTACAGTGTTGGACAGTAAATCCAAGGACAGCTGGCACGGTGAGTCAGCAGGCTGTGAGAACTGGGCCCTCATGTATAAGCTACACACAGTAGGAAAGCTGGTCTAGGGTCAGATATTTACACACGTATTTGCATAAATTTACATTTACTTGAAACTCAAAGACTGAAGAGCACTTATGGAATTTTTATGCACATAGACCCAGGGAAGTGGGATTGCTGGGTTGAAAGTTAGCTAATATACGCTCTGTTCACGTTAACAGGAACACCTGTACACTTTAAAGCCGCCCTTAATGCAGGAAGAAATAAACAAGTTTCATGATATGGTGAAATTTGTGTAAATATGTGTAACATATTTGTAATATACATGACATTTATTTAACATTTGTAGTAGAAATCTGTACTGTCTGTAATTTGCAACTGTGTTTTTGATTTTATTGACTTAAAGGTGGAACATCTCTATTCAGGATTTTCCTAAGCCTGTAATCTGTTTTGAGTCATTTCTACTGACCATGTGACTATTATGTTTTTCAGCCGGTAATTTGTCAGTGAACAGGAATGGTTAATTTGCTTCTTGACATAATCATTATGTTGGCTGTTCATGTGTTTTATATGTGTCTTTAGGTCCATCTGCTCCTTCCCTCTCTCTCCCTGTTCATCAAAGTGGAGTAAACACCCTTGTAATATCTAATGAAGTGGGACAAATGGACAAAGACATTATCACTGTAGCTAGTGGTGGAGATGATGGACAGCTGTCAGTAATAAAGATTCGAATGCAACTCCATCAAAAGATCATGTATCCAGAGCTGCTCTCTCATTGGACAGTAGCATTAGCACACTCTGGCCCACTAACAGCCCTGAGTGCTCTTAATTGTACAACATTGGTGTCCATGTCTCCAGACCAGCGTGTGTGTGTGTGGAGTGTGTGTTGCGACGGACTTCGGCAACAAGCAACAGTGTTCTCACACACTGCAGATGCTGCGGGCTTGTGGGCTTGGCACAGGAAGGGGTCAGAATTACAGAGTCGAGACTATGTGGTGGTTTGTGGGCAGGGCTTGCAACTCTTGAAGTTAACGGCAGGGGATATCCCAGAGGGAATAAGAAAAGAAGAGGAACGACAGAAAGTGATATTCAAAGACCGTTTTGTCAGAGTATAAGCTGTTAAAATATTCATTACCTGATTCAGAGGACTGACCAAAGCAAGCACAGACTGAATTTTACTGTACCTTTTTAACATTTAAAATAAAAGATATTTTAGTTTATGATAACCTGTTTTGTACATGTTATTTGGGTTGGGGATTAGTGTGTGTGTGTGTGTGTGTGTGTGTGTGTGTGTGTGTGTGTGTGTGTGTCAGGATACTTTAGAGAGGCCTGTACAGTAGGTCTGTCAGTGAATGTGTATACATGCACATTATTCATGTGGATTATTCAAGTGGTCATGTAAATGACATAATACAATATCCTAAACTGGATAAGAGCTGCATCTCAGGTCATATGATAATGACACCTGGACTCTGACCACTTGAGGAGGGACAGCATTTTGTGCAATTTACAAAAATAAAAACTCCCAAATTAAATATTCACCTCATTTCGTCAGCAGCCAGTAACCTTGAGTCAAATGTGCTTCCAACCGACAAGAAACACAAAAAATGATAAAGTATGTAAAGTATTTTGTAGTGTATATTAAGAAAATGTACAGTACACAAGGTTTATTACAACTATTTTGCTACTGGGTTAATAATTAGGGGGGAAAAAACACTGTGTTGTTTATAGGAAAATAATATGCTCCTTGTGAGCTGTTATTAGAGAAACTACAACTTATTAAAATAGGTGCATTAATATAAACCTTGTAACTGGAACTATTGTCAGAGCTGATGTTAGAAAGTTAATCAACATCTTCTGACAACACAGAGTTGACCATTCAACAATGCTGTGACGTAAAACAGTTTAATTCCTTACAAGCTTCTGTTGCTAAAAAAAAAAAGTAATGATGTTACCTCTTGCTGTAATGTAGTTAAATGAATGGCTTCACTACTTGTATCATATTACATATCATATGACTCAGAGTTATATCATCATTGAATTAATATGATTGGATCATATTCACAATTTAATCAACACTTAAATTATTGCCCTTTTTTTTTTCAGGTACAGCGTTACTTTGCACACGTAAATGCACTCTGTGATTGCATACAGGCCTGTGGGGCAGTTGACCGTGTGTTTATGCATGTGTGTGAGTCAGTGAAACAGGGGGCAGTATCAGGGGGCTTGGTTGCATTGGTGAGCATAAATATTTTACTCTCTTCTCGGATTTCTCTTTGTTCATGAAGTTACCAGCTGCCAAGCACTCTAACAAACATGTGAAATAAAATAGGAGGACAAAGAGTTCAGTGCTTTTGAGGACTCAGGTCCATAGACACTGCGTTTACTACGTTAATAAGCATGCACAGGAAGAAAGTGTGCTCGGCTGCATGTTAAGTAGGAGTGGACGACTACCGAAAACACATTTATGGCAAAAGTTGATCATGGGAAAACATAAAGACAGACCTGAGCGAAAATTACCAAGTATCTGAAACTACAGAGTGAAGAAAAGCTGACAGAAGGTACTAGAATATTTATTTGAGGGTTGTTGTTGTTTTTTGCGTGTGTGTTTTAAATATGCACTTTAACCCAACTGTACAATTATCTTTTACTACGATTTTACTTTTTCCTGTATATACTCACTAATTATAGTCCATAGTCTTATAGTCTTACTAAATGCAATGTCCTGTGTGTCAGTATTGTGTGAGTGTGAACTCATTATGGAAGGAAGGATGTCACATTTCAACAGAGCCTCAAAAGACAAATGTGATGGCAAAGAAAGAAATGAAAGAACAGCACAGAGACAAAAGAGAAAAAGAGCTAAAAATATCAGTACTGGCAGTTGTTCAAGCGAGGTAATAATTCACACTCAAACATGTAGCCACACATTTATTCACACCTACTTTTCTGTATGAAAAAGCCTCACATATGTAATATATATTATATTTATGCACACCTATGCAATATATTTTTAGTTCTTACCCATATTTATACTATATAAACTTACAGTATACAGTAAATCCACAATTAAAGCCATGTGTACTCGTTACCAGCTGTAAGAAGAGCATGATGTGTGATGTTATCTCACCCCACAGGCTGGTGACAGGCTTCCTCTTATTGGCTCTTTGGAAACCAGGGCAGCAGGTATGTTTCTTTTTAATCATTTGACACCGTTTCTGAAATTTATGAGTTGTATTATATTACTAATAATATGTTTAATAGATATATTTACCTCAAATATATATTTACATGTGAACAGTTGCCTACATATGATGGCTTTTAAGCTAACAGCCATGTTGCTTGTCAACAAAAAGGGGTTGATTCCTTTAATTGTCCATTTGATAGCCTGTTATCAGGCTTCTCAAGAGTGATGCAGTTCACTTTCATCTCAAGCTCAACAATTGATAACACAGGCACATGAACATGCTCGAGGAAATGTATATTACCACAAAGATGCATGTAAGATAAGAGCCCAGACTGAACATACCCTGGCAAAAAGGCACACTGGAACATAGAGCAGTTTAATAAGCACTGATAAGCTATGACTGTTCTTGAAACCATTATATAAGACTGCAATGTTATATAAAGAACAAAACATGATAGTGCATGCTGTTGTAGGAAAGTATTCATCAATGGGGTAAATCTGATTACACAACATAGTGGTTGAATACTCGAAGGTGTTAAATCCATTTCTATAATAGCAGCTCTGACAGTAGTTCCAGCTCAAGGGAAATCACAGAGTTTATATTATTGTGTTCATTTATCATTTCTATAGTAACAGCTCATTCACAGGGCAAACACTTTCTCTAATATTGTCTGAAGAATTCTCCAATGTCAGAGCTTTATAACAGCCAGAGACAAAGCATTCAAAGTGTTTCCTGTTTTGCAGACTATGGCATGTTTATCCGAGCGTGCACTTTATTATCCATTCTAATATCCTGTACCTTTATTCTGTTTTTCTCCATCCTTCAGAGAAATCAGCCATCACCATTCAGGCTGGGAAAAGAAAGCATGCTCAGCCTCCCATCTCTACTGCCCTCCAAAACAGCTTCATGGCACCCTGGGAAGGTTCCTCCAACTCTGAGTTCTCCTTTACCAGCATTCCTTCTCCTCCTTCTCCTCGACCCTCTCCACCGATCACATCGTCTGAGACTTTTCCACATCCACTGCAGGCTATCAGAGACACTAACCCCAAACAAAGTGTTTGTGTGAAGCGACGACTCCTCCCTTTGAGAAGACCCTCTAGACCCCAGTGCTTACCTCCATTGCGCCAAGTTACAAATCTCAGTTTTTCACGAAACTTCACGTTCTCGTTTTTCGAGCTGCCGTGGCATCAGTCAGTGCAAAATCAAACAAATCGACTCAAAGAGATTGTTGTGCTGCTGAGGAAGATCCAGTACTGACTGAACTGCATCCCTTTATCCCTTTATCCCTTTATTATTACTAATATAAAAATGGTCATAGTTGGTACAGTTGTTAATGTTTATGTAATTAGCCTAGCTGACCAGTCACTTTGCTTGAATGAATTTGACTGAATGAGTTTTTAAGCTCAGTAGTTTAAAAACAAGTGTCAAATTGAATCTAACAGTAATTTTAATAGGACTACAAAAAAAAGTCCTGTTGATAAATACATGTTTCAATTTGTAATGCAGTGTAGTTTGTTTGGAGTTTATGGATAAGTTCAGGAATAAAAATCCTTCAATATATATAATATGATGGTGCATGTTTGTCTTGTGTGCCAAATATCTAAATAGTTTAAACTGTGTTCATAAAATGTTCTTATATTGCCTCTGGTATGAGACTCATTAATGAGATTGTGTGTAATAATTAACCCTTGTGTTGTGTTTAAGTCAGGCTTCCATCTTTGGTATTCTCGGTCAGAATTGACCAGGCCCCTTGAAATAGTTTATAAAGCATTTTAAAAAATATTCATTGTGACCTATTGTTGCATTAAACCTATTAAGTAACCCATTACCATTTCTAGTCATTACCACAAGATTTACATTTCTTTGTGTAACTTATGGTGAACAGACCTCACTTAGATTTAATTACACTACTAACACCGCATGATCCGTCATATTACATGTTGCTGTTTAAGTAAAAATCTGTTTTTAGGTCTTAAATTTCCACTCATTTAAAAATGAGATTTAAACCAGATTGTGATGCATAATAATGAAATACAGCTTATTTTATCTCCAGCAGGTTTTCCTGCTCTCAGAATGTCCCAGAATTTTGAAATACCATATCCCAAATGAACTGTAGGTTTAGCAGTTGTTTTTCTTTTCATTAACAAATCCAGAGCTGGGGGTTTGATCCTGAGGTCTGGTTCATGTGAAGTTGTGTATGTTCTCTCTGTATGTTGTGTGTATTTCCTCCACAATTGCAACTCTTTCCACTTGCTGACAAGGTTAGCTGTTTAATAGGAATTTAGTTATTTTAATAGAACATAAAAACATCATTACGATTCATATGTTCCCTGGCCATGGACACCAGCATGGCAGATGACTGTGATTGTGCTGTTATTGCTGTGAATTAGGTGATGCTGTGACAGTGATTAGGTGATTTATAATGCAACCATGTATATGCAGCATTGTGCTTTTTTTATTTTCATGAGAATTTATTCGTATAGAATATGTATATGTGGAAGAACTTTAGTGACCTGCACAGACCCTGCTGAACACCTTTGGGATGAGCTGGAATGCCAACTGCTCGCCAGGCCTCTTTATTCAACATCAGTGCCTGACCTCACTAATACTCTTGTGGCTGAATGGGCGAATAACCACAACTGCGTTCCAAAATCTAGTGGAAAGCCTTCCCAGAAAGAGTGGAGATTATTATAACAGCAAAGTGGGATTAATTTGGAATGGAATGATCAAAAAGCACATATAAGTGTGATGGTCAGGTGTCCACAAACTTTTGCCCATATAGAGTATATGGGATTTGTGTGCTGGGTAAATGGGCTCTTCATATTTATTCTTTTACAATCCCAAATCAGAAAAAGTTGGGATGGTATGTTGAAACTGAAATTAAATCTGAAAACAATGATTTGTAAATTATCTTTAACCTGTATTGCACTCAATACAACAGCACATTATTTGATGTTTTACCTCATGATTTTTTTTTTTAAATAAACATTTCTTTCAATTCTGATTCTTGCAATACATTTCAAAAAAAGTTGGGACGGTAAAGCATTTACCACTTTATAATGTTGC
>JAOTRR010000033.1:10353234-10364692 GCA_028570945.1 Gogo arcuatus
AACTTTTTTGAAATGTGTTGCAAGAATCAGAATTGAAATGTGTTTATTTTGAAAAGAAAAACAAAATTCTTGAGGTAAAACATCAAATAATGTGCTGTTGTATTGTTTTGAGTACATACAGATCAAAGATTATTTTCTGTTTTAATTTAAATTTCGTCATACCCTCCCAACTTTTCTGATTTGGGGCTGTACATCAGGATTTTTGTAAAGCTGCTTTGTGACAATGTCTATTGTTAAAAGCATTGTGCTGATAAAAATTTAGTTAAATTATTAACACAGTGATAAAAGGTCTGCTGAGGACAACTGTTGAACTCAGTTGTTGAACTCATGATAATTGGGTTGGCTGGATGTAGGG
Source organism: Gogo arcuatus (assembly GCA_028570945.1). Classification (NCBI taxonomy): domain Eukaryota; kingdom Metazoa; phylum Chordata; class Actinopteri; order Siluriformes; family Anchariidae; genus Gogo; species Gogo arcuatus. Next base: position 10,353,590 of record JAOTRR010000033.1, read on the forward strand.
GACTGACAGGAGACTTGGTGACCACATTAGAGTCTGATGAGCTGGGTCAATTACTTGTAGTTTCATACAATGAACAGTAGATGGCAGCTTATTACTGTACTTTTAATTTGTGTAGCCCTCAGGAACGTGGAGGAAAGTAAAAAAATAAATTGTTGGGGATTATAAATCCAAGATGCCTGCTGATATGCTACCATGTTATTGTCACTGTTGTGTTGAAAATGGTCCACTACCCAAATAATATGTGGTCAGTGGTAGTCCTATTGTGGTTCCTTTCTGATCATTTAGCATAGTAATATTTAGTAATAAGCAAACACAAAACTTTAGCATCTGGTTCCTCTATGGGTGTTTTTTAGGAGAACCATATCATTACATTCTGTGAACGTTCTATTTTGGTTAGCAAAGTCAATGTTCTCACTTCTGGAACTTTTAAAATACAAGATTCTTTCAAATGACACATTTGCCAAAGGTTGTTCTAAGTACTAGGTCTATTTTTGTAACTAAAGACTAACCTTATGGGAATGTTCCCATAATGTTCTTTCATGTTCTCATAACAGAATGTTTACCAAATAGGTTAGCAAATTCTTGCCAAAGTTTGCCAAAGGTTGCGTTTAAGTTTTATTTTTTTGTATACAAACTAACATTCTGGGTACAAATGCTCCTTTTGTGTAAGGGTCTAGGGTTCCTGAGGGGTTCAAATTTGAAATTTTATTTCAATTTTTATCAAGTTACCAGATGTTTAGAGGAACATCACGGGTTACTGCAAGGTTATTTAAAAGTTGGAGGACCATTAGTTAAACTTTCATTGAACGATAATGTACAGTGAAACTCAAATTTTATATTTCTGTTAAGAAACTTTCCTGGAAAACCAAATGGGAACTAAGCAATATTTTAGGAATCAAAAACAAATGTTTCCCGAATGTTCTGAGAACGACTGTTAACTGGGTAATTAAATATGAACAAAGTGCACCTATATGGTAGGGTTACATAATTAGGCCTATAAGTGTAGTGGTACCTAATACTTAGTACACTGGTTAGGTCAGTGTGTATAGGTTTTATAGTCTAAGGAAGCTTATGGTTTTGTCCATATTTGTCAATATTTCATCCACATTTTGCATGGTGCTTCCAAGATGGCATGGAGTTAATGAAGTCTCAGAGCCTTTGTGGGATTACTATTTCAAGGTGCATTTATAATGGTGCTGTATTTTGCCCTATGTGTCCCTTGATTACTCAACTGCTCCAGTTTTTCGTGACTGATGGCCTGCCCTAATTCTGAATACATAGGCCTATCATTCATCTGGTTTGTTCTCTTGTATGACTAGATTTAAATACATACCTGAATCAAACAAAACACTTGCCACTAATTAGCACTGATCTCATCTGATTAACACTATTTAATGACTATTCATTTTCATTCAGTCAAAGTAACACTGGCATTAGTCAATGAATTATATAAGGAATAAAACCCTCTGTGTGGTACTATTATAGGAAACTACTCAACAACATGGTGGTGTGATGCTGCCTGATGGGAAGCAGAGTTACTCTTACCAGCCCAAAGCTATGTCCTATAACAGCACATCCTGAAGTGTTTTATTGCACTTATACAGCTTTTTGCTGTCGATTACAATTTTTTAAATGTATTAAAATAATGACACATTTTAACCATTTATACATTATGTATATGTACAAAAATATATGGACACCTGACCTTCACAACCAGAAGCCCTTGTTAAACATCCCTTTTCAAAAAAGAAAGGCATTAATATGGAGCTAGCCCCCCACCCCCACCCCCCTTGTTGTTATAATAACTTCCACTCTTCTGGGAAGTCTTTCCACTAGATTCTAAAGTGTGGCTGTGGAGATTTCCATTGATGCTGGGTTAGGAGGCCTGGTGCGCAGTTGGTCCAGTTCATCCCAAAGGTGTTCAGTAGGGTTGAGGTCAGTGCACTGTGCAGATTATTCGATTTATTCCACACCAACACTGGTAAACAACGTCTTTATAGACCTCACATTTTGCACAGGAGTATTGTCATGATGGAACAGGTTTGGGCCCCTTAGTTCCACTGAAGTATACTCTTAATGCTACAGCATACAATGACATTCAAGATAATTGTGTGCTTCCAAATTTTTTGGCAACAGTTTGGGAAAAACCTGCATATGGGTGTGATGGTCAGGTGTCCACAAACTTTTGGCCATATAATGAAGTTACCTTTAGTATTGTGGACCATGCACAAGAAAATTTAGTCTGTGTAATCACTTGTCATAGTACTGAGACACTGGAAAATGCAAACTCCTTTTTCCTGAAAACTGAAGAACTTGCTGACTATTGCAAAGCATTGACACTGGAGACTTCCTTCTATAAATGTAAATAACCATCTCCTAACAGAAAGCTTCACCATATATAAATGATTACGCATCTTTAGTCAACAACAACCCTTTTTTATCTGTTTATTAGTAGGCTAGGTTCAGGTGGAGTGTCCACCATACAACACCAATCAGATTCAAGAATAGAATAGAATATTAAGGACTGATTTCAATCCTGGTTTACAAATATATAGCCACCTCTCTTGTAATATGAATAAATGCTTGGTTTTAAAAACAAACAAACAGCCTTCTAGGGTAGCCACAACTGTAGATAAAATGGCCTTTAGGGTGCCACTATGTGCAAGAAAACATGAAGTGCTGTCTAGGGTGCCCCATGTGTGTGAAAAATGTGATGTAGTGCTCTATTGGGTGCCCTTCCAGTGGAGCCCCACTGCATGTAGAAGGTGCCCTTTTTATTTTTACACCCCTGCCCGTCAGACAGCCTGTGTCCACCCCTTGCCTATACCACCAATAAGGAGCAATTTGGGATTCATCCCCATCTATTGTTTCCCCACAAGGGGTCGCTTGGTCCCCTCGGTAGGGTAAAAAGAGATATAGAGAGGATTTGGAGGCAGGTTCAAGTCGGTGGCTATGGCAACGCAGCTTTACCTCTGGCCTCGAAATAAGGAGGCCTGAAAATAGCGCAATGTGCAATAGGGAAATCCAACAACTGTGGCATAAGTGCACTCCTGAGCTAAACTGGGCCAATGAGTCTTTCTAGGTATCTCCAGAGGAAATGATTGCGATGGGTAGCTTATTTTGCTGTATTCAGATGGCCTATTAACCAAAGAATCAAATCACCTACTTGAGTTCTTTGGGCTCTTTCATTGTCCCTCTGTTGGGAACTGTTTCTATTTAGAACCCAACAAGAGAGTGTTTCCCTATCAGAAAGAGTTCTAAATATAACGTTTTTTTTTTTTTGGATGCTAAGAACCCTAAATTATCCAATGAACCCATACAAAACACCTGAAGAATCCTTTTCCTAAGAGTGTACTTATGACAACAAAATGCTTTCTCCTTGCATAATTCATATGTAGACTGTAGACACTGCAATATATATAACTGTTCAGGTCCGGGGGCTAGCAACCACAGAGATGTCACAGGGTGGCAGCTGTCAGTCTTAAAATTAGCCTTGGCACCTCACTTACCACCCCAATGGTAACCTCAAATCACATCTCCGATGTTTATAATTTCTGCATTTTATGCAGATTTAATGAATGATGTGTAGCTCATGTTGATTCAGATAATCATTGTTACATTGTAGGTGCTTTAATCAAATCCATGGGGTATTAGGAACAACAGAGAAGGCAACAAAGTAGTCATTAAGCAGATGTTCATTTTGCACAATGGAAAAAAATCAGATATTCTGCCAATCTGACTTTGTTCAGTACATAATTAGGTGGTGACACGACTTATCGAGGATGTATCATGAATTTCTGGGCCTTGTGCAAATCTTTGTGAGATGTATTTTTGTGGGAATCCTTAAACTAGTTTCATTATTCAGTATATAAAACTTATAAAACTGCACTAATTGTACCTCAGACTATTATTTTAAAGCAGTGTCATCACACCAAATGTTGACTTTATTTCATTTGTTAATGTAGAAACGTTTAATTTCATTATTTTTGAAGGCATCTTTGCTCTACAGCATTTCTTTGCATGTGCCTAAGACTTTTGCACAGTATAGTACAATGTGCACATTTTGCAGTATATAGGGTTAGGAAGCTGTGGGGTAATCCAGTACAGCACAAGCTGTCATTTTATCACTGCTCTTCTAAATTCTCACAGCCACGCCCATTCGCGCGACGGATACGAGTGACACCTCTGAAAGCGATCTGATTGGTCTATTTCAATGTCAATCAGAGCCGAATGTGTCGTTTGCTCTGTAAGTATGTCGGTGTGGCCACACCCCCTAAAGAGCGGCTCGTGGAGTGGAGAGAGCGAGCCTCGTCGGGAGGCAGAAACGGGCAAAACGAAAATAAATACGCTTTTTTTTTTGTTTTTCCACCAAAATTAGGAGGAAGTCTGTTTTTGACGTGTAAGCCTTTCTACTGAGGAATGCGGTGCTGAACAAAAAAAAGAAATCAGGATTGACACAGAAGGAACGAGTTTCCTGCAGATTTTCGTGGTTGGATTCGCTCGGCTAGTTTAGCTAGCCGGCCTAGCGTTCACCTCTGCCCGCGAAGCTCGTCACCAATTCCCGGTCTCTGGCTTGTGGAAGGTTGTTTTTAGCGCTACTTAGCTGAGCGGTTGTGCAGTTGATAGCTAGTTGTCGTTTATGGGGCGTTTTCATTGGCCCGTTCACTGGACTGCACGGTTTGAACAGAGACTGACCAGCTTGTGAGGACGAACTAACTAGCTATCTGTCACCTTCTGTCCCACCCTCCCCGCTTATCTCTCTCTCTCTCTCTCTCTCTCTCGCTAACATTAGCTAGCTTCAGCACTTAGCCGTGTTAGCAAAGGCTAAGCTCGGGTGGCCACTTTTACAAGGCAACTTTACAACACAGCTACCTCTGCTGAGCTTTTTGAAACTCGGTAACGTTAGCGAACATTATTGGTGTTTCTTTATTTAAGAAAAAACCTCTTTAGTTGATACACTGGCAGGAAGATAAAGCGACGCCCAAAGTGCAAAGAACAGAGTAAAACCCGTGTGTCTGCTATCTGTGAGCTGAGCTAAGACAGTTGTTTTTTGCAGGTTCTCTTGACATCAGCGAAAGGAGCCACTTGTTTAGGGGAACCGCCAAATATATAAAAACCCAGACACGTGGTTAGTTACTTTGTGTTTTTTTTTTTAACTCTTAAACTCCCCTCAGTGCAGTTTGTACCTCGTTGATACTGAAATAAAACATTCACGTATATATTATATAAATAAACAAAACTCCGGTAGGTAATCCATTGGCCTTAAAAACTTGAAAGCTAATCCGTGAGGCTATAAACACCCAGAACCAAACACTTACCATTAATATATTTTTATGCCAGAGAAATTGTCTAACTTTTTTTTTTTTTTGGTACGAAGAAGTAAACTGTATGATTGTCAGACTAATCTAAGCTACTGGCATTTATGTAAACTAGTTAAGTTTTTCTCACTGAAATTTTCTGAAGCCTTGATCTTTTGAAGGCCTACCTCTGGACACCTCACTGATTGTCCTGTTAATTCCTCACTGGGATACAGGACATATGTTATTCTACCCTTTTCCTACTGAGATTAGATCAAGACCTAGATAATAACCCTAACCCTTGCTCCTTTGACAGCAAGCATTTTCAATACTGCAGCCTGTCCACTACATGGACTGATAAGAAGTATATTTATATTTTTGTACCACAGTCCAGAATATACAGAAATAACTATATAGTTGGGTATCAGGATATCAGCATCACCATCCAGCCATGAGTATTGAGATCCCGGCAGGTCTGACCGAGCTTCTGCAGGGTTACACGGTGGAGGTGCTGCGCCAGAGGCCTCCGGATCTGGTCGAGTTCGCCGTGCAGTATTTCACCCGGCTCAGAGACACGAGGAGTCAAGATGGATCCGGGGCCGCTGCCAAGTCCAGCGCCAAGGGGGTGATGTTCGATGGCGAGCCCATGCAGACAGAGTCTAATGGCGAAGATGACGACGAAGACGACTCTGACTTTGAGCGTAAGTACTAAACAAAGTGCCCGAAAATGGTCCCATGTAGCACCCTAAAATGGAGTCTGCTTTGTCCCCCTGGAAGAACCCTACAATATAGAACTCCACAGTGAAGGGTTTTCCTTTCAGAAAACGCTAGTAAAATCTCTAGAACCTGTTGAAGGCTAGAAGAGTTAACCATTTAAAGAACTGTTCAGTCTATATGGCACCACCTATTTCATAATCATGCTCCATCTGCAGGTTTAAGCAGTTCTGCACTTATTTATATAGACAAAATGTGTCGTATTATTCAGAATCGTACAGACATTATGAGCGGGTGAAGCGGATATGCACAGTTGCCATGGCGTTCTGTCATTCAACGCAGTGATGGGCGGTGTGTGTGTAGGGAGGGGGGATGGCACAGTGCTCGAGCCGTTCATAACCCTGTAAACATCTGACACACGAATGAAAGACCAAAGTGATCATTTTTACCATTAATCCATGTGCATCTGTGATTTTTCCCATGTTTATTTGGTTCGTGGATTGGATATTTGACAGTAGAGTGGCTTTTTGTATGTACAGGTCTGTGAATGAATGGGATCTGGTCATTGAGAAAGCAAACATATTTTTCACAATGGTGAAACGAGTGCTCAGTCTACATCAGAGTACCCCGTATTCTCTTTCATGTTTCTGTTTGCTCATCATGCTGCTCCGGTTTCACTGTGTTAATTGCACAAATCAGGATCAATAAAATCGGGTGATGTATTAAGGTAGGGGAATGTGACCAGGAAGGGCTTGTTTATTAGCATATTAGTCAGTTCAAATTTATTATTAGAAACCTAGATTTGAGCTGATCAGTGTGCACAGTAAGTTATCAGAGCATTGATCTCATTTGCAGAAACCACGTTATGTTCTTGATGAGCTATTTTTGCTTATGATAGTGCTACTCAGGAAAGGAAAACTAATCAATGTCTTCGGTCATCTTCAACCTCGATTAAAGGTCCTGTATATTTCAAAACACCGACAGTAATCCCAGTGCTCAAGGAAATCTCGGGGATGTGTCTCAGGCTAGTGGCACAGTTATCACAATGCTTTGAAAAAATACTTATGGCTCAGGATATTATAGAGAATATTTGACAGGCTTAAAATGTTTGAGGTACCCAAATAGAACAGTGATAACACCAGCGCCATTCTATTCTGGGTAAATCAAACACATCAAGGCCGTAGCAGCACGATGAGTATCACTAACTGACTCAGCAGCTGTGAGTAAGAACGAATATCTGGAACCAGAAAGCATGCATAATCTTTCTTCATGTTGAACTGTACCACTGTCTCTCACTCGCATTGGTAGTAACCACATTGTTTCCCTTCTCGTTTGCATTACAGTTAAACACCGCTCAACTTTTTTGGTCAGCTCAAGTTGAAACTAAATGACTTTTTTGGCTGGTTTGTTGTGCCATTGCTGGTGCAGGGCTTTGCAGGATTAGACTTTCTCACAAGCTGAACGGCGAAGTCTCTTCTGACACACTAAAATGAAAATAATTGAAATTCCTCAAAGATATATTCTTAATCCAACACACTATTATTGAGTAATTCACACATTAATGAATGCAAACATTAAATTTGTAGCCACCAGAGAGAAGTCCGATTACCAGAAGATAAGGCCAGCGGTGGCAGTACTGGTGTGGTGTAGGGATAACTACTTATGCCTGAAAATTAGCGAAAAAATAAAGATAACTGTGAATAGAGAAATTATGTTCACTGTTTTTTTTTTGTGGATAAGAAAATGTACATTTTTGCACATGACCATCGCTGTTCTGCAGCTGTTCTGAATGTGCCGAGTTGTTCAGGTTGCTAATTTGTGGTCTGTAATTTCTTATCTGATAACATTTGCAGTTTAATTTTGCAATGTTTTTTTATTACACTCTGATGTGGAGAATATGATGCGTGCTGCACTGCTCTTGATTTGAGAGGCATATGGCTGCAGCCTGCGGGATTCGATCGAACCATGTAAGGACAACTACAGGACACACCCTAACCATCACCCTTATACGTCATACGCCCCATGTATGGTAAATGAGTGGCATCTCTCCGCCCACATCCAATCCCGCAGGCTGCAGCGAGACATACTTCCTTGAATCCACCACTCCGATGCCACAAGCTGCACTGTGAGCGGAGGTTTCAAATAAGATCAAAGTGTGGCCTTTAGCAGTGGTTCCACCTCATCATCAGTACACACGCATAAATTCCTTATGTATGTCATTTTCCGTCTTAGAGTTTTTGGCCAGCTATGCTCCTGCATAAAGCAATTTCTGAAGCTGACAAAGCAGTTAGTGAAAATGAATGAATGAGCTTTTGGCCAAGTTAGTGTTTAAACACATTTTGCCTTCTCTACTGTTCAGTACACATGCTCATAATGTTACTCTTGAATCGTTTGACAGAAGTTTGAGTCATTTTGTTGTCATGTGCACCAGAGTGCAATGAAATTCGTACTTGCTTATTGTTCAAGATATATTCCCAGTTATTATGAAATAGTGTCACCACCTAACTAACTGGCATGCTCACAAGCAGGTTCAAAACATTGGGTGTGGATGGTGTTTACGTCAATTAAAAGCTCTTATCATATAACAGCTCCCACCTGATCTGGATGGCAGACTAGCAGTAATTCCTGTGAAGACTCAGGAACTTTGGACTGTTGCCCAGAATTTTCAGCAGTTTGCGCCATTGAGAGTGTCACCATCAATTTCCTCATGCTACTCTGGTATTAAAAATATTTAATCTTTTAAGCATCAGGGTGTTTTTAAAGAAGTAAAAACAACAACATAGGGCCTGTTCACTCCTGACATTAACATGCGTCTTGGGTGATTGGATCACAAGTGGACAACACTACGTACAGGTGTGAACAGAGTCAAATGCGATCATTCAAACCACATTTGTAGGTGGTCTGGGACAAATATGGCCACGTCACATTTGTAGTGTTAACATGGATGTGTCTCGAGGCGTCTCAGACAGCAACAAAGGACCAACAGTTCGACTGCGTCATTTCCCAGGATGCATGTTAATGCCAGGTGTGAACGAGGCCACATCCTTTTTAGGCCTGTTTTTCGATCAGTGCGTGACTGTGTGCACATGTACAGAGGTAGCGGAAACACAAGCGTGATTTCATTTACATACTCGCCTGTGTACCTTATGTACATCTAGGAGATTACATGCTATGTCCTCTAGATGGCATGTCATTCCTTTCCAGCAGGTTTCCATGTTGGTTAAAACAGGTGGCATAACCCATATGCTGCAAGAAATGCGCAGTAACATGCCAGTGAAATGAACATGACTGGTGGTCTGTCTTCAACAGTTGGGGCTTAGCAGTCAATCAGAAAGTGACTTTTCCATAAACAGTCCTGTTTGCTCCATTTCCAACATTGTTTAACTGAAACGTTTACTAATGAGGTATCCCAGAGTGGAAACATCTGGAAGTCTAGATTGTGTCTAATACTTTCATGCGCACATTCCTTTGTGTGCACTCAGAAAATTAGCTTAAAACTGAGTCAGCTATACATTTGTCATTTTATAAGCAGGAAATTTGTAAAGAAGTAGAAAGAGAATAGGGATAATCATATCTATTGATCAGGCAATTATCTTCCTATGAACAGATGACGATTTACCGTAAACCAAATTACAAACAGTCTGATGCTTACTTACTTTTTATATCATTTATAACCATATAACTCTGACAGCTTATATTAATATACTCCTTCTAATGCGTTATTGTTTCTATAGCAACAATTAATTCACAGCGACTTCCATATAATCTATAACAATAAACATTAAAAAATATATATAATTGGGGATATTTATTATCATTCAGAAAAGAAGTGTTCCTGAAGCTTAAATCTAGCTATAAACGTTTAAAATGTATGACATTATAAAATAAATAAATTGTAACTGTTGGCAAATTGCTGTGGTCTAAGGAGGATAAAGCTCTTTGCTGTTGCTGTTATATAGAAAAATAATTAGCCGCCTTTAACTACATGCCTTATGTTTTATTTCTTACATATTAGTTTAGGAAATAATGTCAAAGATCCTCATAAGACAAACTTGCCATGAGTAACAGTTTTGTAAAGATGTTGAGCTTGTTCGTTATTAATATAATGCTGTTTGTGCAAGAAGTTTGTAATAGAAATGATGCACTCGTGTTAGAATTTATGCTTTATGGCACTTCTTACCATTTTCATCTCAATTTTCATCAGGTTTGTTGTTGGATTAGACATTATTCCCCAGCGTAGGTCTCATTGTTCTGTTATAACTAGCTGCCATGTTTGAGCTGTCATAGTGACAGCACAACCACTCAGCAAAGGATACATCCTTAAAGCAGACAGAACACTGATATTATCAGCTCACACACATTACATGATAATGAAATTACAAAATGTAATTAATGGTACTATCAAGTTTTCAGTATTTAATCCTTCTGCTATATTCATATACTGTACAGTTGTGTTGGTGTGAAAATGTAACGATTGGTCTGAAATTGTTTTGCACAAAGAGAATGTACACTGTTTTGATGCATTGCACATGCAGTTTTGGACTGATTTTTTTTAACACATTGTTTTCTTCCCAACCTTATTGTACTGTTGTAACTTTTTGGCAATTAGCATGCATGAATGTTAAGATAATAGCAGTGACAGAATAGCAAGCGGATTGTTGTCATGCACGGGTAAATCTCTTAATCGTATTACAGTCAGGTGAAGTATTATCTAATGTGTGCATGTTCCTGAATAGGTTATGGTACTTTTCTCTATGCTGCTGCTCACTTTAAAGACAAAATGAACTGAAAACTCACTTTTTTGTTGTTGTTAGCTACTGTTCTCAGTCAGATGATTGATTTAGCTATACGTATCACTTAAAAGACAGTTTTATATACAGTACCAGTCAAAAGTCTGGACACACCTACTCACTCATAGGTTTTTCTGTATTTTGATTATTTTCTACATTGCAGAGCAATACTGAAGACATCAAAACTATGAAATAACATACATTGGTGCTTGAAAGTTTGTGAACCTGTTAGAATTTTCAATATTTCTGCATAAATATGATCTAAAACATCATCAGATTTTCACACAAGTTCTAAAAGTAGA
>JAOTRR010000033.1:10410159-10422847 GCA_028570945.1 Gogo arcuatus
CTCACCTCACCTCACCTCACCTCACCTCACCTCACCTCACCTCACCTCACCTCACCTCACACATCTCCAGATGGGTTCAATGCAGAGAAAGAATTTGACTGTGCTCTAAAGGTACATGTGAGAAATGAAGGCTTAAAATTCCAAAAAAAAATTGAGTGTACATAATTGTCTAACAAAACCTTGGTGATGGACTGCACTGGTTGAACAAATTAAAGTATGGATCAATGGATGCTTTTTGCACTAATTTATCCCATCATGCAATATAACACAATGTGAGCAGATAACAGATGATAAGTCTCAAAATAAACTTTTTCAACTATTCGTTATTGAACTGTATGTTAAAATGACTGAATGTCTGATTCAGATTATGTACTTTGGTGTTTGGGTAAAAATCTGTCAACATGGTGCTGAATTCCCACTTTTCAACTAGAAACAGAAACTTTTTTTTTTAGCATTTCTATTTAAAAAACTATCCAAATTAGTGCTACATCTAAACTTAGTGATATTACAAAGTTATTTGGGTTAGTTTACTAGTTAATTAGCTAGCTACAGTATTAGGAATGGCTGGAGCACATGGAGGTGTTTCCAAAAGTCACTGAAGATCAATGGAAGAATGAATTGCAATGTCAATCTTGTATGCTTGTAAATCTGATTTCCCTTAAAGCTACAATGCATATGCTTGTTTTCTTAAAATTGAAAAAGACAAATATGTTTTCGGAGTTTGGGACAAGAGAACACTCTATGATCAGATGTTCCTGAGCTACTTTCAGTTTCCCTGACAGTCCTGAATTAGTAACTCAGTCAGCACTGTGTCAGGCAGATCCGATCAGAATTAGTCGAACATTGTTAAGCCCTAATAGGGAAAAGCCGGCAGTCAATCAGAGCGAGAATTAATATTATACTATGAGATTGTTAATGGAGTTTTAGCTTTTTTCTTGTTCTCTAATTTGGTTGGAAGCTAGTAAATGACAGTCAGCCAATTTATCCTCATTGTGGAATTTGTATCGTAAGGTTGTTTAGCTACACATAGCTGGCTAGTGACTAACGGGAGGTGTTTGTGTGATGTGTTGTATTTTTGTATTTTAAATTCAGTTATGTTGGGTGTAGGGATGTGCATCTCCATCACTGAGGCCGATACGATACATATCTTGATGCATTACACATCACGATACATATAAAGCAGCTCCTAATGTGATACAATATGATTCACCCCTATTGCAATGCAGTGCAATTTGACACCATCTCATTGAACACAATGCAATTCAACACGAAACGATGCGATGCAAAAGAATATGATGTTATACAATTCAGTATGGTATAGATAGTTTGATTTAATTTCTTTGGTTCTTCTTAAGCAGATAGCAATTCATAAATTAACTAAAAAATCAGATTTTACCAATGCAAAGATGTTAGAAACGATGCATCCCAAATTGTATCCAGTGCACACTTTTTTAATCGGGGCAATTGCATTGTGAACTTTTATGCTGGTACACTGATGCAAATCAGTGAATCTTACCATCCCTACTTGGGTGAGACTGGGTGATTCCTGATGTCTACTTGCCCTGGTGCCATTTTGAAAGGCTAGAAAACAAAATACACTGACTAAATAATAAAATATACAGAAACCACAGATTAGGTAACAAAAATACACACATTGGAAGCTGCCCAAGCTGATAGTGTTAACTACATTGTACTTTAGATAGCTAACTAGAGTTAGTGGTCTAGTTCACATCAATCGACTTGGCACTCGCAGCCGTGAGATTAATCTGCACAGGGGATGGGGCACAGCGCAGCCCCCTTTACCAAATACTCTTCTGTGAATAGACTGCAATAGCATTTTTCTACAAACTTTACATCCTGTAGCCTTAAGTTCAAAACAATATTTGAGTTTATCAACCCTTTTATATATGAGTCATTGGACACAAGACCAACAGACAATAAAACATGATTCATCTGCACTGCATGTGTCAGTCACTCAGTTAGCTTTGTGTATTTGGAGTTAAAAAGTCTCTGTGCTCACCCTGCCTGCTTATGTTGCATTCAACATGTTCTGTACAGGGTGTCAAAGGGCTTCTGAGATTGAGGTGTCTGTACACGGGCTGATAAATCAGTTTCAGGGACCAAAGGTCAGTTTTCAGTTCTTAGAGTACGCATTGTGTTACAACAACTGTGTGTAGCATTAGTGATGATACCACTTAATGAATTACTTATTGCTCCATAAACATTAAGTGGAATACAGCCAATAAAGTGGTTCAGGAAGCACGTCTCTTTTATATTACCTCAGTTCATTTGTTATTTTTGAGCAATAATACATAAAATGTGTATAAACTGCAGAGCAACACAACACTTTCAGGATGTGAGATTTTGCCATTCCTCTGTGTTATCTAAATATCATTTTTAAAAGTAAGCATCATGCATATACAAGGAATGTGCTGCTAGAAAATGGCTGTCCTGTCTCTGTCTCTGTCCATACAGGCAGCCCTGAAGCGAACCCCTCTCTATGAATTCCACAGAGCTCACGGGGGTAAAATGGTGGAGTTTGCGGGATGGAGCATGCCTGTGCAGTACACAGACAGCCACATCAACTCGCACCTCCACACACGCCAGCACTGCTCCATCTTCGATGTCAGCCACATGTTACAGGTCTGTGTCGATTGAGTCCACACTAACACAGGGAAATTTGAAAATGCTGTTTTTATGTTTTGGCCACATTTTTGGCCACAATATGCACAGTGACAATAGAACAATAGAAATTGGCATTCAGTGGGCATGTATGATCTTTCCCTTTTTTTTTCTTTTTTTTTTTTTTTTGTTTAGTTTGGTGTTTTTGGTCACTCCAACATCTGTGACACAGAACATAAAACTCATGTACATGCATGCCATCATCTTGTTACATCATCTTGTTTTTGAAAAGACTCATTAATGTATTATTTCTCTGCAATACAATGTGAACATGTTTTCAGATTTATCCACTTTGGAGAGCTGACCTGAAAAGATGCGTTTTCAAATTTCACTATGTTAGTATGGACCAGGTCTGAGTGTATGTCAGCCACACAAGAGTTACTCAATGTACAAACTAAACTAACTCTGCATTTGCTTTCATCATAATTATCCTTAGGCATTCTCTAAGCTCGCTTGTGTCTTATTGCCTCTAGACTAAAGTCCATGGGAAAGATCGAATAAAGTTCATGGAGTCCTTGATTGTTGGTGACATTGCAGAGCTGAAGGACAACCAGGTGATCACACAAGTGCACACTTACACACCCTTTAACTTGGTTAAATAATTATTTCTTAATTTAAAGTAGTGCTTGCATGTATCTCAAATGAAGTGCTCTCCAAAGCAGAATGTTTATATTATTTTGGTGTCATTATGGTGAAATGTAAAGAAATTGTAGTCGAAAGAACGTAACATGACCTGCCAGTTAAGTTTATGTGAATAAGAATAAACGGTGGATTTGCTTCAGGCGGTTTATAATGAGGCAAACACTAGTGTCTGATCTGTGTTTCTAGGGCACCCTGTCTCTCTTCACCAGCGATAAAGGGGGCATCATAGATGACCTGATAGTGACTAAGACAGATCAGGGTTATCTGTATGTGGTGTCCAACGCTGGCTGTGCAGACAAAGACTCTGCTCATATGGAGGTAAGTCTCAGAGAGAGGCAAGAGTTAAGAGGGACACTGTTGGGTAAAATCTCCTCTAGGCTTGAGCTGATATCAACTTTTACCTTCATACCAGGTGGATACGGTTTGAATGTTTGTTGTTTGAGGGTTTCCTGACTTTACTCTAGGGGTAAAAAAAATGTATTATGTTGCCAAAAAAAAGCATATTTAATCATATACTTGTAATTAAAGACTTGCCTTTTTCCAGTGATCATTTGTTTTGGGGTGGCATGTAAAAAAAAAAATAACAAACTACTTTTTATATCATTGATTATACACCTTAGTCTGCACTAACATGGATAAATTAAAAAATGTGTCTTTTTATTATTTATTTTGGTTATTTCCACTGAACACACATCTTTCTGAATCTTCATTTTATAGTTGAGACACCTGGAAGCATCCTTTCTCACTGTTGTGTGGCTGCGATAAGAAAATGTATCAGTTTCAAAAACGCTGACGTCATATGATCACAACAATTCCAAGGCGGCAGAAACCATTGCAATGCTGATTTCTGTGTCAGGGTTTTAATTTCATGGTTGACTGATTTTTATAGTATAGTAAGTGACACGATGGCATGCAAGATGTATCTTATTTTCATTGTCCAGGGTTCCCATGGGTTGTGGAATTTCTGGAATATCATGGAATTTTAAAAGGTCTATTCCAGACATGGAAAGTCAGGGGATTTGATCATTTTTTGCGCCCAGTCATGGAATATCCGGGAATTTTGTTTGTAACGTTTAAATTTTAGCGTCATTTATCAAAATATAATATTTTCCTTGTAGTGTTTTTCTTTATTGGGTTATTTCACTATGCTTAAGCAGTGAAACCGTTAAGTTTTGTACTGAAAACGTCTGTGAACAAGTAAATAAAGCTCGCAGATTGATGGGTTTAAATACTGTGGCTGGTTTTTGTCCGCTCAGCAAAAAGGCAGCCTGTTTTCAGCGTTTTAGTCAGGGAAAGTCAGGGAAAAGTCAGGGAATTTGACATTTGACTTAGTGTAGGAACTCTGATTGCCACAGTTCAGTGGATGTTGGACTGGGCGACAACTACAAAACAAACAAAAAAGGTAAAAATGATGTAAGGTTTGTGAGTAAGACACCCAGTGCACATGCCCAGCATGTAGTGTTCTGCTGTTTTAATGTTTCCTTGTGGCTAGGAAACAGACTGAAACTGTTAATATGGTCAAAACATTAAAAACATTGTTTTTAAACTCACTGATATGATTATGTCAGGGACAGCAGCAGCACTGTGTACGCTTACTGGACACTACTGTGTTTATCTGCCTTTAAAAAAAAAAAAGAAATGCTACTGTGCCTGATATACCAGCACTAGTGCTGGAGGGCTTTTGGTTAGCTTTGCTGGTTCTTTTACTTATTTCCTTTTTTTTCTGCTGTTTTTGTAGGCCAAACTGCAAGAGTTTAAAGCTGCAGGTCATGCTGTCGATTTGGAGTATTTGGAAGAGAGTTTGATTGCTATACAGGGTAAGACTGAGCGATATACACACACTGTGTATACAGTGCATAGTTTTGTGCATGTGTATCATACATACAGCTGTGTACAGATAATCACACGAGCAAGCATTTGTGTGCATATCTTATATTTCTCTGTTTGTGTTTGCGTTTGTAGGTCCATCAACAGCACGGGTGCTGCAAGAGGGTGTGTGTGACGATCTCAGCAAGCTGACCTTTATGATCAGTGTTTTGACCCCATTGTTTGGCATCCAGGGTTGTAGGGTCACTCGCTGTGGATACACTGGGGAGGATGGTGTTGAGGTGTGTTATGCAAAAATAAGAATACAAGCTGCAGTAATGAGGTAGCCTGATTTAAAAAACAAACAAACAAACAAAAAAAAAACATCCTGAATCTCGTGGGATTTTATAAACCCATTTGAAAAGTGCATATGGCCATTACGTAGAGTATGTCACAACATATTGTTCTGTTTCTGAATAGGACATTGTGTATGCAGCCATATTAAATGGAAGATAATATATATTTGTATATACTGTATTTATCTTCTTATATACACATTTTATGTTATTTACAAATGTGTCTCTTTCAGATATCAGTTCCAAGTGGGAGTGTGGTAGAGTTGATGGAGAAACTACTGGTCAATAGTGAGGTGAAACTGGCTGGTCTTGGTGCAAGAGACAGCCTTAGACTGGAAGCAGGGCTCTGTCTCTATGGCAACGACATTGATGAGACTACGACGCCCGTGGAAGCAAGTCTCACATGGACTATAGGTGTGTCTTCATATTGCATACTGAATGGAGCGAGTAACTGTGCGAGTGTGTGAGTATCTGTACACTCTGGATCTGTCTACTTTATGTGCATTACATTTATAAATATGCTGGTTAAAGCTTAATGTTGTAAGTGTAACATTTATAAATATAAACAAGGTACTCAGGGTCAGGTTGGGTTTGCATACACGCTGAGGGGTGTTTCCATCACACATATGAGGGAAAGGATATATGTAGATATAGATGTGTCTATGCCAGTTTTTTTTCCCTTGAGAATGAAAAACATAATAAAGAATTAATTGTTTCATAGAGATCATTTCTTTAATGGTTTAAAGTGACATGGACTTAACATTCTGCTGCATATGATTGTAGGTAAGCGTCGTCGGCAGGCAAGGGATTTCCCTGGAGCTGATGTCATCGTTCCACAGATCAAAGCGAAGACTCAGAGGAAAAGAGTGGGACTTATGTCCAGTGGCCCACCAGTCCGACAACACACCCCCATCCTCAGCCCTGAGGGCAAAGTTATAGGTAATGCGAACACAATAATTATGGTCGCCATTTATTTATTTCTGGAACTATAACATCTATTACGTCAGTTATTGTAGTTGCTGGCTTTTAACTACAGGAAAAAGACTAATCAGTATTTCTCAGCTGACATAAGAACATAGCTCCCTGAACCCCAAATAGCGGCCTGTGAGCGAGGTCCGGCCTGCAAGAGCCAAATGTCTGGCCCACGCCAACCCATTGGCACTAACACATCTGTCATAAAGCGTTAAATAAAGTGTGCAGAATTTTGAAATAAAGTGTGTGCTGCTCTACTTTATTTTGACCTTATAACACACCATACACTTATACTGTGCTATATACCTCTGACCTATACCGTAAAGCGCGCATTAATGTCAGAAGACGTTCATGCTTTCTACGGTCTTCGACTTGCAAACTAAAGCCGCCTGTCATCTCTGCCTGTTATTACCAGTAAGTAACCGATAATCATTAACTGTCCTAAACCAAGAACAACATGGCCTGCACGAAAAGGATACTCTGTCCTTTCCTGCTGTGTGCTACTTGCTGTAGTTCTGTTGTTAGTCATTGTTTTTTGCTTTTAGAGGCACAGTAAATAAAAATGTTTCTTGTTTGAGTCGGATATAAACAGGTGTGTGTACCAGGATATTTATTTTTCAGTGTTGGTGGGCGTTTAACCCTGGATGTTTTGGCCCTTGACTTGGCATGCTTGACATTTAAAAAATAATTGGGAACTCTGATATAACTGGTGCTAAACTGTCCTTTACTACACTCCTGTATGAATTATTGCTAATTTTTTACCACTAAGCTTTAAAATCTTTAATGAACATAACCATGCATTAATTCAGACATATATTCACTTCAGATACATTCACGTAGTCAAGTTACAGTTTGAGGAGTTATTCATTCTTTTCAAAGAATGAATAGTACAGGGGAAAAAATGTACTCTGTACATTTTTAAAAAAAAATAATTTGTCTCATCGTTTCATTTCTTTATGTTTTAGGTGAGGTCACCAGTGGATGCCCTTCTCCCTGCCTAAAGCAAAATGTTGCCATGGGTTATGTGGAGACAAGCTTCAGTAAAATAGGAACACCTGTTCAGGTAGAGGTGAGGAAGAAGATGGTACCAGCAGTGATCAGCAAGATGCCATTTGTCCCTACAAACTATTATACTGGACAGTAAAGTAACCATGGACTGATCAAATCATTTATGTCAGGGAAACATTTCTGACAGTTTATAGCAGTTGGTTTGACTGTCGCTAGATTACAGAGTGAAATTAATTTACTAATGGAGAGTGAGATTCAGCGAATGTATCAGACACATGTCTTTTCTATATTTTTATTTTTAAATTCAAATACATTATTGCTGAATTGTGTCAATATGTGGAAGGCTTTGAGTCTGGAGTATGTCATGTTTCTATTCCAAAACAAACACACTTGCATGTAGTTTTATACTGTATGTAAGAATTGTGTTTTCATACTATAATCATTTGTTATCTAGAGATCCCCCTCCAGCTTATTTTTTACTCTTTGCTGAATAATACTGACCAACATGTAGGCTACTAAACTTACTAGCAAGAATATGAAAACATGTAGTGTCCTTTAGCAATGTCCCTTTATTTCTGTTATTGTAACACACGCCTGCACTATGAACATAGTAATTATTATTGATTATAGTTTTAACCCTGCCAAGTCTCTCCTGCTACTGTCAGGTTTGTACTTCGAAATATTAGTTTTGGTTTGCATTGTGTTGAATTCGGTACGTTTGAACTTTTCACATTTTTCTGTTATTATTTTGTTATTCTAAACTGTAAAACCAAACAAGGAGGTCAAAATTTCAATGGAAAATGGTTGTACTTTGTTTTTTACTCTTTTAAACGTATAATAATTCTTAGAGTATATAAGATTCAAATCTAAAAAAAAAAAATCTAAGAGTGTATCTTAAATATAAAAATATTTAAGACCAAGAGAAAAAGTTATTTTGTGTTTAACATTTTTAATAAACTGACATAGTGATAGTGTTTATATGGTGTTTACATAAAATGATTTTTCAGTCATTTTTCTACATAATTTAAATCATCTGTAATTTCAACATTACAACTTTCAGATGATGGACAAACTCAGCATCTGTGCAATTAACTGAAGGATCTGACCTGCATCATGGTTTAAATATTCCATTGCTAATGTGAAAAATGACAACGATTAGAAAAATGTTCACTCACTAAGACTGTTATAGATTCAAATATATATACATAATTATGGTTGTGGCATTTAAATTTTGGAAGAGGTAGCAGGCATTACAAGCAGAATTCTGATGGTTTACCATGTTAAAACCTGCAGATACTGTAGGTCCCAAAAAAGAAGGATTTGCTGCCATTTCTTGCAAATGTCAGGTTGTCCATGACGGTCTGTGAAGCAGTCTTAGTTAATTGGCTGCTATGGTGCCAGACAAGTTCTTTCAGATCCAGCAGGATCTATAAGAGCAAAAAAGAAGTTTGATTCAAGATAGTACATGTAAGTATTTTTTTGTAGAAATTGGAGAAAGGAAACCAATTGTGAGATTAGAGTCTCATTCAGGAGATGTGAGGTTATGAGTTCAGGGGACAGGTGGTGCAAGATCATAAATACAGTGTTGTGTTGGAGGAGTCTGTATGGGAGTGTGTGGCAAGAAGAACTGTCTACTAATGTCTGCCAACTAATCTTCAAAAAAAAAAAAACTGACAAAGTCTCCGGCAGCCTGAAGCGTGGGTGACTGAGATGGAGGAGGGTGTTGCAAGTGGAGAACTATTTGTGTGTCTGTAATAGCATTGTAGTAGCTGCAGTTAGAGTTACAACTCAGGAGAATAAAAGTTTCCATTCAGCAGTCCTAGCATGAAAAAGCATGGTTTAGAGGGTGGTGCACAAACTGGTCTGGAAGAAGAGAGGAGAGAGTTTAACAACGCAAGTGGTTAATATGCGGAGTAAGAGGTACCTGTGGCTTCAATTACTTCAAGCAATAAGAACTGCTCAGGAGAATTGGAAGAAACAGTGGAAGGGTGCACTCAGGACAAAAAGGATTCTTCAAAGGTTCTTTAAGTGTTGTGTTTATAGGATAATTAAGGCTTATTAGCTTCCAGAAAGGGTTCTACTGGATACACTTGGCTGATGGGTTCTACATAGACAGACAAAGAACCCTTAAGAGTGTAGGCTAAAGAGAGTGCACAGGGGATTATGGGGCATGAAAGTGACAAGAGACAACTGAATAAATGTTTTCGCATATGAGAAATGGACTGAGAAGTCGGTTATGTGTCATAATGAGGTACAGCTGGTTGACTCTTTTGTGGGTTGCAGGGATTCAAAGACACTTTTGTCTGAATTGAGTAACGTAAGCCCAGTTTCTTAAGGATAACAAGTGGATTGTTAAGTCAAAAATGTAGACATTTACTGTTGTCCAATGCATATATGGTATACGTATGCAGAAAGAATAACATGAGTACAGCATTAAGGATGAGTAAGCATAAATGGTGGAAGTGTAAAATGAGTTCCAACATAAGACAATAAGAAAAATAGTACACCACACTGTAATGCATCCAGTGGGCAGTACATGGATCTCTACACAGGACGTAATAACAGCACAACAGAAGCAGAATGCTGATTGTTCATTTTGTAGAATATGACATAAATATCAGTATAAATTTCCAAAAAAAAAAATTGAGCCTGTGCAAAAACAGCAGATTGTGAGCTGTCGTAATAGCAATCTTTAAATATCAGTAAAGAATACAGTCCCCTAGTTCAATCCTGAGCTTGGGCTACTGTCTGTGTGGAGTTTCATTTTCTTGTGTGGGTTTTCTCCGGGTTCTCTGGTTTCCTTCCACCTCCCAAAACATGCCAGTAGGTGGGTTGTCGGAGCTAAACTGCCTCTAGGTATGAATGTGCATGCATGGCGCACTCTGGTGTCCTGGCCAGGGTGCATTCCCACCACAAACCAAACCAGGATAAAGCAAATACTGAAGGTGAATGAATGAAACTGCTTCAGTTAAATCTTTTGGGATGGAAGACAGCAGTATGTGAAGTTCCTCAACAAAGTGTCCGAGCTGACCTGGTGGATCTGTAGCATGAACTGGATGATATTCAGAAAGAATGCTACTGCATGAAGAACAAAGATATGTGTGGGGTTTTTTTTTGTTTTTGTTTTATTAAATCTTAAATATTAAACCTGTTCTCCAACTTAACCCGGTTTAGCGGGAACGTGTATACACATGTAGGCCTACAATTAAGCATTATTTTTTTTAGCCTGTAGGGGGAGTACAACTTATCATCTAACTGGTAGAAACACGTTTAGGGACATAAAACCAGGAGAAATCACTTCTATCAACAGATTCCACAAAATGAGCTTGTGTATAAACGTGTTACATATAAAATACTCTAATTTAATGTTAATTTCTTCTTTAAATATCCTTATAGTGGCTTCGTCTTCTAGCAGTTACATTATATTACAATGACAGTAAACTACCTCGTGTGCTAATGTGGTCTACATAGGCCTAAATTTACTAAGTTTTGGTACTGTATATATATTTAATTCACTGATAGTTTTATAAAGTCTCTAACTTCTTTCCTAAGAACCATTTATGAAAACCTTGTGGGAATTAGCCTTCTCTGTTCGCTTAGCTGACACTTGTTATTCTCCAAATGGAGTTTTTCCTCCGAAGTACTTTGCAGGCTACGTCATTACCCAAACATTTCTAAACAGCTGATTGTCGCACAGGATTCTGGGAAACGCATTGCCTTGTAGCTTCGCGCGCTTATTTCTAGCACGTTTAAAGAACGGGCATAAACACTACATCACCCATAAGCCATCACGCGTTTGTATTGTGAAGAGGCGGCGCGTGCCGGGGCTATGGGCCGTTACCGGGGAGAAGATGGTGGAAGCTGCGGCGGCAACGTGCACAAAACTCCGTCCAAAACATTTCGGGAAATATTTATTGTCTCAGCCTGGCATAAGATATCGGTTACCGGGAGACAAACACAGATAATACAGGCTAAAGAAAAGATCAAATCCGGCGTTTGTGTGACGGGGAATGACACACACACTCACACAACACAAACAGATTAGTTGGTGTGAAAACGTGGGTGATGAAGTCACGACCAAGTTGTGAAATTAACCAGAGCTAGTTAGTGAATGTATTCGATGATTCTCTAGTATTTGACTATCCTGTGGTGAAGTATCGACAGTCAGGTCAACTGTTTTTGTTTGATCTGACTCCCGCTTTGTTTGAGCGCCGTGAGGCTGTGTGTGTGTATGTGTGTGTTGAGCAGCTAAAGCAGCATTAGCTTGTGTTGGATCAACTGACAACATGCCGCGGAGCAAAAAAGGGAAACGTGGGGCCACTTCAAGTAAGGGTGAGTTTTCCTAATAAGTGAAGTGTACACGTACTGCCAGCTATAGGCACGGACGACTAGCTGTTTTATTTTATTTTTTTTAATTATTATTAATTAAACCTCTGTTTTTGAATTAAAAGTTCTATCAAGCCATCTTAGCTAATCACAGTACACAGAAAAGTTAACTGGTTAGCTGTCGTCTAGTTTACCAAATTATTACTACTACTACTACTATTATTATTATTATTATTAGTAGTAGTAGTAGTAGTAGTAGTAGTAGTAGTAAACATACGTTAATACATTATTATAGAATTTATTATTATTAATAGTAGTAGTATTAAGCATGTTATTATATAGTTTATTATTAGTAGTAGTAGTATTAAACATAATTATGTTGTTACATAATTATATCATTTATTATTATTATTATTAGTAGTAGTAGTAATTGTACTAAACATGCTATTACATTATTAGTAGTATTAGTATTAAACATGTTATTACATTATTATATCATTTATTATTATTATTATTATTATTACTACTAGAAGCAGTATAGAATTGAAGGACTTTTCTATCAGTTAAACCTAAATTAAGTTTTTAAAAAAATCTAATTGAACGATATTAAAATGGTTAACAGTAGCTGTCCTTTATGTTTGCCTTTGTCAAATAATCATGATAATATACTGACTGGCCAAACAAAAAAGTCACCACTTGGACTTAAATAAGCAAATACTTAAGAGCCCTTGATTAGTTAATTACTGTAGTCGTTAATATGATTCAGTTGGCATCAATTCTTTTAACCCTAACTGATGCAGTGAGTAGCTTCGCATTTCTTTAACAACCATGTCGGAAGACGTTTCCCGTGCTCATGGAAAAGATGTTACTGTGTTTCAGAAGGTCAAATTATTGGC
>JAOTRR010000033.1:10511110-10522530 GCA_028570945.1 Gogo arcuatus
CTTTTCTTCTCTTCATAGCTGGCATTGCATGTAGTCTACACATAGATTAATTGGCAGCAGAGCCATTTTACTTCAATTTAAGTATTTTACCTTTATTTGATCAGAAAAATCCCATTGATGATCTTTATGGAAAGGATACATGGCCAAGAGGCTGCATAGTTGGAATTCTGACTATATTTGGCATTAGAAATGTGAAATTGTTTTGACATTTTCATACAGTTCCTAAAATAGTTATTTGGTGTAGTGTTTGGGGTGTAACAGTGCTGATCTAATAGTGTGTAATCCTGCATAGTTTACATCATAATTGTTGAGAATTTGTGTGTGCGCTTCAGAGTGTATTGTTGTATTTACTGCGCAGGATGTCAGTAGATGTCAGTTATTCTAACATGGCCTTTTGTGGGGAACAGCTGTCACGGTTATAAGCCTTGAAACGTGCCCTGACATTTTAAAAAGCTGGTATATTTCACATTGCAATAGATAATAACATTGACTGTGAGCTAGTTACTGTAGTGAAATCACAGGGTCTTTAAGATAGTCATAATGGATTTGTTTCTGGCTCTTGTGCTCTTCTCATGGCCAAGCCTTAACGTGTTTATGTGTAAGTGGAAGCAGTGAGCTCATCTTTCTGTAGCAGCATGCTTGTGCACATACACAGGAAATCCTAAGCTCATCTATAAACAGATAAACGTGTACTATGTCAGGAATCATAAAACAGTTGAAATAAGGACACAATCATATGCACAGATGCACACTTGTCAGATGTGGTTCAGTATTTATGTGCTCAGCCTTTTTTTTCTTGTTTGCAAAATATTTGATTTGATTTAAAAAAAAAAACTTACATAAGCATAATTTTAAGATTCTTTTTGTAATTGAATGCTACACTACTACATCTACAGTAGCTTCTGCTTTTCAGTGGTATAGTCTCATATTGCTTCTTAGCATGTAAACCTAATATCTTAGTCATCTTGTCATTTTCTTTTTAAACTTTGCTTTAAGTGAAAACTGTTTGTCTGAAAGGGAGGAACTCAGTGTTTGGCTTGAGCTGTGGCTGTGAGATTTGTGCTCTGATGGGAACAGGACCGTTTGTCCTACATTGTTGCATGAGCTCATTCCTGCTGAATATTTAACAGCTGGCAACATGTGATCTCAACATTCTGAATAATGAACGTTTCAACACTATATTGTCCAGCAGATAGATAGATGGATGGATAGATAGATAGATGTATTTGACAATGATATAAAACATATAAGACTGCATTCATATAGAACAAGCATTTAAAATAGTTGAGGGTATAAACACAATAAAGCCCAAGGGCTTAGTTCCATTGTGGCCCTCTATGCACAATAGAAACAAGCCTTTGGAAATGTAGCCCCCTTCTTTGTGAAATAGATCTAATGCAAAATTTTACATGGCTTTTATCTAAATAAAAGATTTGATTTTATAAAAATCTTTTTTTTTTTCTTTTATTTTGCCTGAATAATTAATTCAGGAATGGATCTGTAATTTATAATTGAGTTAATGAAGATTCTGTGATTTTTGCGGCATTCAATCAGTCCTGGTTTCCATCAGACAGGTTTAACACATCTCAGTCTTCTAACTTTGCTTTCTCTTTGTCTTTAAGAAAATGGCGGAGCTGAATAAGTTTACCTTTGACAATAGAGAGGAGGCCTGTTCAGATGACGAGACGGACTCGGCCTCTAAACCAGCGACAGACAGCTTAGCCTCAGCTGAGTTGAGCGTGGTGCAGGTGAAGGTGGTGGACATGGAGGGCAATCTGAAGGTCTTGTACCCATCCAAAACTGACCTGACCTCTGACGTCAGCCATCTGACCATCATCCGGTAACCAGCTTCAACAGACAAGCCGTGAATACCGTGTTGCACTAGTAGCTGTATAAAGAAGACCAGTTTATATATATTCTGAAAGTTTCATACTCAGTTTTTAAACACTAATTATGGTCAAGTGCAAAAGTTTGTATCTGCATGGTTTCTGGGTGAAAAAAACGAAACTCTGTTTTATGATTTGTTGATCAGAAACATAATTGCAAGATGACACATATTCTGCAAACAGACAGAAAAAAGAAAATATTTTCAGAAAATCTTTTGCCCTGAGAGCAGCACGGTGGCACAGCATTGCCGGCTCACAGCTTCAGGATCCTGTGTTTGATCCGGAGCTCAGGTTACTGGCTGTATAAAGTTTCTGAGCATGTTCTCCCCATATGCACATGGTTTTCCTCTGGGCTCTCTGGTTTTCTAACCACTTCTCAGAAACATGCTAGCCGGTGGATTGGCTCAAATAAATAGAATGTGTGTTTATGGTGCTTTGTGATGGACTGATGTGTTCCCTGAACAGGCTCCAGACCCAGTGCAACCCAGATTAGCATAAAGCGCTTTGAGTTTTGCCGTGAGCCTCCCTGTCTCCAGACATGATTTAAAGGAGGACATGTGACATAGTTAAAACTGATGTCTTAAGGAATGTGCTTGGGGTCAAGTGTTACAACTAGAGGATCCAAAAGCTGCTCAAGTTATTAGAGAGTATTTATCAGATTAGGAAATGAAATCCAAGTTTTTGATACAATATCATTTTTATATTGAGGATCTATAAACCTGTACCTTTTTTATTCATAATTTTGATAACTTTTGCACTTGACTGTAATTATACATTTTTTTTGTTAAAAAATAATACAATATCTCTCAGTTTTGAATAACATTTGAACTTAATTTCATTACAAATAGAATAAAGCAACAGCTATACATATGTTTAAAACCCTTGATGCAGCACTTGTATCACTAAATAAATTAGACTTGAAATCTACTGCTGGTTTGTTTTTGATTTTCACTTGCAGTTTTAACTTTTTTTTTTTTAAATTCAAGCATATTAAATAGAATCACAGGTCAAAGCCAGTTTATATTTCAGGTGACTATAGAGATTGTCTTTCAAGCTATTACATAATGCCTGTTAAGAGTCATATTACATAAACCTCAAAAAGCCACACAGAGACTGAAAATCTAGTTAAGGTGACAACCTCCTGATGATTTTCCTTTCTTCTTAAAATACACATCATAATCTTAAATTGGAGGAGGATCACTGAACAGCTCAGGTTAGTTTGATGATTGATGGCTCGCTGTGAAAGCTCTGGATAAGGTTACAGATCAAATGACTGGTGGCCGACTAGATACATGATGCTGATAGGGAAAGAGATATAAAACATGAGAAGGGAGCTCCAGACAAGACTTTGGCTCACATCATGCCATCCAACACACAAAGCATTCTGACTATCTAAAGATATATGTATATAAGCAAGCTATGAGGACCATTCAAGCAGCTAATCATCTAATAAGGAAGCAAGTCTGGGACAGAAAGACAAGATGGACTTGGAACGGACCTGAGGAAGATCTAGAAGTCCGGGATGGTCGTTTTAAGCAGCTTGACTCTGCAAAGGAAGGCAGCCACTCTGTGTACCAGTTTGCACCTTTAACGCTGAATGGAGCTTCTCAACCGTTGAGGAAACAAAGCAGCAAAGCTCAAGATTTTCTCTTGAAACCTCGACAGGTGGTGCTGCAAAACCCACTGGCAGATAAAACTAAAGAAGGCGATGTGAACGCGCTTATCACAAGCAACTCTCTGCCGCCGATATGTGGTTCGAGAATACGTTCAGTACGTGGAGCAAAAAGTTGCGTATCAAGTCAGCATGCTTTACAAACCGGTAAGAAAGCGGGCGTATCGTCTAACGGTGCAAGAAGTGTGAGGACATTAATATGTAGGCAAAAGGAGAGAGCTCAGTTAACCAGCACAGTGGACATGATCTGCAGAAGTCTGGCTCCATTCAGGGTGACTGAGTGCACTCAGGATTCAGAGAATCCTCCTCTACAGAGAGAGAAGAAGAGGGCATGGATGAAGCCTTCGGTTATGACACACACCCATTCTAGGGGGCATCTAGGTTTCGATAAGAAGAACCTAAGCTCCAATGACAGTAGAGTGATAACAGAAAGGATTGTGGATTCAGTGAGCATGTGTGAGACCAAACGGCACTCTCAGCCACTCTCAGACTCGGCCATTGAAACAGAAACCCAGAGCTCACACAGAAAGAGAGGAGAGGAGAGGAACAGAGGGATGGAGGATGAAGAGGAGGTGTATTATACCACTAAGATGATTGCAGAGTGGATAATCGGAGTAAATGCAAGTCTCTTCTCCCCATTCAAGGATGAGTTGAATAAAACACATCTCAAGGAGGAAGACGTGGACACTATTAAAATTATCTATGGTCAGGACTAAAGGGAGTTTAATATTAGCTTTGCAGTAACAAAGCTATCAGATCTCAATTTTCAATGAAAGATAAAAATGCCACTAGTTTTTTTTTCCCCATCTTCAGCTGTCCAGTTTTAGTGAACCTGTGCCTACTGTAGCCTCTTGATTGACAGGAGTGAAACCTGGTGTGGTCTTCTGATGTTGTAGCCCATCCACCTCAAGGTTTGGTATGTTATGCCATCTGAGATGCCGTGATGCTTTTCTGTTCCTCACAGGTGTAAGGAGTGGTTACTTGAGTTTCTGTAAACAACTTCTCAGATTGAACCAGTCTGGCCATTCTGCACTGACCCTCTGTCTTATCAGCAAGGCATTTCCCCCCCACAGAACCACTGCTCACTGGGGATTTGTTTTGTTTTTTCATGCCATTCTGTGTAAACTCTAGCCCAGCCCATGACCAGCCCATCAGGCACCAACAAACATGCCATTGTCAAAGTCACCGAGATCATATTTTTCCCCATTCTGATGTTTGATGTGAACATTTACTGAAGCGCTTGACTCTAAAATCTGCATGATTTTGTGTATTGAGCTGATGCCACAGGATCGCATGAATGAGCAGGTCTGCAGGTGTGATTGGTGTGTGTGTTGTTATATAATACTGTGCTCATACATGCGCCGATGCATTATCATATAGTGACCCGTATTTTAATGGGACACGTAAGGAATGGTCCATGTTATATAAAATATTTTATTTTCGTAATAAATGGGGGAGACAGAGTCAAGATTTGTATAAGAAGAAATGTTTGTTTTACAATTATGGAAGGAGGAGCCAGTGTCAGAGCTGTCTAAAGGTCAAATGAAGCTGCAAAACTGTTATGGCATGAGGAAATTCCTTCATGCTGGATGATTTTGTACTTTTCTCAGTAACGTGACAAACTGTATTCTTTGTATTTACTTCAAGAAAAAGAGAAAAAAGGAGAGGCTGGTAAGGAAATGACTAATAATAGCAGGGACAAACCTGTTTCGGGCACAGCATTTAAATATAACTATAAACAGATAAAAATTCAATGTGATGTTTATTAATAAATTTGTATCCATCTGCAAGTCAGTGTAGTATAAATAATATAAAATACCCCAGGACATGCGGCTAGAGGAGAGTAATCAACTCCACTGGTATAATGCTTGCTCCAATGCTTTACGTCACCCAGTCATCGATTATCTCATTATAACTGCATGCCCTTTCCTTGTTGGTTTCTCACTTAGCTAACAGATAAAAGATCTTTTATTTAGGTGTATTATTCTGTTTCTGTATTCTTTTCAAGTCTAAGGAAAATCAAAGAAAGAAAGAGAAATTTTAATGTGAAATGTTTTTAATACCATTTAAAATTGACAAAGTATACATTGTACAAACTGCAGTGGAGCAAATAAAGTCATACATGATAGAAGCATTCTCCTTAACGTTTTCATAACACTGGTAAAAACTGGAACTTCAAGTAAAAATAGTTTCATACATGAAGAATGAATGAATTAATGTAGAAATTGCTTTGGAGTTAATCCATTCATCGTGTGTTGTTGGCCACAACAGTGAAATGTCTTCAACGGTGTCAGCATTTATGGACATAGTATCCGGTGACGTAGCCGAGGATGTACATGGAAGCCATTACAGCCAACGAGCCTGCCACTCTCACAACCATGCCCAGCTGCCCCGTGCACAGTTTGTTATAGATCCTAAACCATATGACACACAGGCAGCAAAATGGGTCAAACACATGCATTACACTACAGATAGTCGATCTGTAGTTAATCCTCTAACAGTTTCTTTATTTGTTGTTTTCCTTGTTAGACAAATTATTTCTGCAGATGTTAAATAAAGATATAATTGAAGCCATACTTTTTTTTTTAAAATACCACAATAAGGTGTGGTAAAGATGTCTAAAAAAGGTTATGAAAAACGCCTCTGTGTTTAATTAGATTCATCTCACACTGAAAATATGAGAGAAATCTTCAACTTTAACTGAAGTCAATTCTAATCTAAGAAAATCTTTTTTGTTGTTGTTAAAGGTTTATCATCATCACCCCTGGAAATTCTTATGAATAGAGCATAAGTGAAGCATATGCCCATTTATATTTTAAGTTCACCTGGGCGTTTAGGAAAATATCAAGCAGTCATCCATGACTTCCTATTTCACTGTGGTGACACAGAAGCCAAGTTTCCTTAGTCATTCATCAACATTGGGATGATGAGAGATTACACAAATAAATTTAGGCAAAAAAGTGTGTCAATCTTCATCAATCAAACAATGGTTATAAAAATAGCTACGTGCCTGAAAATACCCATGTTAAATGGTAGGATACACAGAATTATGGATTTCATGAATGAGCAGGATGATTAATTAATGGAGTCCAGAATGCTATGTATCCTGCCAAGATGTTAAAACTAGGTCATGTTTGGACAATAAGCCAAACGTAATATTCAAACTTGTACAGAAATGATTCAATGACCACAGAATTAAGCTTTTAAGCTGAAAAGGCAAGTCCACCAGAGAGGACCTGGCACCCTGAAGGATCTGGACAGATTCTTTATTGAGGAGTCTCAGACTGCTTGCTCTGTATTCTTCAATCTAATCAGTCATTATAGGAAAAGACACAGTGCTATTATGCTGGCAAATCCAGCCAATAATTGTGATGTGTGGGTTTGTGAAAATATATCTTTTGATCAGAGTTTTTGTCTTTTCAATTAAAGGACTCACATATTTTGTGTCAATTTAAGATAATTAACCACAAAGATATTTTTATAACCTTTACTCATTCTTACCAAGGGTGCCAATAATTCTAAAGCTGACTGTGCAATGCTTGTTTTTGTCAATTTGCTGACCCCTACCCTCAACAATAAAGCAACACATCCAGTCTGTCTGGTCTATTAATCTAGCTTTCAGAGCTCAGCGGATCTTCCTCTACCATTTTTTCTCTATTGAGCCAACTGTCTTTGACAAAGGAGTTTAATGCGGAATTAAACGTCTTTGTGGAAAATAGCTGAGAATGCAAAAAAAAAAAAAAAGTTCAAAATGTTGGACCAAACAAGCAAAACAATTTGGAGGAATAATCAACCTGAGATAAAGCAGTTAGGAGAAAAAAAGTGCTTCCTCCAGAGATCTTTGAAGAGTTTTTAGCTTCCTAAAAATGGTTAATCTCAGACAGAAAACCACTGTCCTAGGTATCTATATAGAACCTGTTAATGTTTTCCCCAAAGGGGTAAGCCAAATAACACTTTGTGTAACCTTTTTTAGAGATAGAGTGTCCTGGAAAGGGGGGGGAGATTAAAGTAAATGCTGTTAAATTAACAGTGAGATAAAGTGAGTTTATTGTATAAAGATAAAGAAAAATTCCCCACATAATTCAGAACTGTGGTGTGTCAGAAGTCTGAGAAGTTTCGCTCTCGTTCCAGCCTGAGTGCACTCAGGGTTGCCTGATTGGATTGACTGTTTACACTCCTAGAAGAAATGTTTAATCTCTTTGGTTATCTGTCTGGGGTAATCTTTATACATACTTTGCAGAAAGCTACAAGGGTTTCTCTGTCAGAAAGGGTTCAAAGTAGAAACCTTGAGGAACCCTTAAAGGATTTTTTTTTTCATATTTTAAAATATATCTAAATGTACTATGAATCCAGCTTGAACTGTAACTTTATCAATTCAACATCAAACCATAAAAAGTACAGAAATCACCAAAGGCCCTACAAGTTCTTTTTCAGGATGATGCGGTTATAAATGGCTCAACTCTGTTGACAACCTGGCAACATTAAGCCATTATTATTTCTTCAAAAATCGTAGCTTATTATTAAGGCATGTAGCATGTAATTACCTGTTTACAACTGCAGCACAGAGGTACTGAATATGTACTGTGTATCTTCATACATATTAAAGTTAAGTAATACATGATGAATGAATAAGTGCTCACCCATTCAGGCTAGTCTGAGAAGCAGCTACGTTCATGTTAATGTTGTCTTCATTCCATCGGTTGTACTGTACAGTAGCTTCACCTGACTCCATCTCCTACCCACCTTCTGTGAGTGTATAGAGACAACAGAAAGAACAAACACACCCATATAATGTCTGTCCATATGACTTTAACACGACATGCTTTCTGGTGTGGAGCTGCCTTTAACAACAACGACGACGACGACTGAAGTTAAACACTCTTATTGAGCAAGTCAAGACACGCCCTCTGTCACTGGCTGAAGTCCAGGACTCGAACAAATATTCAGCATGTTAGATCATGACTTAACTTATCTGTTACATATAAAATATACAGCTTGCCTTTATAAGATTTTCTATCTTTAAGTCTTCCAAAAATACACAAGTACTTATTAATTTTTAACTATAGGTGACCTTCAACTCAAGCAAACATTAATAACTCTTTCCCAAACCAGGTCAAACTTATTGATGCATTGATTCAGCAGTTTGAGTAGTAATATGTTAAAACCAGCTAGTACCAAACCCTTACCTAAATATGAGTTGTACTTACGGGAGTTCAGTGCACACAGAGTGGAAGATTTGCTCCTCTCTTTCTGTTTTATTTATGCCAGGTCTTGGAGTTCATTAAGCTGAACCTTTACTCACTGTCTGTCGTAAAGCGCACAGAGGCTCTGTTATTTCTGCTGCTAGCTGATAATCAGGCCAAGATTCATGCTGTGTAATGTAAAGTATTTGCTGATGCAGAGCTTTTAAAAGTGGCAGTTGGCTTAGCTACTGTGTCTCAGGGCATCTTGATAATATAGTGATGAGCTGGTCAAATCTAAGTACAGTGTGCACCACAGGCATAATCCAGGTCTCCCTCTGTAGATCATTATTGCTTGCGTTGTATAGTCCTGTTGCCAGATTAATAGGAACATCTACCGTGTGCCTGCATTCACTGACCATTTTATCAGGTAGAACCAGCATATACACTCACCAACCGCTTTATTAGGGACACTTTACACCTGCTCATTCATACAGTTATCAGCCATTAGTGCAGTAATGCATAAAATCATGCAGATACAGATTAAGAGCTTCCATTAGTATTCACATCAAACAAAGTGTGAACTCAGTGATTTTGATTGCGGTGTGGTTGTTGGTGCCAGATGGGCTGGTTTCAGTTTTCCAGAAACTGCTGATTTTCTGAGATGTTCATGCACAACAGGGAGCGGCAGTTCTGTGGGTGGGAACATCTTGTTGATGACAAAGAATGACCAGACTGTTTTGAGCTGACAAGAAGGTTACGGTAACTTAATCACTCTTTACAAACATGCTAAGCAGAAAAGCATCTCAGAAGGTACAATACATCAAACCTGGAGGCAGATGGGCTACAACAGCAGAAAAACACATCAGGTTTCACTCGTGGCAGCCAAGAACAGAAATCTGAGCCTACAGTGCACACAGCTTCACTAAAACTGGAGAGTTGAAGATGGGAGAAAAGACCATGGGTTTTTTTTCCCCTTCAATTAATGGGTAGGAACTCCATTTTGCGTCGGGCCATATTATATTACCTTGGTGTTGATTATTTTTGTATAACAGCGTGGTCTGTCGTGCGTTATTCCTTACTTGAGCAACACCTTCTGACCAATCACATTGGAGAGTTCAACAGCATTGTGATATAAAACAAAATAAACCTTATTGTACATGGGGTTTTGTACCTGGGCCTCAGTCATTAATTGTATACATATAATATATCAGTATACCACAAAATGTTTCATTCAGTATAATTTAAAAAGCATAAAGCATTGGTTACTGGTTTTGAGACACAATAACTAAGCTGAAAACAGTTCAAAGGTTATTCTTTATTAAAGTAGGATAAAACATTACTTACCACCATAGGTAAGGTACACCAATCAGCCATAACATTAAAACCACCTGCCTAAAACCGTGTAGGTCCTCTATGTGCATCAGTGAGCCTTGGGTGCCCAAAACTCTGACACCGGATCACTGATTGTCCTTTCTTGGACCACTTTTGGTAGGTACTAAATACTGCATACTGCTTGCCCATTTTTCCTGCTTCCAACACATCAACTTTGACAACTAACTGTATCCCATTATATCCCACCGCTTGACAGGTGCCATTGTAAAGAGATAGTCAATGTTATTCACGTCACCTGTCAGTGGTTTTAATGTTATGGCTGATCAGTGTATAATGCAGTTCTGTCTTTGGCTTGTATTTCTTCCAGAACACTAGGGGGCGGCGGTGCTGTTCGGTGATACTGATGCCATGAAGAAATCCAGCGCACGTCAATTGTAAACATGAATTTCTATTAGCTAGCTAGTCAGAGGCGTGGATGCACTTTGAACTGTTTTGTGAAGTGTTTTACTTCTCTATATGGTTTTTACATATTTAGGCTCATTATATTAAAGCTTTTTGTCAAAGCAAGTGAGTTCTTTCCTGCATAAGAAAACTGAGACGGTCTAAGTTGCTAATCTGTAGGATAACATCGCTTTAATAGAATCGCATTGTGCACAATTTGATTTTATTAAACCCTATTTTATATGCTGTGTCTGCCAGGCAGCGAAGATTTGCTTTGTATAAAAAGGAAGCACACTAACTGAGACGCTACTATGGATTTTAGCTGACAGTTATCGTCTTCTTTAATTCAACAGCAGTGATCTGATAGTCTTTGCAACCCGGTGTTTTTTTTGGTGTCAATTTTCCTAATACGTAACCATGGCAACTCTTACAAGACAGGACCTGAACTTCGGTCAAGGTGATAATACAGCGGTGCACTGCATTATTTTTTTAATAACACCTTCCCTACGTTGTCTGATGATGGTTCTGTTTCCAGTGGTGGCTGATATCCTGTGTGAGTTTCTGGAAGTGGCCATCCACCTCATCCTGTATGTGAGAGAAGTTTATCCATCTGGTATTTTCCAAAAGAGGAAGAAATACAATGTACCTGTTCAGGTAAGACACACCTAGTGATCCTGAGTGATTTCACTCCTGAAACACACAATCCTTTCATCATCACGTTTAGTGGGTATATTTCAGCAGGGAAAGGACTAAACGAGACTAGAAGTGATTCTGATGATGACCTCTTGTCTAGAGCCTGACCGATATAGGATTAATACTGATTTTATTATTTGAGGATTTAAAAATCTGTTCATGATTATCTATCTATCTATCTATCTATCTATCTATCTATCTATCTATCTATCT
>JAOTRR010000033.1:10567187-10585424 GCA_028570945.1 Gogo arcuatus
GTTCTACAATGTAGAAAACAGTCAAAATACAGAAAAACCTATGAATGAGTAGGTGTGTCGAAACTTTTGACTGGTACTGTAACTTGTGTACACTGGAACGAAAAGTCTTTCTCCAGAATCATGATACAACACATACCGGTACACAAAAAATACACAGAGCACGACACATTAACTAGACAGGACAATAGAACAGTGTTATGCACGGTACTGTGTCTGTACGTTATTGTGTAGTGTAGTGTAGCGATGTTAGGTGAAAAGTAACGGCAAAAAAGACTCATAATAGTAAGTGTTCAATAGCAGCATTATAATGTAAGCCCTTTTCGTGCCAAAAATACTTTATTTGAGCCCATTCTGTGTTTTCTCTAACCTTAAAGTTTCATATATATTTTTGTTGAAATTCCCAACTCACACCAACAAAAATGACTGAACAGTTTGACATGTGATTACACAGGCATCAGTGCAGAATCTCTCCATACCTGAATGTATTTCAGTGAAGATATTACCCTTTTGGGAAGTGTTATTCAGTTATTCATCTAAAGTAACTACAGTGAATTAGTTAATACATTTTAATAGTAAAGGTGTATAGTTACAAGAATGTAAATCTTTTAACAACATACCTTTTGAATATTTAATTCTGAACCACCAACTGATTCTGGGAATTGAAGAGGTTAATATAACATTTATCACATTACTACAAATTACGCAATACAACAATACCCGACCCCCTGGACTTTCTCTACTTCAAAGCCACTAACATTAGGTCTTAACTCTAGATGCTTTTGGTCACAGGATTAACTGAATTTTTAAAGGCTTCAAATTGCTTATATTTCCTTCCCATATTCATTGTAAAGAGTGTAAGAGCTGGTGTATGTGGTTTGTGGGGGGGATTGGTTTAGTTTTAGTATTGGCCCTCGATCTTTTCCCGCAAGCGTCCCCCCACCCCCCACCCCTCCTCTCACCGAGACGAGCCCCATTGCTCTTTTCATGCAAACGAGAGCCCTGTTTTCTGTTGTTATTCCAGAGGAAAAAAGGAAGTGTGTTACCTCGACACTGTCAAACAATGGTTTAAATATCTGCGAAGTGGTCTTGTAATGCCCCAGGGAAGTTCACGAGTTTTGTGGGGGGTGAATAAAGATGAGTTGACTGAGACTGTGTGCTAAAACTGATACTGACCTCCTGAGGAAATTAACATTTTTAACACATTTGGTGATAAGACATTAACTATGTTTGTAGTGCCATACAGAAATCCTATTAATACTACTTCTGCCTATGCTTTGTTATTGTTATTCACTCATTTGTATTTTTTTAAGAGTCTAAATATTTATCTACAAATTTGTGGTAAATGTTTTATTTTATTTGTTCCTGTAATTTACAGAATATATTAACAGTTACATTTGAAGTACCTGGAAGTGTCTCTGAGGACCATTTAAACGTGTTTATTCAGGTAGGAATAACTGCTAATAAAATACATCAGTTACTGCATGTAAGAGCAACTTGCATAGTGTTTGTCTGTCCTTTTTGTGTTGTAGGACCTTTTATGGGAAAAGATGTTTAAGAACAAAGCAGGACTCTCTATGAATGTCATTCGCTTAAAGGTGAGATTAAAATAATCTCATAGATAATCTATGCTGTAGAAGTTGTCACATGGGTGTAGATTTCTAGTGATACAAAGAGCAGCAGCTTGAAGTTACTTCAGTAAAAGTGAAGTAAAAGCTCCTGCTCTTCTACAAAGTACAATGCTGCCGAACTAAAAGAAGAATGGGCTTAGAATCTTCAAGTATACAGTAGGTGTTGTATGTTGAGCTTTTCCTGGCTGCTTTAATTATTTTTCATGGTTTTCGTAGACAGTTCTGTTTGTGTTATGTTTACCTTCTGGACTTGTAGCTATGGGGACGTGTGAAATATGCAATAAAATGAGCAGCTGTAAACCCACTGGGCTTAAACAAACTCTTCAGAATTACTATTTATTTAACTGTACGACTGGTTGTTTGAGCTTTACTTATAGAAAGGTATATTTCTTCAAAATATAACATTTACCTTCACTGACTGACAAAATTCTCAGGTAAGAAGAAAGGGGAATTAAAATGATGCTGTTTCAGCTGGACTCAAGTGAAAGTAAAATGCTTGTTCTTTGAACACAAAAATAAACCTGAAAAAAAAAAATCCTGTGTGACAACTATTGTACATTAATTACTATAAATTGACTTATTACATTATCTTCAAATCATTTTCTTTCTCACCCTAAAAGTTAACTAATATATATTTATTAGAAAAAAATAACTTAAAACATATAATTACAAAGTATACATAGTTATATTTTGCACACCAAGTTTGTTTGTCTTATTAGTGCATCAGTGTAAATGATAAACATGCCCACAGTTCTTAGTGCAGCTAACATCATAACAGATATAATTCACTCATGCAACCAGCCAGTATAAATGAAACATTTTTAAAGGTACTTGATAGGGATAGTATCTGGTATTATCTCTAAGTACGTATCGTAATTATCAATGATGGAGAGAGAGCGCCACAATTTGTCCATGATGTTTAACATGGAAGAAAAAAAAACTTAAGTTAAAAATGTGGAACTATTAATAGACAGTCAATCAATGGACAAACAATGTGCTCTAGGATTTACTTGTGAAAGTAAAAAAAAAAAAAAAGTCATGTTGACACCAATTTTTTTTTTTTCTCACCACAGTCAAATTATATGAACATAAGATTGCATGTTTGTTAATCATTGATATGTGTGTTATGCTGCACAGGGCATCTTGTCTTTGCGTGGTAAGCAGAAGAAGGCAATGCTGCAGGGTGTCCATGAGCTTTACGAGCTGGATGAAACATCTGAGGCCTGGACAGACGGAGAGCCCAGGATCAATCGACTGGTCTTAATCGGTGAGAAGTCCACCTTTTCCTGCATGTTTGTTCATCCTGTTGATTAGTCCAAGCTGAGTTATCGAGAAATACTTTGTGCTTTCTGGACTACTTTTGTGGATTAAGCCTAGTCCTGGGCCACATTATTAATCTTAACCTATATCTAGAAATAGACACTCACAATGTCACTTTTCAAGTTGTAGTATATTGTATAATTAGTGTTGATTTAAGCAGTCATAACACACATTCTCTGAATTTCAGGTCGCCATCTGGATGGAGACATTTTAAAGAAAGAGTTCCTCTCTTTAGTCTCCACTGGAGAGGACTGATGGAATAGAGGCATCATAAACTAGGAGTGTGGATCTAGGACTGGTTTTAGCCACCAATATCCTATTGCATATGATTATAGACAAAGTAAAGCTGACCACAGACCAGCACTACTATTCTGCGATGCTTTTATACAAGCAGGCTGTAATTTCATGTTTCCAGTCATAGTTTAAGGTGCCATGCACAGAAATTTGCACTCCCATCCTTGGTGCTCATGACTACGATTGTGATATTAAGGTACTCGTATCAGAAGGATGCAAAGGACCTTGTATTAGTGAGCTCTTGTGTGCTTACAGGAGTATCTGTAGTCTGTAAAGTTGTATCTTTAATATGCTTGGTTTTGAATGAAAAACAAAAGCTACACTCAACACTACATCATGCTTCCTTTTAGAAAAATGGTCTTTCAAGGTTTCTTTGGATAGTAAGGGTTCTTAGGTGGCTAAAAATCTTCTTAGAACCCTCTCTTATGGAGAACTTTTAAGAATTCTATATTCAACCTTTCTTTCTGAGAGAGTACAGTACTTGAACAACTGCTGTCAAACATGCAGCCATCAATTTTCGCCAAGTTGCAATGGACTGATACCGGTACACACGTCTGCTATATTTCTTAATTAATTGTTAGGTTGTTTGACACTTGTGTTAGTGAGCAAATTTTAATTATTGGAAATTACTGGATTTAATATTTCTTTAACTATAAAGACACTGATGAAATAAATGTTTGTTTATGTAAATGTTTTATATTAAATTGATTCTATTCATCAGAGTAATTCAAGCCCCCTGTGATGCATAAATTTATTATTATTATTATTATTAAATACGAGTAAAAAGTCATTTTTGAGTGAAACTAATTGGCCAAACAAAGTTGATAGTCTTGTGATTTGTTAATGTGACACATTTTTGTTTTGTTTTGTGTTTTGTTTTGCTACCTGTGAGACTCTTGATTACTTGAAAAAACCCACTTAACACCCAGGATTTTAATCCTGTAAAGTGACAAAGTCTCACTATTCCACCACATTCTTATAAGTGTGAATAAATGAATAAGAATATAATAATGCATTTGAATATAAGGGACTGGCTCCGCCCACATGGTCTTTTTCTGCAGTTTCTTTTGCAGTATGAAATGCTTTATACATACACTGATTTGCATCTGCTTAGTAGATAACACCATATTACATTTTGATTAGGTTGAGATGTTATATATTTGTCGTTTCATGTAGCCCGTTGTTTACCTATTTAATTTGACTAGGAGGGTAAATGTAGGCAGATCTCAGAGGAGTGCCCCCCCACGGTGAGGAAGTGGATGGGCTGGTCCGTCCCTCTTTCAGCTGTACGTGAGATCTGTGCTAACTGCTTTAAGCCAACACGTTTGCTTTGAGGATGGTTCAGGTCATTCATGTGGCCGTAATAAAACACCGCCGTGTTTCCCTGCAGGCTGTAATACAGCTGCGTCGTTTCCTCCTGCTTTCTCATGCTAAAGAGCCGTTTAGTGGCCTCTATGCGTCCGTCCTCAGGCAGGCCGGCGAGGCGCTCCACGGTCATTCTCATGGTCGCACCGCCCGCCGCGAGCTTCAGGTGGCAAACTAAACCAAACACAGGAGGTCCTGCGGGAAACGAGCCGCGGTTTAATCCCGACTTTACAAGCATGGGGTGAAAAAGCACTCCCAAGTCTCACCTAAACTCCAACTGAGCTCCTGCTTCTAAAGAGGCAGGAAAAATCTGAGAGTACAGATCTACAGAACAGGGTGGAAATGACCTTTTAGTGTAAAGCTACATGCGCCTTTCTAGGTAAAATGTACGCATTAAAGGTAGCCTACAAAGTTTAGTACCCTTTCATGTAGTTTACAAGAGTGTAGTTTATTTATTTCTGCACAAAACACATTTTCACACACACACACACACACATTTTTACACATTTTCACATATGTCTCGTTATTTATTAGTTTATTTATGAGTATTTATAGGCCACAGAACATGAATAATGTGAAATATCTGCAAGGCATCACATCATTTCAAATCCGAAAATCACGTGTTTTTCTGTAAGAGATGTCTAACTTAGCAAGTAGCAAATGTTAAAAAAAAATTGGTTTTAAATATCTGCCTCTAATGACTTATTTTCTTTTTGTAATATTTGCTGTAGATTATTTTTAACTGAAGAACGAAACAGAATATTAGATTCAAGGAAGTCATTCAATTACAAATAAACATAATTTAACAAATGTGCTTAGGGTAATTAATTGATTAAATAAATAACGGCCTCAGCCTCATTTCATTGATGTATTAAAAGTGAGTTTATGCTTTTAAAAAATGTAAAAATGTTTTTAAAAATGCCAAAAAAAAAAATTGAAATGACAAAAGACAAACACAAAATGTAATATTTAAATTGTGTTTATTGGAATGGCATTATAATGCAAATCCATTCACATGAGTGTGCAGCAGGTCAGAGGTGTCCCGCACCTGCGCAAGTCCTGCGGTTCCCTGCGGCGCATCTGCGCTCCTATTGGTCTGACCATCAGTGGACTGAAACAGACTGCGAGGGTCCTCATAAATAGGCCATCAGTTCAGCTGGACCGGCAAACAAGAAGCTTGCAGCAGACCACACACACACTACATACACACATACACACACACACACACACACGCACGCACGAGTCTTTGCTTGCGCTTTTCTTAAAGCTGCGTTCCTTGTTGCGGGTTCATGATCCTCTCCATGGACGAAGCGGCTCAGATCGCAGCATGCACCTCCTCTGAAGAAGAAATAGACATCGTCGGGGGAGGAGAAGGAGAGTTTTTCCTACCTTGTCGGGACACAGATGACTCACCGGCGGAGTCGAGCGCGGAGGCGGACACTTCAGAAGCTGACTCCTCCGGGGAAAGCGAGGTCATGACCCCGAGCCGCCCATCAGCCAGCGGCTCTGTTAAACCTCCATACTCGTACATCGCCCTCATCACTATGGCCATCCTGCAGAGCCCCATGAAGAAACTCACTCTCAGCGGCATCTGCGACTTCATCAGCAACAAGTTCCCCTACTACAAGGCAAAGTTTCCGGCGTGGCAGAACTCCATCCGGCACAACCTGTCGCTCAATGACTGCTTCATCAAGATCCCCAGGGAGCCGGGGAACCCGGGCAAGGGCAACTACTGGTCTCTGGACCCTGCCTCGGAGGACATGTTTGACAACGGCAGCTTCCTGCGGAGGAGGAAGAGGTTCAAGAGGAGTCGTCCTGAATATTCTAAAGACGGACTTGTGCTTTATCCCGGCGTTGGTGGACGGTCCTACGGGAGGCCTTACTGCGTGTCGGGACGTCCTCTCGGATACACACCGTGTCCATATTTCTCCTGTCAGAGTGTAGCTGGTGTTAAGGGCCTCCAATCTGGAGAGTTTGGGCTTCAGGCGCGCATCACTTTCCCCGAGCAGGGGCCCGAGCGCCAGACGCAGAAGTGCTCTTTCACTATCGACAGCATCATGTCAAAATCAGACAGTCCCACATGCAGACCCCCTGTCCTTCAACTTCCAGTCGATTATGGACATGTCTTCTCGCGGTCAGCCTCCTGTGTGCTTCCCGGTTTTCTGCCAGTGACACAGACTCCTCTTGCTTTGGCCACTGTGCCCTTTACAGAAAACTTACCAATGCTCTATCCTAACTGCTGAACACACCGCCACAACTCAGTCAATTTACTGCAAACATGTTATTGTTCTTTTATTTGCACATATAGGGAATCCCAGCTGCCTTATTCGTTCCAACAAGCTTTACTGTAAATATAGCATAATGTTAATATATGTGTGTATTTTTGTGTGTCGCGCTGAAATACGTAAAATTGTGTCGTTTTGTGTTTAACAAAATAAATATGAAATAAAATGAACCATGAAATAAATATGATTATTATATTTTAAAAAAAATATCAGCTTGTTTTGTATATGAAACCTTTATGGTTCATCATTATATTTATCCATTTAGAGTACACTTTTATTTTAAACGATTACACGCCTAAACATGAAGGGGTTGGTCCTTTAGATTGATGCAATAAGAGAATTATTTGGTTTCCTTAAGAACTTTGTAGGCCGAGTACTTAAAAAAAAATTCTAGCTACACAATGTTAACATTTATGTTGCAAAATCATTCATCTGTTCTTTGGGGGTAAACGTACCGTAATTACTGTGTAGGGGTTGTGTAGCATAATTCTTCTTCTTCTTCTTCTTCTTCTTTTTTTTTTTTTAAAAAAAAAACCCTTTATCCTATATTTTAAGTGTAATTTTCTAGAAAATGCAAGAACAGCACAACCTAAACAAACACTCTGGCTTGGATTGCATGACAGGTTTTTACTTTAGGATAGCTCTATATAACTAAACTCTGCTAAGTGCATAACACTGCGCTTCATGCTGCAGACAAACAGACAAGTAAATAAATCAATGCTTTTAGTGAATAGGAAACTAGTGCATTTTGTTGCATTGTATGCCCACATTTCCTGTAGACCTACTACTATTGAGAAGATTATGTCAAAACTGGCTATTCAAATCCCAGTGTAAAATAATCACTAACGTTTTATAACAAATTTGTTAAGATTAAACTTTTCCACTTTTCCATTAGATTTTCCTGAAATGACATAGTCGGGAACTTGCATAGCCGTCGTAGCCTGTAGCCTACATTTCTTTATTTTCTGAATGTTAC
Organism: Gogo arcuatus; assembly: GCA_028570945.1. Classification (NCBI taxonomy): domain Eukaryota; kingdom Metazoa; phylum Chordata; class Actinopteri; order Siluriformes; family Anchariidae; genus Gogo; species Gogo arcuatus. Next base: position 10,575,056 of record JAOTRR010000033.1, read on the forward strand.
AATAAAAAACTATCCAGCAATGGATTGGAGTCCCATCCAGGATGGTTTCCCGCCTCACGCCCAGTATTCCCAGTATTCCCAGTATTCCCGGGATAGACTCTGGATTCACCGTGTCTCTGACCAGGATAAAGCAGTTGCTGAAGATGAATGAAAATAATCTAAGTAAGTATTAGGAGAGAAGTACGAAAGCTATAAGGCAGGTCAGGCCGGAAATTTAACGAGCCCCATTGTCTGTTACTGATGGCGGGAAAAAGCTCGTCTCTAGTCTACATGCGTGCTGCATGTTTCCTCTAGAAGTAATTTATTGGATTGTCCACAAGAGGGCGTGTGAGCACGTGAAATACAATGATCACGCGCGGAATTTGGGTTCAGACAGTATAGGACATCGTCTGTGATTTCTTGCTTTGGTGTAGAATAAAGGGATATTTGCCTTGCTGTTTGAACTTGAAAGCCTAGTGATGATTCCCCCTTTTCCACGCCACGCATGTCCAGTAGTAGACATGTTTAAGAGATTTGATATCACGACACAACACAGATTTTTAGATCATGCTAAAAATCATATAAGGGATAGAAGAAGAGAAACGAATGCTACAGTCTCCTGGATCAACCTAAGGTTCATTTTGTTCAGTTGTTTCCTGAGGCATGTCTTTCTGAGGGCGCCAGGTGTCCGCAGATCTCCAGACTGAATGATCCTGCAGCGCGCATTGGGCAGCAGAGGCGTCCGGTTTCAAAGTTGCGCTCCTGCTTTATTTCTCGACGCACGCACGCACGCGCACGCAAACACGCACGCACAGAGTGCACGAGCTACTTCTATTTCTGTCTTGGGTCGACCCCGACTGAATGAGTCTTGCAGCTCTCTTTGATTTCTCTTTCGGCACACTATCGGGGTTCCAACTTAACTCCAGGTTTTGTTGGACTTTCCATAATATTTACTTAATCTGAAGTTGAATATATTGATATGCTGCTACTGTAGACTTTTTCTTTTTTTAGTATTTTGGTGAAAGAAAAAACAAACAAACGTTTCCCAGTCAGCTGTCACTGGAGGCATCTGAACTCTGAAAGCGAGCAGGAGTTTTAGAGGTGTTGAGGAGCTCCAGTCTTCATTTACTCACAGCTCTCATCAGAGACAGGAGCAGACTTCTGAAACTTTCTGAACATCATGGAAACCAACCCTATACCGGTCCTAACCATTCAAACAAGTCCATTTGACGACCAGAGACCTGGGACTAATGGTTTGCGCAAGAAGACCACTGTGTTTGAGAGCAGAAAGAACTATCTGCAGAATTATATCCAGAGTGTCCTGTCCTCCATCGACCTGAGGGACCGTCAAGGATGTACCATGGTGGTGGGCAGCGATGGGAGATACTTCAGCCGAGCAGCAATCGAGGTTATTGTGCAGATGTCTGCTGCCAATGGGGTAAGACAGGTTCAATAGAGGGTTAAAACATAATATGGTTCTGAAACCAGAGTAGTTAAAACCATTCCATCCAAGACAGTCCCTGTCTAATATCTGTCTTAAAGTTTTGGCAACACCTACAGAGTTTTGGAAAATTTAGGCTACTAACTACTGTATTCCCTTATTCCATTTAGCTCCAGTTCGAACAATTTGTTGCTCTTATTTTATTATTACTCTTCAAAACATTTGTCATTGTACAGTACAGCTTCTTATGTATACTCTTGCAATTAATGGTTCCTTAAAGGTTCTTCATCCCCTCTGGTAAGGAAACTCTCTGTTGTAGGGTTCTACATATAACTTTTATGGTTTCATCAGTGGGACTTAACTTTAATCTTAAGGCTTTTTTCTTCTTCTTTGCATGCAGGTCTACTTAACAGCCATTAATACTGTATGTGATATTAAAGTGCAACTGCCAGAACTGATGCCAATGAAAGTATTGATTGCAAGGTTTCATACTTTTCTCATTCGTTTCTGCTTATGTTCTGCAGAAATTTCCTTTCAGGTATCATATTTTCACTGTGCATGACTTTACACTAGGATGTGCATACGTTCATTCATGCCCATGTAAAAGGAGTTTGACCAGTGGAGGGTTTTCACTTGCCTATATTTGGTATTTTTTAGGCCATTTGTGAAAATAACAGCTTACAAAATCCTAATCTTCCATTTGGCAGCAGATCCACCATCATTAACAATAATCCTGTCATGGGAAACAGTTTGGACAGAGTACAAGGTTTTTTTTCTGCTGGTCCAGCTAAGAGCATCATGATGTGCTTATCTGGTGTGCCGTCCCTCCTCCAGCCTCTTCCTGCCCACGCTCTGCTTCCCTCTGGTGAACTTCCAGCTCAGAGCAGGGGCATGGGGAAACCCAATGTGCGATGGACCAGAGCCAGGTCACGTTTACCCTTTAACATGGCTGGCCATGATGAATTTGTCATATTTAGTTTGATCATACCAGTGCAAGTACAGTATAATATCCCTTGTCAATCACAAATATCTATGCATGATATGTTTAGTACTTGTGTATGATACCCAACCACACTCTGGAATCTCTCTCTGTATCTCACTGTCTCCCTTACAAAGTTATAAACTCTGTAAGTCTTCATGGAATGTAGCATTCAGGCCATAATTTCCTCAGTAGTGTGTGTATATACAAAACTACCACCTTATATGGATAGACTGCTTAGAGGGTTTGGTGGAATACATTTCACACTCCCAATGTCTCAATCTAGCCAGCTCAGGCAGTAAGTGGAAAGCATCAAGCTAAGCATCTCGCCTAATGAATGACAGATTAGCTTAGCATAACATCAATAGCAGACATGTAAGAGTGACAGTGTTCTTTGTCATCATTAAAAATTGCCTGGGTATATCCTTTGCTATTACTAGAAAGTGTCTGATCATGTAAAGCTTAACAAGTCAGTGTATAGCTGTGATGTCCAGCTCGTTGCATGTGGAAATGAGGTAATAAGCAGTCCTGTTGAGTGATTCATACTGAGAAATGATCAATGAACAGACCTTTGTCTAAAATAAGTTCTTGGAGAATGTGTCAAAGCAGCTGACCTGAGGTCAGACCTCTCTGGTTACAGCCGCCAGCACCGTCACTCTGTTCTATGTAAAATGCTTTCCTCGTGTCAATTTAATGCCAGACAGTGAGTGGATGTGCGTTTTAGGAGGGATGCGGTGGTCGCTTTGGAATGCAACAGTAGCTGTGCCTGGCACCAATGAAGGTTACAGGTTTTAAAGTCTACCTCAGAGCCAGTTATGTCTGCTATGATAACCTCTGCATGCCAGGCCAAGAGTTTGTTCGTCACAGCTGTAGCCTCCTTAAAGCCAACCACTCCATTCCACTGTCTTTCAGCTATCTAACACCATATAACAAGTATGAGAATGACCAGGCTAGAGAGGATCATGAAGAACACACACACCAAAATGTGAAACCTAAATATGGGCTAGATGCAGTATATTGATACATTGCTTGGTCCAATCTTATTATGCTTATAATAATTACATTACTAGTTTCCAGCTACAGCTGTAACAACTCATGACGTTTGTTTCACAGATAGGGCGCCTGGTGATTGGGCACAATGGCATCCTGTCCACGCCGGCTGTCTCGTGCATCATCAGGAAGATAAAAGCCATTGGTGGGATCATTCTCACTGCCAGTCATAACCCAGGAGGCCCGGCTGGAGACTTCGGTGTCAAATTCAATGTAGCTAACGGAGGTGAGAAGACAGCATGTGCGAGGTCAAATATTTCTTGTTTAAAGTATTTATCATCCAAATATCAAACTTTAGGGGTTGATCTTAAAATAGAAGCAGTACCAGTATCACCATGGGTTACACCTCATGTGACATCTGCCCTCAAAAAATGTAATAATTCTCAGATCAAAGTGTCTGTCATATCAGATTATGATGAATTCTCCGTACCAAAAACAACACAGAGCATAATAATACCTTTGAACATGCTATCATGAAGAAATATTGCTGGAGGATGTGAGTAGGCCAAGTTATGGGCATGCTACACTTTCTGTTCAACACTTGACCATCATGAATCTCTTTAGGCAGTGGCAAAACATAAAGCTATTATTTATGGCGCAGTTAATGAAAGTACGTTCCATCAGCTAGAGCTGATACTGACTACGGATTTTTATGGTCAAACAAAAGGCCTGATTTTGGAACAAAACCAATTCTCAACCAAAACAGGCAAATAAAATAAACTACAGAATGTAAACTTACCTTGCACTTTAAATGAAAGCTTTTATTGTGCTATTTATGGTGGATTCTTTTTTTTTTTTTTTACAGTCGGCTGAATTATGTACATCTACAAGTGACCTTTTTATGGTAACTTTTTTTTTACAGGCCCTTCTCCAGACACAGTGATGGACAGGATCTACCAGGTGAGCCGCACCCTGGAAGAGTTCGCCATCTGCCCCGAACTACGCATCGACCTGTCACGCCTGGGTCGCCAGGACTTCGATCTAGAAAACAAGTTCAAGCCTTTTCGAGGTTTACATTCACATTTACCCCATTTGTATTCACATATAGATAAAGATATAAGATGATTTCTTCATTGTCATGTATTGAGAGCGAAGTGTGAGGCTTATCTTTTATTTTGCAGTTGAGATAGTGGATTCTGTTGAAATCTACTTGAATATGCTACGTGGGATCTTTGATTTCAGTGCTATTAAGAGTCTATTGACCGGGCCAGAGCAGCTGAAGATCCGAATAGATGCAATGAACGGAGGTAGAAACTTTCTGTTGACTTTTTCCCTAGAAGCATTTCTGAATGTGCACCCCTTAAAGGGTTCTTTGGTTGTCTGTCTGGGGGAATCTTTAAACATTTTATGTAAAACCCTAAAGTAGAGTGTTTATCTATTAGAAAGGTTAAAAGTCAAACCCTTTTAGGAAGCTAAAGCCCCCTATTTATTCAATGAACCCTTAAAGAGCCATTGAACCCTAAGAGCATACGAGATTCTGTGAGACTATACCTATAAGATTCATTGCAATATCCAAAGTGACTACCATAATGCTTGGAATCTGACATGAATCGCACTGGTGTGTGTTTCAGTGATGGGACCTTATGTCAGGAGAATCTTGTGTGATGAACTTGGTGCTCCTGCAAACTCTGCAGTTAACTGTGTTCCTCTGGAGGATTTTGGGGGCCAGCACCCCAACCCCAACCCTTCGTTCGCTGTATCGTTGATGGAGTCCATGAAGGGTGGAGAATTTGGTTTTGGTGCTGCATTTGATGCAGATGGGGTGAGAATTGTTCAGACTTTCATCATTTCAACAATTTCATGGGGCTCCTGAATGGCACAACAGAAAAGTGAAATTGTGAGTTTTAATCTGTATGATGCTGGGAGCCCAAGAGAGCAAAATTGGCCACGCTCTTAGGCAGGGGTTACATACTCTCTCTCTCCCCTATCAATCATTGTGACACTAGCCAAACATGGACATCTATGAGCTCATGTATGCAGAAGTGGGTGGATAGCACTTTCCTCCCAGTGTGTTACGCTGCCCCCAGATGTTGCATGAGCAGTAGTTCGAAAAGATGTGGTTGGCTGGCTTCACGTGCCTCTGATGAAGCACATGATAGCCTTCTCCCTCCCTGGTTGATAGCTGACCTGTGATTGGGGAGAGCTGTCTGATGGATGGTAATCGGCCATGACTAAACTAGGGAGAAATTCTGGGGGGAAAAAGATTTTCATAATTACTAAACAACATATTTATAAGGCACTTCTGCATATTTTCTTTTATCACAATTCTTTTATCTCTAACAGCACTTGCCAGAACTATTAAAACTAAATTAAGCTTGATGGTTGCCATCTTTTAATAGAGATGATTATGATTTCCAGCCTTTTAAATGAAATGACTGCTGTTTTATGGTGGAAAGTCTTTTTATGGTGGAAAGTCTTTTTATAGTGGAAAGTCTTTTATGTTGTTGAAATTTAAATATAAGGCTTATGGAGATAAGAAAATCAATAGACACAGTTCGAGCATATGATCATCTAATTCACAGCAATTGTATATTTCTTTCTTGTCTCCTACCAATATTTTCTCTCATGATGTCTGTATACAGGAAAAGTTTGTATTCCCCAGGGTTTTGGGGTAAAACAAGGATAACATGAATGCCAAGACAACTATCCAAAACATTTTGGCAAAATGAACATTATTGATTGTTAATACAATATTAGACCATTTTTGGTACTTGCGTAAATAAAGGAACAACCGTGAACCTTTATGCACTAAATGTCATTTTGTTAAAATAACTTTTCTTGCATTCTTCTTTTTATTGTAAGTGTAAGTATTTTTTTCACTTAGCTAGAGGATTAGTGATCTTCTTAATTGATGTTTTTGTACTTCCAATAGCAGGATAAAAAATAAGTAGTTGTTCCTCTATATGTGTGCAGGATCGCTGTATGATCCTTGGTCAGAATGGTTTCTTCGTAAACCCGTCAGACTCACTGGCAGTGATGGCTGGCAACTTGTCCTGCATTCCCTACTTCAGGCAGGTGGGCATCCGTGGCTTCGCCCGCAGCATGCCCACCAGCACGGCTCTGGACAGGTGAGAGATATACTCACATCGTCATTAACACACGTTGCATCATTCACACACAAAACTGTCAATTTGGATCTCTTCTAACATGAATGAAAACAACCTGAACAACACTGTGGTTAACCACAACATCAGCCAAGACCCTGTAATGTTAGTAATGAGAGATGTGATAGATTGTTTCTGTGTAAGCCATACATCAAAAGTAGGAACATTTGCCAAGCACAACTGGCTTTAATTCATGATTGCGAGTAAGTAGATGTACAAATATAGTTATTCTTACACCTCCCCTAGAAAGAACAGCTGTTCAGTTACATTGAGTCTGAGCTCCTCTGAGCATCCTGTTTTCAACACACCCAGGTGAAAAAAAGTGCTGGCTGAAAACTAGTAACCCTGGTCATTTCTAACAACCTAGTGGTTGTTAGAAAGAAACTGGAAAAGGAATCAAAATAGTCACTCTATATTTTATATTTCCATGTATTGCATTGTCTATGAAATCTTTATAGGTATAAAAATGTCTTTTTTTTATAAGTAGTACTTTGACAGTACAGTATGGGATCTGACATTGTTAATCAGAATTACATTTAACACTGATTTCATTTATCTAATTAAAGTTTTTAATCGGCTGAGAGAAGTAAAAGTGAAGATCTGCCCTCTGGGGTGGATCAAGGAGCTGGTTCATGTAATGCCAAAGGTCAGTTAATAAAGAGGCTCTCTGGTCTGTCATACATACTGAAATAGCTGATGTGTCGAGAGATTAGGAAGGAAACCATCCCTTAGGACTTTTTTCATAGTGGACAGTTGCTCAGAAACCACCCCTGACCTCAGTGTGTATGTAGACAATCAGAAGTATTCTGAGAGTGATAGGATCAGTCAGGGGACAAAAGAAGTAGTTGGAGTGATAGAAACAGAAATTATGGTGGTTTGAGGGGTGAGGAGTGAACAGAATTAGCTCATCCTTACGGTTCTCCACACATCACTCACCAGCCTAAAAATAACTCTAAGCTCCATCACTCTAAACCCTGGCTTATGTAATGTTACTGTAATGTTACCCAGCCCTAAAGGAAATGATGTGATTGTAAGGACACAATCATACTATTGACTGTAGTTTGTTACATGTCAGGCCAGAAAGCAAGCATTTGGCAGGTTCTAAGATCTGACAGGAAACTGTCTATAACAGATGAATGTGACAGCTTTATTTACAGTGAGAAGTTATCTTTTTCCAAGTTGCTCTTTCTTGTCCTGTTTTAGAGAATTTCCTAGCATTGAACACACCTCACTTATTCCTAATGACTCATCATTTGGCTCATTGTGTTACTCCAATGTTTCAAACACTTGCCCAAACTTTTCAAAAAAAAAAAAAATTCTCAGCACCCTTTATTTATAATAAACTGTCATGTTTCTTACTCCATTTTTGGCAACCAGTCTATGAGAAGGTATGACATATGCTTTTCAAAGGTGTCTTTGGTGCATCAGGGACACCACAAACCATTGGAGTGGTTTGTTACTTCTTGCCCTCACCTTTTACCCCCTAGAATCTATGATGGCCAGCAGAGTTTATCGCTGTTTGCTAGCTAACTTTCCATCATCTTATTGTACTTGGCCTGTTATGACAAATTTAGCTATAAACATGTGAATTACTGACATGCCAAATAACCTACTGATTTGTTGATTTGATAATAGTTTGGAATGAAAAGAGCAAGTTTAGAAATTTGGATTGTTGACTGCTTGTCTCATTCTAATAGATTAATAATGAGAAAGCTACAGTATAAACACGGTGACACACCAAAAACATATTGACTTGTTCCTCATTGATTTTATATTCATGGATCTGAACAGTTTATAACATTTATGAATGTCTTGGCTGTGAAGGATGGCACAGGGGTGCAGTGGGTAGCATTGCCACATCACCGCTCCAGGGTCTCTGGTTCGATCCTGAGCTCAGATTACTCTCTGTGTGGAGTCCTGTGTCCACTTCAGCTCCTTCTGGATTTTCTGGTTTCCGCCCAGCTCCCAAAAGCAATAGCAGGTGGATTGGTGACTCCAAATAACCCCTAGGTGTGAGTGTGTGTATAGTACCCTGCAATGGACTGGCATCCATCCAGGGTGCCCAGTGTTCCAAGGATAGGCTTGAAATTCACTGCAACCCTGACCAGGATAAAGCAGTTCGAACTGTCCAGGAGAACTGTAGCTCATTTGGCCAACAGATATTGGAAAATCAGTCCCCTTGTTTTATTTATTTTTGGCATCGTTACACTTTTTGAAGCATATTTTCCCCAACAACAGTAGTATCTGTTACCACTGACCTAGCTAATTTCGTCCATGTTTGTATTTGGGCTAAAAGGCCTTGGAGGTGTATCTATAAGATGATTGACAGGAGGAATTTAAACTCAGACAAGGTCCTGCACGTACATTAAGCTGCACCATAGTCTAAAGCTCAACAAAAGATGCCACTCTGAAAATGATCTTGATTCTGTATTAATTTTGGGGAAAACAGATGCAGAAAGTTATCAGGAATAGAAACTGGAGTAATCCTCAAGCTGTGGTATCTTGTGTATAATAATAGCTGCACAACCTCTTGTGTTTTCTTTACTGAAGATGACAGAGGGCAAATGGCTGCTAGATGCAAGAGGGGATATTTTTTTCATTGTGCGCAAAAGGTATTTTGTTTCCAAGCTGATGTCACATTTTCCATCAGGAGTCAGGCTTCTTCACATCAGCCTTAGCGCTCAGTGTGAAGTTAATCCAGCAGTTTATTCCAATCTTCAATGGGGCCTCAATGGGTCAGAGCTCCCCACCAGGAACCGGAGTGTGTGTGTGTGTGTGTGTGTGTGGTATGAGACTGTTCCTGTTTCTAATCCCAGGCTAAATGTACCACACTTCTGCTCTGCCCTTGAGGAAGACACTAAAAACTGAGGTAACCTACTGTGTGGTGGAACAAACAGTAACTGCTCCATGGTGTTATTAATCAAGAGATAAAGACTGATGATGTAGACTGCATGTTCAGGATACGTCTTAACTGCTTGTGCATTTTGTATGCTCTTACTGGCTCCCTTGTAACTCTGGGCCTTGCGATTATTTAAAAAATCTGATTACATCTAAATGCCATAATTTCTCTACATTTCTTTGTACTTGTTTTGAAATTCACAAAGAAACCTGGAGTGATCCAGAGCCTATCCTGGGAACACTGGGTGTGAGGCAGGAATACACTCTGGCAACATGCACACACTCATTCACACCTAGGGGCAATGTAGTGTAGCCAGTCCACCTCCCGGCTACCATGTTTTTGGCTTATTGGAGGAAAACAAAGAACCTGAATGAAACTCCAGGTTCATGGCCACAGGGAGAACACATGAAACTCCACACAGACGTTATCCCGGGCTCAAGATTGAAGAGGGGATACTGAATGCATCTGCCACCTATTTTTATGTGTTGTGTTTTATACATGTTAAAATATTAATTGATAGGCATGTACCTTTCCTTTACTCATGTCTGAAACTTCACTTACAATACAATAAAATAATTTTCTTTTAGAACATGGAAAAGAGGTTGTATGTTAAAAAATATATGTTTACAACAAAAATATATAATATATACAGTATTTACTACAAAAATATATCTGATGTCAAAGCCTGGCTTTAAAGCCTATGAAGCAGTGTGTGAAATTATGTGGATGTCCATCCTTCAAAGGTTGAGAAATGACTCAAGGCTCATTTTAAGAAAACTAAACATAACATCTGTAAACAACAAAATCCCAGGAGACAGTTAGGGTTTCAACATGAATATACATGGAATGAATATAAACAACATGAATATAACAAATAACTTCTATCTGAAATATTTACACACACACACACACTATAT
>JAOTRR010000033.1:10595751-10612836 GCA_028570945.1 Gogo arcuatus
TTATTATTATTATTATTATTATTATTATTATTATTATTATTATTATTATTCCATATAAATCTCTTTCAGCTTTTAGTGACATCTAGTGGAGAATCAACTCAAGTGCACATTTTCCATAATAACAGGGATGGGAAGCATTCTTATTGTTCGCTTGTGCATAAGAACTACTTAGATTAAACTTAGATGTACTGATTACTTTTGATGCCTACGACTACAAGATATCATAATCCTAAATGATTATTCATACAGCTGGTTATCTATTATCTATAGCAGGGTGATGGGAAATGGGAGGGGTGTGAGTCCAGAGGTGTGAGTGCCGGGTAAACACTTCACACTTCTTCACAATAATATTGGTACAGAGCAAAACAGACAGTACAACTGAAGCTTTTTTGCTTTATTCATTCACTCATTTATTCATCTTCAGTAACTGCTTTATCCTGGTCAGGGTTACTGTTGCTCCGGAGTCAATTCCAGTCACACTTGGTGCACAACAAGAGGATTCACCCTGGATATGTGAGGGCAGTCCATAGCAGGGCACACACATTCATACCTAAGGGCAAATTAGCGTAGTCTGCTTACCTGCATGTTTTTGGACGGTGGAAGGAAACCAGAGAATGTGGATAAAACCCACATGGGCATGGAGAGAACATGCGCAACTCTGCACTGAAATATAAAATATTTCAGTTTCACTTTTCAGTCAGCATTACTGGACGCCGCATCCAGTGTTCAAACCAGCACCTTGACTTTCCGCACTGTATATATTTCAAATATCATTGTTATTGATGGCTGATATGTTTGATCTCTGACCTCCAGGGACTGAGGATCGTGTTCACAGACTCGTCCCGCATCATATTTCGGCTCAGTGGTTCCGGGGCAGGTGTGGGAACCACCATACGCATCTACGCTGAGAGCTATGAGAGAGACCCAGAGAGACACAGCAGGGAGACACAGGTAAATACCTCTGCTATGAGCTATGAGAGAGTGGTGCAACAGAAAAGCATTCAATTGAGTTCGAATCCCGATGATGCCACAGGGAGCATAAGAGTGCAAAATTGGCCTGTGATCTCAGGGAGGGAAGGGTGGCATGCTCCCTTGCAGCAGCAATGCTCTGATTCATGGGCGTCTGTGAGCTCATGCAAATGGAGGTGGGCGGATAACCCTTAGTAAGTGGGCAGTTCGAAAAAAGATGTGGTCATCATGTGCCTCAGAGGAAGCACGTGATGATCCTGTCGTGTCTGGTGATGATCCACTTGTCTGGTGGGTGGGTTTTGGCCATGACTAAATTAGGGAGAAAATTGGGGGGGAAATAGAAAAAACACTCACACACACACACACACTTACAGACTGCGTATAAAATATATAGAGACACATGTATATAAAAAATAAGGAATATAGAAATATACAGACCTAAAAAGAAAAAAAACCAACTCAAATATCAACATACATTTCTGTGACAAATTAAAGGAAAAACTGCCCTTTTTTTTTTTTTTTTTTTTTTTTTTTTTTTAACCTGTATATTTCTCACATTTCCTAAATTTGCTTGGCAACAAATGTAACAGCCGAACAACTGAATGGTGTTTATTTTACAAAAGGAAATGTAGATATTCATTATGGTTGCTGTGATAGTGCACTGGCCCAAGAGACATCTTTTATCAGCAGCACTAATGAATCTTTATCTTTATCAGAGCTCTCTAAGGCTTTATCAGTAACGGAGCATCATAAATCTCATGGTTTGAAAGGGTGTGTAAGACATCTATATCCATTGTATATATTGGAATATATACAATCTGATATATTCCAAAGAGCTGATGAGTCCTTAGTAAGTCTTATTATATATGTATTAAAATATTTGCATACATGATGTTTGACTTATTATATTATTTGGAACGTAGGAGCTTATAGTATGTGTATCTTTACTCTTCTATATTAGGAAGCTTTTTTCCTCACTGGTTCTATGATAATAGATTTCATCTTATCCATGAAGAACCAAAATCCATTTAGCATTTCCCCTTGTTTGGTCTGATATAGCACGATCTGATGATGTTATTCCAGCATGACCAAGCAGTCAAAGGGCAGCCAAACACATAGAACAATATTATGTTATTTGTGCAGCTGGGCAACATGTTAACTACCTTTATCCACATTAAATTGAGGGTGCCTGCGTGAGTGACAGTGATAAAACAATAATACTGTGTGTGGTTTTCCTGGCAGACTACCAGCCGCTGTTATGATGATCTGCTGGCAAGTCACTGGCTGCAGTCCATTCTGAAGTGATCATATCTATGCCCATAGGTGGAGAAAGTACTGAGGAATTATATATAAGAAAAAGTATAGATGATATCTTCCTCAATTAAAAGTGGACATTTCCAGGCAAAAATTGAAAGTAAAAAAAAAAGTTGTACCTTTTAAATGTCCCCAAGTAAGTTAATGTCATGTTTCATGTGAAAAGCAACTTTTATCATTTATCTATTTGAATAGTTACCCAGCCAACTATGTTAGCTACTGAAATAGATCCTAGTCTAACCTGGCATTAACAAAGAAAACGGGCTAACTTAGGTAAATATCATCAGTTATCAAAAAAATTTTTATTTTTTTTGGTACTGATTTGAAGTTTCAAATCTAATACTTTACAAATCACACAATGGCAGGGGCATTAATGTAATGTAATGGCAGGACAAAGTACTGAGAAATTATACTGAAGTGAAATTAAAGATAATGTGTTATATTTGTTCTCAGTGGACGTATCAAGCCAGAAAATATGTACACAAGTAAAAGTTTAAAAATTTGCTTGTTTTTAAAAAAAAAAAAAAAATGTACTCAAGTAGTAAAAAGTAAAACTTTTTAAAATGCAAATGTTTGTAAGTAAAAAGTAAATCTTTTTAAATGTAAATGTTTAATTTTTTTTCCAATATTTATCTTCAGCTAGAATTTGTCTTGCTTCCTAGCCAGTTACTTTAGCTACTGGAATTGTCACTAGTCTAAAATGGCATTAGCAAGGGAAAAAGCTATCTTAGTTAAAATAGCATAAGTGAAAGTTAGCAAAACATACTTCAAAGAAGACGCCTCATTTTATACAAGTCTCTTCTTACTCCAGCACATTGATACATTTTACTGAGTTAGGACCAGGGGCGCTCATCCTCAGGTTCCACACTGCGGTCTTGTGGCTTATCCATATTCACAAATATACAGATTACATTGTGTAGCATGAGAAGATCACAGCTCAGGATGAATCAGTCATTGGCTGGAGAGAAGAAGACTGTTGTAATTGGTAGTGAGTGCTTTGAGGGTCTAAATAAGAATGAAAGGAGTAAAAAACTATGTTTATTTTTCTGAAATGTAATTAAGAGTACAAGTATTCTGTTTCAATAATAGTAAAGGACTTGAAATGCTTATTAAAAAAAAAGAAACTACAAGTGTGTGTGTGTGTGTGTGTGTGTGTGTGTTGGTGTGTGTATGTATGTGTGTGTGTGTGTGTGTGTGTGTGTGTGTGTCCACATCATTCCTATTAGACTTTGTGATATGATATATTGCTCAGCCCAAAGTCGAGTTATTAGTAGATATTAGATTTTAACTGTTCCATCTAACATCATGAGCAGACAGACACTGACCAGAGATAATGCTGCTTAAAAAAAGCACACCTCCAGTATATCAGAGAGCTTACATGCCACAGCACTATTTTGGTTTGCTTTATTACATTTTGTTTTTGAATTTACTATTAGAAAATGAAACTTGCTGGTTGTTGTGTCCTATTAAGAGCAAAGAGTCTCTGAATTAAATTATTTTCATCCCTTCAATTTGTAGCAAATTGGCCCACTGCAGTTCCCCCACTTCTTCGCCCGACATATTCTTTATGACACGAGGTTCATGTTTATGTTCACTCGTGTTTGTGTGCTTCAGGTCGTCCTGGGCCCTCTGATTGCCATCGCTCTAAAGATCTCAAGCATCCATGAGCGGACAGGACGCAGAGGCCCCACCGTGATCACCTGATCAGAACGCCAAGACGCATGAAAGGGGCCAAACCATGAGACGGCCTTCTTCTAGGATCCGCTCTCCATGTCTTCCTCACGGTCTTTCACAGCCTCGCTATTACTTTTCCCCTCCTGAAGCCGTGACTGCCTCTTGCTAGTCTGCACAACATCTCACTATTTACACTGTGTATGATTTTTGCTGCTGTTTCACAGACTAAACAAAGATTTTCTCTCTCTCTCTCTCTCTCTCTCTCTCTCTCTCTCTCTCTCTCTCTCTCTCACTGTCACTGTCTCAAATGCAAAGAGATAGAGTAGTTATTCTTTTTTATGCTGCCCTTTACACATGTGAATCATTAAAATGTCTCTTTCACACTGCACTTCTGCCGCAGTTTTATTCTTCATGTATAAACCAGTGCAATGTTTTGGTTGTTCTGGTTTGTTCCAGAGTTCAGCTGAGGAAACTGCCCATTTTTATGGTCAGTCTTATTACATTTGAACATAATGCACTGTTCCATCCAGACATTTACTGCTGTTGTATCTCACAAAAACAAATCAATCAAAGCTACAAAACATGCTTGTGGTATGTCCTTAAAGCTGAAGGTCTGTCTATGAATTTAAACTCTACATATAGCCAGAGCTTTATAGCAAATGAAAGAGAATGATCACTTTGTTACCGCCCCCCCCCGCCCCTCCCCCCCAAAAAATGACAGAGTGCACCTTTAATTCCCAAGTGCCAGTCTGTATGAATATCACAGAGATTATGGTGTGTAGTGTAGCGTGAACATTTTTTATGAGTGCTGTAATTTGTAGTGTGAATTAAATAATCATGTGAAGAACTGCAACTTAATGAATGGATTGTTTTCATTCATTTTCAGCTCAAACCTTTGGCACGTGTCAGTGCTGAACACTTCTAACATGAAGGACAAAACTGTATTCAGTTCAATGTGTAAGAGGGAGCAATTACACTTAACCACTCCATCAATTTTAGGAGCATATTTTACAAATGTAATATGAAACCTTGCAAAATTTAAAACGAAGGTCCAAAATGCAAAGCGTTTCCTTGGGAAGCATGTTTTTGTGAATTTTACATTATAGATTGTGGCCTGCTATCGCTGGGCTTGTGACCTGCTATCACTGTTTTTTTTTGTTTGTTTTTTTGTAAGGCTACCACTATACCACTTTATGAATGTGAATTTTTGATCAGTGCTCCGAATGATGGAAAACTGTAACTTTTGATCTAGTTCAACAGTTATAAGTTTAAAAATAATAGGGAAAAAATCCTAGTAAGGGAAAGCAATGCTAATGCCATTGTATTTAATTTTGTTATCAATGTTTTACTGAAATAAACTGTCTTTTGTGTGTATTGGGATATTGCGCATAGATTTTTAAAAACATTTCTTTTACCCAATTTGGCCTGACAACATGGGTTGCTCAAAAAACAAGTTGATTAAAAGGCACTTGAAAGTATGTTTAGTGATTTAAAAGAAACTCAAATTACAAAGCAGGCAGTCCTGCTAAGATTTCCTCGAGACACGAGAAGCTGAGCACAGACCAAATACTTTCCCACTTAGTCGCTCATGAAATAGTTTTAAAACTAAGTTTTGAATACATTGTAAAATTTTCCATATTTTTTTCTGTCTTTTGTTTATGGTTAGTGTCATGAGACAAGTCACATTTATTTATGGTATATTCCAAATTTTATTGATATACAGTAATTGCATTGATTGACCTGCTGCACAATAAAACCATGTTAAAATGTTACTCATATACATTTGATTAAAGTTTAAAAAAAAATAAATTATGTTACAATGTAAAAGGTTTTCTAAGCATATTTAATCCTGGATTAAAACCTCCTTACATAAAACATAATAATAGTTTACTTGGAAGAAAGTTTTTTTTTTCATGTATACATAGACATGCTAGTATATCAAAAGTAAGCTAAATATATTCAACACTCAGTGTGCTTCTCTTCATGTATACCTTAATATGTTTGTAGTATACTTCTAGTATACTTGAATAGATGTTTTTTTTTCTTAATGGCATACCAAGACATTCTCCAAAGATAGCATTCATATTTTCATGTACAATAGATTGCACAACAGGGACAATGAGATCAACATTACTGTTTATTAATGCAAACATAAAAATACAACAGATTTGACAGGCATACTTGCTTCTTGACCTATCGACGCTAAAGAGACCTTAACAATAATACAACTTTAAAAATGAGCCACTCAGGGCAGAATTTATCCAAAAGATTTTGCATGTGGTTTGAGTACAAATTACACACTTTTATATGCACATTAGCTTTATCCTAGTACAACACCCTAATGTTTTATTTTAAACAGCTTTTGACCAGTTCTGTCTAGGAAACCTTTTTTTTAAACAAAGTGCTCTGCGCTTTTAGAAATTACATCAACCCTGATCACATCATGTTCTCAGAATACTAAGACTAGACCAGACCAGACTTTGTGTCAGGTTTGCATTTCCTTTTCACTAACATCATATCTTATTTCTGAGTGATTGTGATGATCACAATATCTACATCTTCTTCAGTATTTTCTCTTAGATTCTTAAAGGATTCCATCAAAAACTCCTCAAAAAGATCCTTACAGAATACTGAACCTTCTAAATTTTTTCTCTGGGATCCGTCCGAAGGCAGCTGTTCAGAGCGGCTCTACAGAACTGTTTGTGAGTAGATGGGCCGCTTGTGAATCAGCCTGGCTCCAAAGAACTGCTTGTTGATACGTAGGTAGCTCCTCATGGCTGAAGTCCTCAACCGAGGTCTCGTAGGAATTCTGCATGCAAACTGGAGGAGCTGGGCCGGCCCATTGCATGCCTGTAGGAATGGAAATGATGGTGGGGACAACCTCAGTGGAATGATTTCTGACCTGAGATTCCTCATATGATGGTGGATAGAAGTCGGACCTGATGAGCAAAAAGCAGTTTTTATACACTGTTAGCCAGTTTTTGAATTTTAATTTAATAGATTTGAAGGCAGTAAAATTGAAATGGTAGCTCAGTGGTTAAGACTTTGGACTACTGAGTGGAAGATCATGTGTTCAAATCCCAGCACTGCCAAGCTGCTACTGCTGGGCCCTTGAACAAGGCTGTTAACCTTCAACTGCTCAGTTGTATAAATGTAAATTGCTCTGGATAAGGGCAAATGCTAATAGGCAGGAATAATTTTACTTTATACCACAAAAAATGCTTGAATCTGATTGAGCAGTAGATGTTGATTAATTTAATATAACAGCAGTTCTGACAATTTGCCAGTGGTCTGTGGTTTCCTGGCATTGTGGTTTCCAGGTAACCTCACATGGTGCGATTTTTGTGGTATTAAATTCATGAGAGAGGAAACAAGAGGCTGCTGAGGAAATTAATATAGCTGTTAAACTGATAAAAAGTATGATATGATATTATTGAATAATTAATTAATAATTAATAATAAAACTGTAATCATTATAAAGCCCTGTGATAGATTGACGACCTGACCAGGGTGTTCCCTGCCTCTTGCCTGAGGTCCGCTGAGATTGGCTCCAGCTTCCCCTGCCACCCTGATAGATAAGCATTATAAATAATGGATGGATGGATGGATGGATGGATATTCTGGTATAGGATTAATGAAAAACTTTGTTTACACAGTAACCCCGTTTTGCATTGGACTGCATCACACCACCACTTCGTCAATAATTTTCCTATAACAGCATGTCCTAATCATGTTTCATTCCATACTTATTAATTTAATGTCTATTAATATTTTTCACACAAAAATGCAGAGGCATTTTGCTTAGGATCATTCCTGTCCCATTTTACAAAGTCCACTGAGACAAAACTAATACCAGATAGTGGTATCTGTGTTAACATTAGTTACACTGATAATGATGGATTAATGCCTTTGTCTTTATGATTTATTATCTCTCAGCATAATTTGACATTCTTTTAGTAATGATAATTTCTTGCACAGGCATCATTTTTTTCAATACAGTTACTGCAAAAGCTACCCACGTCTTTCTAAACACATTATCATGTCTCATCCAATGACTGCAGATCCAAATCTTTTATAATGGCAAAGCAAGCCTACCTGTCCACAGTAAAAACCTGAATATCAGCATTTCTAGACCGCCTTATTGAGCGTTTCAGCAGCACGTTCTTTATTCCGTGACTGATAGACCACAACACTCCAGCGGCAATCAGGATGAAGCCCAGGATGATAAAGAGGTAAATGGAGATATCTCTCAGAATCTGCAGTTGTCCACTTTGGATGGACTTGATGTAAGCCCCTACACTGATGAGGATCAAGCCAATGGTGGGCAACACAAGCTCTGCTGCAGACAACAAGTGTTTCCTTGTATTCATGGTATCACTACAGCTAAGACGAAGCTTACAGAGGCACAGCGTCTCCCATCTCAATTTGCAATACTCTGCATCATGGTTTATTAGGAATGGACTGAAGTTTGACCTGCCTGACGTGTTTGTATGGGAAAAAGGGGAATTGGTGAATTAAGCAAGAAGAGGCCACAGCAGCGCTAGTCTAGTAGTATTGTTTGATAAGGCTTGTGTAAGTCTGCGATAAGGCTTGTGTAAAAACAAGGCCGTGCCTACTTTCAGTAAACTCTCATTTGTTTTCAACTCCATGTCAACAGTGCATTATTTTAACAGTGGCAAACTGAGTCTGTGAGGTTTGAGCAACGATATCGACCCTTATCAGGGTCAATAAAAAAACACAACAGATTAAATCAGTGCTGATAAGAATACATCTAATTTTATGTTGTTTGTTTTCATTTAAAAAATTTTTTAACGATTTTCTTCTTTTTATTTTTTTTCTCTTTGTTTGTTCCTTCATTTATTCTTTTCTTTCTCTCTTAGGAGTGGCTTTAACAGTCCAAATAAAATGTAACTATATATATTGCTAACAATGTCCTTATTGTCCCCCAAAGACAGGCTAAATAAAGAATGAAAAAAAAAAGAAAGAAATATTACATTTACAGGCTATTCAAATATTTAGCAGTGTGCTGTAGTATTTCGTTGTGAATTTACTTGCTACTTTAATCATGCTGCTGAGCTTCACTTTATGCCACAATGTTTATTATGATACTGACATTTGTCTGAATAAAAATGTGATATTTAAACCAGGATCACTACTTTAGCTTAGTTTATATGTTCCAAAGATATACTATCATTAATGTTCATACAAGTTGTTTTTTGTATTTAACTTGTAATATTAATACAAGTTGCTTTTTGTACTTCTGAAAGGAAATAGTGTTTAAAATGTATTTCTTATATACAGTGAGCAGAAGTGAGCACACCCCTATGTCATATCACTTAAATGTCAAATGATTCAAAATTGTATCACCTCTCAATAATTGCATTATTTCTAATCTGACAAGTAGACTATTTCCTCTTATGAACAATCAAAAACAAATACTTTAGAAAGACTATATTGAAAATACAGGCCCCTAAGTAGAAACTCAATGCAATAAAAGTGAATACACCTCTGATCACTGACACACAAGTTAGAAAACCTGTGATAACTGAAAGGAAATTGAGTACACCTGTAATTTCCAGTTAGTCTAATTGCATGAACATGGTTATAAAATGACCTGTGAACTCCAGAACTTTCTAAATTTTGGACCTACAATATGGGCTGTGTCTACATGGCGGCATCATGGCTCCACATGGAAAAGAATTGCCAGAGGAATTGAAAAATCTGAGTGTAAGACTTCACAAAGATGGAAAATGATACAAGAAGCCCAGTGACCAACTAAAAATCAGTCGAAACACAGTTGCAGCAGTAATCAGGAGGTATAGACCGAGCTATAGTACCACTAATCAGAGTCGCAGTGGCCATCCTCCTAAAATGACGCCACGGCTGAAAAACAGACGGGCAAGTGCTTCAGACTTGGCACAGGAGTTATCAATGGAAATCAGAGTTTCTGTGAGAGTGCAAAGGACATTGCAAAACATCAACCTCTGTGGAAAAAAAAACCTTGCTTGCTCTTCTGCACAAAACTGCAAGATTAAACTTTGCTAAAGAACATGAAAAGAAGCCTGATGAATATTGGGAGCACAATCTTTGGTCAAATGAGTCAAAGATAAATTTAGTCGGCTCAGATGGGGTCCAGCATGTTTGGCATGAACTGGCCAGGACTACCACAGTGAATGCATGGAGGTGGGACTGTGATGATATGGGACTGCACGAGTACAAAAGGTGTTAGGGAGATGACATTTATAGATGGCACCATGAATGCCTGTGGGTATACCAAAATACTGGCTGACAAGATGAATCCCAGTCTCCAGAAGCTTGGCAGAAGTGGAATATTCCAGCATGATAACGATCCAAAGCACACTGCCAAAATCATGCAAGAGTTCCTAAAGAAGATAAAAATGAATACTATGACCTGGCTGAAACGTCACCTGTCTTGAAACCAACAGAACACCTTTGGAGTATTTTAAAGAGAAAAGTAGTTCACCACAACCCCTCCAGCAAAGAGCAGATCTCCAGAGATTTGTGCAACGCTGGTATCTTGCATGCTGAGGCCGACTGAGTCTGTCGTCAAAAATAAAGGTGGATTTTATATAAGAGCAAATACCCTACTGTTCAACTTAGAAGTAATGCATTGACTGTACACCGATACACTTTTGAATCTTTTGAAATTTAAGTGATATTGCACAGGGGTGTACTTTTTTCAAGTTTGTCACAAGTGTTTAATACATATATAAAGAGGCTTTCAAAGAAGTGCAGACACAAAACGACAAAAGTTCATTATCCATCCTGGCTGAAATATATTTTGTGAAGTTTTCACTCCAGTAGTGATATACAGTACACAGTAACTTTAAGATGTCCATGCAAAGTTTGTCTGTGTCCAAGCAGGAAGCAGGGATCTTTCTCCAGACTAAACACATCGCAAAACATAAATGGGCACTATAATTTTGAATGAGTAGTAACCTCGTGAATGAACATGGCCATAAGTTTATGAATGATTTATGAATGATTACAGTTCCTACGTCATTCATCTAACACTTTGCTTTGAAATGAATGATTTGGATGATTGGGAAACTTTATTGTATAACATTGAGTTAATGATAAGGTTTATAACTTGTATCAAGATGTTGTTATCTGCAAATGGCTGACCCTTTATTTTATCTTCAGGAGTACAGGGTTGTTTAAGTTCAAACTAAAGATGTGCAAACTAAGTTTTATTAAAATATAGCCAACACAAAAAATGACACTTTGTTTGTGGTATTAATAGGAATATGGAAAATATGAAATATCGAAATATATAAAATTCTGGTTTCTCCAAACCACCCTTATCAAAGGGCAGCATAAGGTCTGTTATGGAAATACTTATAAGATCTATATCCTGTATGTCAGTAAAGCAATATGTCATTCTTGTTTATGTCATATATGTCATATGTCAGTGCTCCCTAAATTCCATCAGCATGTGGACTTTGTAACGAGAGGGGGGAACTTGGATCTTATTTATACAAACATCCCAAGTGCCTACCCAAGTACCCGCCCACACCTTGGATACTCAGATCCACATCTCTATTATGGTAATCCCAGCATACAGACCACTCGTCAGACACTCAAAACCAGTTTTGAAACAGGTGAAAACCTAGCCTGCAGGGGTCATCTCTGCTCTTTGGGAATGTTTTGAGCACACTGACTGACGTGTTCAGGGAGGCTGCAACTGATGGCAACTGCACCAACTTGGAGGAGTTCACAGCATCAACGACCAGCTACATCAGTAAGTGCCTTGATGACATCACTGTCTCCAAGATCATCACTACACGCTCCAACGAGAAGCCATGGACGACTCCAAAGTGCGTGCGCAACTGAAGACCCGAGACTCTGCCTTCAGATCAGCTGACAAGGCAGGCCTGGGCCATCAGAGTGGCAAAGTGCACACACGCCCAGAGAATCCACAGCCACTGGTGCCAGGCATGTGGCAGGACATCCAGGCCACCACCAACTACAGGACAATATCACCTGCCTGTGATAGTGATGCCTCCCTCCCAGATGTGCTGAAAAACTTCTACGCTCGGTTTCTGATGTGGTGGCGAGGAACACCACCTCTCCTCCCAACAACTAGGTGCTCTGTATGACCATAGCCAATGTGAGGAAAACTCATAAGTTAACCCATGGAAGGCTGCTGGACCAGACAATATTCCTGGCAGAGTGCTCAAAGGACATGCAGACCAGCTGGCAGATGTTCTCACTGACATTTTCCTGAGCAACACCATAATTCCAATGTGCTTCAAGACCACCACCATCGTCCCTGTGCTGAAGAAGTCTTCAGTGTCCTGCCTCAATGACTATCGTCCCGTCGCATTCACACCCATCATCATGAAGTGCTTCGAGAGGCTCATCACAAGGCGCACCAAGACCCTGCTGCCCCCCTCACCGGTCCCTCTCATCTCCCTCTCATCAAACAACCATTCACACTCACATTCATACCTTTGGGCAATTTAGAGTAGCTAGTTAACCTAATCTGCATGTCTTTGGAATGTAGGAGGAAACCGGAGCACCCGGAGGAAACCCATACAGGCACGAGGAGAACATGCAAACTCAACATAGTGTATATTATTATTATTATTATTATTATTATTATTATAGAATTTCAATAAAGTAATCGGAAAATACCACCTGGAACCCTAGGGAATCCTCATAGGATTACTTAAGTGCACTTATTCGCCATTATATCTTCCATACATGACTACAAAATAGCAAAACTTCCAAAATAGTGTACTCTGTTGGGATGTATATCATCATCACGGTCTTATCCTGCTGTTTAGTTGAACGCCTGTAGGTGGCACTAATGATGCTGTCATTAAAATGAAGACGACGAAGAAGACGTCTTGAAAGCGTATTCGTGTGACGTCAGAGAGCCACTTCCGCTTTCATTGAAACCGTAGCGACAAATCAGTTACAAGGTATTGTTTTTTTCTCAGGTGGGTTAGTTTTTTTCCCCCTCAAATCTGCGGCTCATATCTTGTATGTTAGCGTCAGTTTGTAAATATTCGGCGAGTCGGGAAATCATTATAACCTCAGCCGCATTTCTCTCAGGGTATGCTAACTTAATTAGCATCATAGCTAACGTTAGCTAGCTGATTCAAGGAACTCAGTGGGGTAATGTTATAGTTTTAAATAGAGCCGTAGAGGTTAAATAGTTCACTAACGTAAACGCTGTTTTATTTAGGCATGGCGCAGTGAGTTACTTAAACAGGTTTGTGGTGTAACTGCTGAGGAGACTGTGATTTCCGGTAGCAGTGCGGTGCCTCTGCATCTGCTACATCGAAAAGGCATGATCCAGTGTCAGTATTAACCCTTTCATGCACATTATTCAAACAAAACATTAAGATTCTTTAGTTTTTTTAATTACTTAAAATTGCATGGCATTAATTTTGACAAAATATCACTAATGTTAAAAAGCAAATGGATTGCCCATGTGTGGGAATAATATGAGTAAAAAGGATAAAACATTATACTTTAAATTTGATTATAAGCCAGTGTTGATAACCAGCATATATATTTTTTTAATAAAATCTCATTTTTAGAATGTTGCATATTCTTGACATTTACAAAATTTCAAAATTGTGTGTTCAGTAAAGTGAACACTAAAGTCTGGAACAAAAATATTTGTCCCTGATATTGAATTTTGTGTAGAAAGTTTAAAATGGTCTAGAGAGCAACTAAAATCAGGAGAAAGCTTTATAATAAGTTACAATAATGGTCTCAAGTGAATTGGAGGTGATTTACATATTATGCTAAAAAAAAAAAAAGGTTATTGCAATAGTCCAATAGTTATTTGCGTGAATCAATTGACAAATAATTAACTATTTGACTTAACTGTGGCTAGTAAATGACAAAGACTGTAACATATCATTTGGCATTGTTTTGTTAATTGGTCTCCCTCAAATTATGTTAAACAAAACTATAAGCAAGTTCACATTTAACATTTGTCCTCTCGGACTAATCTGTTGTTTGTTCGCTGTTACAGTAACTAATACCGGGATCAGACTACATGATATTTTTGTCTTTCACAATAGACACCATGTCAGGTTAGATGATTATAGTGCTGTACGTTCTTGCCATGATTTGGTCAGGAGACTGGCAACACTACAAGTTCGACTCCAACCGATTATCCTTCACATCCTTGCGTGTCATCGGGGAGGAGGGTCAAGAAATTGTCGATCATGGCTATTAAGGACCATGTTGTAGGAGTTGTGAAACTAGGCAAGAAAATACAAATAATTCTGACATGCTGGATTTTTTTTGTCGTGGGGAGTCCCAGATGCCATATTGCTGTTCTTCGGTTATGTCACGCTACAAGGCCTGTTTGTCATTCCCAAAGTTCATATCCGGACCCGATCCTGCTACAGATTTGTCAGCTACAACAAAATCATATCCAAATTGGGCTGAATTCAATTAGTCTGATCCTGGCATAACTCTAAACTGTACTAGATCACATAGATGTTGATGCTTTGATGCTTCATTAATCTTAACAAACCAAATTTAACCAAGCTAAACTTAACCGGCCTCACTGAACAATGAAATTGTTAGTCTGCTACATTCTTCGAAAAACATCAAACCCCCTTCCATGAAATGTATTATGTAGCAATAATGTCAGCCATTTAGCATAGTCCAATTTATTTTAATGCACGCATCAATGTGTAGCTAATCTTCACATACTGCTTTGTACTATGCTTTTACTTTGTTGAGCGAAACTTCCAGTGTTTTAGGTTTTGCTCTTTTGACTCCTTTGGTGTTGCTGCCATCGTTTAAAGTTCTGGCTGTGACATGTAAAGTATTTCTTCCATGGTGTTGCAGATGTGTTTGGAATCAAGAGAGTATGATCACCTTCATTTTTTCTATCATTTGCACATTTAAGGGTCACAAATTTGTGTTAAAGTTCACATGGCTTCTTGTTATTTAAGCACAATGCAAGTAAAAAAGTTGGTCTGG
The DNA here is from genome assembly GCA_028570945.1 of Gogo arcuatus. Classification (NCBI taxonomy): domain Eukaryota; kingdom Metazoa; phylum Chordata; class Actinopteri; order Siluriformes; family Anchariidae; genus Gogo; species Gogo arcuatus. The sequence goes on from JAOTRR010000033.1 coordinate 10,610,689, forward strand.
TTTTTTTTGTGTTTTCTTTAAAATGACCTGACAGTGTTTGACCTGAAAACAGTTTTGCACACTGTGCTCTGTGGTGCTTTAGTAGCAGAGCTGCTGCTGCCCTCAGAGGCTTCACTATTGTATTACATTCTAGCCAGAAATAGATGTTTGCTCTTATATTATTACATATTTCATAAAACTCCACATTGATTGTGATGATTGATAATTTTAAAAAAAAACAATTTTTCTGGTTTGTTCTTTTCCTTAGAGCACTTCGTTTGGAGGTGAGCGCTCATCAGAAGATGATTGACGTTAAAGCCTGGGCGGAGTACGTGGTGGAGTGGGCCGCCAAAGACCCCTACGGCTTCCTCACAACAGTCATCCTGGCCTTGACCCCACTTTTCATCGCCAGCGCTCTGCTTTCCTGGAAACTTGCGAAGATGATCGAGGCCAGGGATCGCGAGCAGAAAAGGAAGCAGAAGCGACAGGAGAACATAGCAAAAGCCAAGAGACCCAAAAAGGACTGAACTGAAACAGCTAAGGCATGCAGAGGGATTAATGCATATGTTCCTGTGTTTAAAAAAAAAAAAAAGCCTCCACTCGCAGCTGTGCAGAACCCAGAGCAGCTCCTGCAGGGGCTTTGGGTGAAACGGGGCTTTGAGATGGCCTTATCACTCGCTACGAGAGTGCACGTCATGCGGGCTGATTAATTGAGATCACTTTTGTAGAACTGCAGTGGTTTTTTTTTTTTTCTTTTCTGGAAAATTCACTGCTGTAACACAATTGCAGCCCTCAGCATTCCAATACTTTCTAATGTTGACCTTTTCCAATACCATCCACTAAAGTTTTTATTATTGTTGTTATTAAAAAGAGCTCTTACCAGCCTGAATTGTCTTAATGTTTGTCCAATCCATGTGGCTCTGCTTTAAGAGTTGTGATAGTATTTTACTGATGTTGTCTGAGAATTCAGAATGACCATCTCAAATTTGGGCAAATAACACAACTGCAAATTACACACCACAATTTATTTATTAAATACTGTCTAAAAAAGGTGCACATACCTTAGACATATGGAAAAAGTTCAAGGGGTCAGTGTTAAAGGAACCCTCCACTCTGAAACTCATGTTTATTGAATTATTTGTGACGTGTTTAGTGGTGTTAGTCTGTTGGTTGGCGTTGTCTCATTGTTCTTCCCGTGAGGTTTTGTGTCATGATGATGTCACAGATTTCACTTAGGTTTTACTGTTTGCTCCTAGAAACAAGAGCGTCTTTTTCCACTCATCATTTTCTAGCAATGTTCAATATTAGATTAATGAGAAAAATGCATCGTAGTGGAGACGAGCAGAAACGAGTTACTGATCTCCAAGGTGACGAGCACGATGGCGTTGATGGTGGTATTAGAATGAAAGCTGAAGCTGATCTGTTTGAGCAGAGTATACAGAGGAGGAGGTGAGAGAGCTGGAAACTAAAGGACTAAAGTGCTGCTGCATTGTTCTCTTTAGGAAGAGACAAATTCCCCCTTACATCGCTGATAGCAAATAGTCAAACGGCATTGTGGGCAAGTGAAAACAGACCCAAAGATCAATAAAATAATTTTAAATTAAAAAAGTTTGTTACAAAATAATGCTGGACAACATTGAAGATGTGTTAATTATAAAGATTAAGGAGTCTTTCAAGTGGATTTTTTGTCTGTTCAGGCATCAAATCCATCTTCGAGACAAACCTGATGACTATCGGGGGTAGTCAGAGACACATATGGCGATATGACATGCAACATGAATGATAATGTGTCTTCAAAACCAGTGTAAAGCAAGAGAAAAAACGTTGAAGTGTTTGGGCCTCATTTGTAAGGTGCTTCGTGTATAAACATCTGCCTAAGGGCTGTTACACAATCATGGTTGTCTTTTTGAATAACGCCAACTAACTCCTGCAACTAGGTCCAGTATGTATGCATGCTGGAGTTTCTTATACCTTATTTTACAGGAACACACCAACCCTACCTACAGCAGTAATGTCTCATAAGTTCTTATAAATATGTTTGTAAGAGTGAAATGCCGGCTCAGTTTTGACCTTGTGGTCATTTCATTTAATTCTACTGTAAATATTACACTTACATTTTACTGGTTAAATTCAGAATTGCATTTTTTAGCACTAACTAGGTTTTACTTT
>JAOTRR010000033.1:10688482-10703240 GCA_028570945.1 Gogo arcuatus
TTATCTGGGTGTGTTAGTCCGACTTTGAGAAAATCGATTTAGTACGATTTCAGTCAGACTAACACGTTTACATGTGTTTTTAAAAGTCCGGTTTTAGTCGGACTAACGCAATAAATAGATTTTCTCTAAGGTCATGTAAACGCACTAGCTTCCAAAACATGAGGGCAGAGGTTCGTTTCCTAAACCTGATCCATGCAGGGACTGAAAACCAGATGGATTCACTTTACTCAGTTCAATTTCGGTTCTCGGTTACTTTGTTTCCAGCTAGTCCTTGTGATGGCTGGGATGGAGAGAAGAAAATAGGTTACCGAGTTGTAAAGGACATTCTGCTCTACTATATGGTCCTTCAAATCAAGAATAACGAGGTCAGCCACAGAGAGCCTGAGTGAGGGAGCCTCAGTTACTGTGCCATGTAGAACAGAATGTGCAATCAATGACAATGGGAGAGATGGAGCTCAGAAGAACGAGTACTGCTCCACTTCCTCAGAATCACCCCATCCCCCTATTTTGCCCAGAAACCATCCAATCTACGTACATGGATCACCACTATTTTCCTCAAAAAAGTGACAAATTGATACATTACAGAACCATATGCAATGTGTTTTAGGTTGCTGCAGAGTTTGCAGTTTGATGAGCATGTCCATTTTACACATCTACACCCCTTTAGAGTGAACATGGCTGTCCTCTGTCTAACACCAACTCCATATTTAACACTTTCCAATATATTTTCTTTCCAATATATTTTCTTCAAGCTCAGTGTCGGTAATCCTTAGTTGAAAATCCTTGATTTTGTGTAGCTGGTGCTAGATGACACAGTGGGGGTTGGGCCAGCTCTATTGAACTCTGTGGACAGACTCATGAGGTTCTGCTGCATTCCGACTGTGTGTGTGTGCATGTGTGTGTGCGCGCGTACATGATACATCCTGCGCTGTTACAAAACACCAGTCAACATGATTTTTTTTTTCTTCAATGGATTAAAGTGGCGTAGACAAAATAGTCTGGCGATTCACTTTGGACTTAATAGTGGGAGCAGCACAAATTAAAGAAACTTAATTTTCATTGATGGAATTTTAAAACTGAACTTAGTCTCTCATTTTATTTCTTGTATCACTGTAAAATAAAGTAGCACATATGATGCTGTAATGGAGGGCAAAATGAAATGGAAAAACAAATTTTTCCCCTAAATCTTCTCTCAGATTGTTCCACTTCAGTTTTAGTATTATACATGTGATGGCCTGGTGCAAATAGTCCAAAGCATCAACCAAAAATCATGTACAAACAATTTGGTGACTTTGGTTTAATAAATAAAAGGTAGCTCCTTCCTAGAATTGAGCACATTTTCTAGCTTCGCTTGGCTTGAAAGTCTGGAAAGCCACAATTTTCAGACTTACTTATGCTAAAAGGTAATTAATGTAGTCTAGTTATGGCTATATGACTGATTGGAATAATAATATACTGTCAAAAAAAAGAGCTACAGTACAGGTACATGTTTGTACCCCAGAGGACCAAAAATGTAAATGTAGAGGGTCCAATTACATGTTTAAAATGCCTTAAAAGGCACAAAACATTAACTTTCTCCTGTTACTAAACAACAAAAGCCTAGGTGTTTGTACCCTGAAGGAAACAACTCTCTACATATTTGCCTGAGAGTGATGGAGCCCAGTGGGTTTTTGTATATAGACATGATTTTACCAGGACATTGAGTTTGGCTATGTATATATCTTGGTTTTAATTTTGTTGAATTGTCAGCATTTGGTCTGCAATGAGAAGGCTTATTCCACTGCAGGGGCACAAAAGGACAGTGTTGTTAGGTTTCAGTGTACTACAGTACAGTCCAGTAATTTCACTATAATAGTTAATGAAAAAGATCTCCCTACCCTCAACACACATGGCCCAAATCATTTAAGGGCTTACAGATTAAGTTATGGTTTGGCTCATGTGATAAGAACCTATGTAATTGGAAAAGACAGTTTATACTAAAGTTAAAATACATTAAGTTTCCCATAAGTCACATCAATTTGTTTTATTAGTCAATGTTAAAACCATAAACTTTAATATTAATTAAACCATAATGTTAAAAAAGCACGGCACGATGGTGCAGTGGTTAGTACAGTCGCCTCACAGCTAGCTGGGGGCTTTCTGTATGGAGTTTGCATGTTCTCCCCGTACCTGCATGGGTTTCCTCTGGGTGCTCCAGTTTCCTCCCACAGTCCAAAGACTGATTGCGGATTAGGTCAACTGGTTATTCTAAATTGCCCATAGGTGTGAATGTGAGTTTGAATGTTTGTTCGTCTCTGTGTTAGCCCCATGATGGATTGGCAACCTGCCCAAGGTGTACCCCACATCTCGCCTGACGTCAGCTGGGATTGGCTCCAGCTTCCCCCCTGCAACCCTGACAAAGTGGTACAGAAAATGGATGGATGTTAACAAAGCAAAAGTTAACACATGAATTAATTGTTGTTTGTTTAAATATGAATCAAATAACTTGCATGAACTGTTTATTTTATCCATGACTAAAAATAACATCAATTAATATTTATTAATTTTCAGTACTTAAATGTAAATTATTAACTGAACTGTGTTATAAACATTTCTAGTGAACTTGGAAACATTGCTAGTATAACACCACAAACATATGTATTAAATCTTTAGTTCACTGTGAACCTTTTAATTAATTTCCAGGAAGTCACTACATAAACATGAATGAGGAAAACAACAAGGAAAACAGGGCATGAATCAAGGCTTAGAAACACACATTAACATGGACGAGACTTTGCCTTGAAACAACACAAACACAAGGGCTTAAATAGAGAAACTAACCAGGAATGAATACAAAAGAGACGAGAGCGACCAATGACAAGACAGGGGCAGAGACAAGACCTGAACCAAAAAAAAGCATACGTGTCTATATAAATATAAACACAAAAGCACTGATGTTTGCTCAGCATGTGCTGAACACTGTAGCTTTTGCTGAGAGGGGGAATTCATGACAGAACCTCCCCATTAAGGTGCAGCTTCCTGGTGTCCTACGGCTGGCATTGTCCAAAAGGACTGATGTCCTCGGCGAAGTGGGGAGGTGGAGTGACGTCCTCTGCAGAGCAGGGGGCAGAGCAATGTCCTTAAGAGAGCTGGAAGGTGGAGCGACGTCCGTTGCAAAGTGGGGAAGCAGAACAACCCTCTGCAAAAAACAGGAGGCAGGCACATTACAGCCAGACAGAATGACTCTGGGAACCAACCCACCTGCTGGTCAGGACTGGAGGCCAGGTGCTCGAGGAATCAGCATTCCGGCTTGTCTGGGCAGTGGTCAGATGACTCAAGGATCATAGCTGGCTGGTTAGTAGCAGAGTCAGGTGGCAGAACGACGTCATCTGCAAATTCATCAGGTGGCGGGACAATGAAGTCTGCTGGTAGCATAGCGATGGCATCATTCATGAAGTCAGAAAGTGGAGTACCACTGTCATCCGCAAAATCAGGAGGTGGTGCGATGACATCATCCACAAAGTCAGGAGCTGGCACAACAACGTCCTCACCAAAGTCAGGAAATGGACTGGATTGGATGAGAGAGGCCTCGTTGGCCTTGAGCTTTGGCTTGGTTTGAGAGGCTGTCTTGTCAGCCTTGTGCTTAGTCTTTGCTGGGGAGGCCATATCATCTATCCTGTGCTTGGGTGTGGCTTGAGACTTCATTCCCCCTCTGTCTCTAGTTGTCCTCTCAGTGCAGTAGCCTGTGTTTGGCCGACTGGATTTGGCTGACATGCAGGTTATAGCCCCCTCCCAAAAGAATTGTAAGGGAGGCTTGTACCTGGGCAGCAGAAACAACTTCTCAGGAGGCTGGAAAACTCTGCTGTGTTGTCCAGGCTTGGGTGTCCTCAGGCGACCAGGGTTTCAGCCCATTGATGCAGTCTGCCGGTAAACCGTGATAATATGAACCTCACTGTGTCTCTCATCAGGCTTAGGATCCGCCAAGTACAACCAGTACAGTTTGCACTGCAAGATTAATCCATCCGGTGGAAACTTGATGCCATCATATTCGCTCGGTGCAACCCAGAGAACTGAGAGCAGGAAATGCACCAAGTCATATGCTGGCATAGAAAGAGAGAGAGAGGGCGTGGCTTACCGGAATTCATGGCAGAAATCTGATTGGTCAGGAGGTGTTGATTTAATTTTCTGTAATAGCAGCTCTGACAGTAGTCACAGGTTTATAGTAAGGCTTCCATTCTTATACATTATCATTTCTATAATAACATCTTACACAGGGATGAATAGCGGATGCTGTTGCTTTAAGTTTTCTTTGCAGTTTCTCAGTGACGAGCTGCACTTTTTGCCTTGTTAATAAAAATTACTGTTTATAACGTTAGATGTTCCCCAAATTGTGTGAATTTCCCTATGGGATGAATAAAGTAATCTGTCTGTCTGTCCACATATATGTATGTAACCCCCTCACACCACTCCATCATTGATTTATTTTCCTATAACAGCACCCCAATGCAAGCTAATGCAAGCATCAGTTACTTTAGTAGAAATAATAATGGTTTATTAATGCTGAAATTTATGGTTTATTAAAGGAGCAATAGTTGATTTTTAAAAATTTCTTACTTGTATAAATAACCTGTAAAATATGTAGAACAATGAACAATAATTGTTTAAGCCATGGCCGGCCTCAGCACACGTGTATTAAGCAGCTGAGAAAACCCATTTGGAAAGCTGACTTCCTGTCCGGAACGCTTGTTTGTGTTTGGATGGATCTCCTGTCAGTCATTTTCTAGACACGCTAGATCCTGGGGGCAGAGCTTCCTGAACATGGGCAAGAACAGGAGGTGGGCTCAAAAATCATTCAAATGTCAAACCCACCTAATTAATTGTTAGAGACCTAACCTTGAAAAAAAAAAAAACACAAAAAACTTAATGTACGTTTAACTTGTGCAGTAAATAATGTTAGTTTTGGGAATGTTAATGTAATGTGCTAGATTAATAAGTAACTACAATTTTATATTTGTCATCTGCTACCTAAAAACTCACATTGTTATGGAACCCTTACGTTGAGAATATTCAAGGGCTGAAGCTTCTCTTCTCCTCTCCTCTTTTGATCTGTTGAGTATAACACTTTCTGCTTTCATCACAGCTTCATAGTATTGAAATGCGTATCCAAAAATAGGTCTGAGTTCTTTCTCATGTTTCAGATTGCTTTCCTTCCATAACAAGATAATAATGTAAAATAATATCCAGCATATCCAGTATATTTAATTGTGTGTGTTTCAGACAGGGACAGTAATGTCTTCCTTCCCTTTCCACCAAATGGCACTTTAAGAGGAGCATTATTACCCATGGTGAAATAAAGGCATGCTTGCCAATCCAGTGAAATGAGAAAATAAGTAAGTGCTTGAACCCCTTCCCCTGTTTTAGCAAATGCAAATTTACAGTTCACTTTTAGACCTGTGATTATATGTCTTCAATGTTCATACAGAAGATTAACTGGGTCTCTGCCTTTTTTCAAAATAATTAATCAAGCAAGTAAGCTTAAAGACAACATGAAAAAGAAGTCATCATTTTTTTCATAATGTGATGTATTTCAGAGTGAAACAGGATATTTGGCCATGAAGTAATGTAATGTCATTTATAACACACTGCTGTTGAATTCATGATTCTGACTGGTCAGAAGGTGGTAATTAATTTTCTTTATACCACAGAAAAAAAAATCACAGGTTTATATTAAATGTTCTTGTTCTAATATTATTATTTCTATAGTAACAACTTACACAGGGACTTGTATGGCGGGACTCCGCATAAAAGTTTTCTGTGAGGAGATGTTTATTTAGCTTATTTGGAAGGAGTCTCCAGTGTCAGCACTTTGTAACAGTTAATGTTGTAATTTTGTTTTCACACATGAGAGAGTATTCAGGACTGAGGGTTTTGCTCCTTCTGGGCAAAATGAAAATCTGCATTTTTTTTTTTTTTTTTGTCTTGTTCACTTCAACCTCAAGAGGAAGAAAAAAAAAAGAGAGGCTCTTGAGAGAATTACTGTTATGTAACTGTTAGTGATAACGGATATAGATGTTCCATAGCATTAAACGTAACTATAAATGGACAAAAATATGTGTTCTTTAATAAATAAGAAATTGTAATTGTTGGCAAATTGCTGTGATATAGAATTAAGCACTTTGGGACATACGGTTCCCTTTTTGCTGATTAGTTTCCTCTAACAGCATGCCTCATCATATTCATAGCATTAATATAACAAAATGTTCTGCTGCCATAATTTAACATTCAAAAATAAGATGACCTTCAGAGACAGTCTAATGTCTGGATTTTGATTAAAGATCACAATTTTTATTGGCTTTGTGATACTGCACCATATGACCAGGAGCATGAACTACAATGGGAACAAAAGGTGAAGTTATCGTCAGTCTAGGTACTGAATCTATTCTTGTTGTTAAACTGTGTAAAATGATCTTGACCTCTGTCTCTTCTCTCTCTATCTCCCTCTCTCCTCCTCGATGTCAGTAATGATTCTCTGCAGTCTCGAGAGCCTCAATTAGGACAGCACCCAGATAAAGTGATTTTATTTGTCTCACCCAGGAGGCATTGTGCAGAATACTATTCAATTATGCGCTATGTAGATTAGATGCAAAGTCATTGTATAGGCTTCAGTGGTTTGAGACCATAAATATTTGAGAGATCAATTTTTCCAAAGTGGAATTAATCTTCTGGAGTGAGAATTGTATTAAAAAATTGTCCATCTTTGTTATGCTTCTTTTTTTTTTTTTTTTTTTACTGTATTTATCACTGACCTTACCTCCTTAGTCAGCAACATTAAGATGCAAATAAAATAAAATCAAAAACAGAAATGGTTTGCACCAGAACGTTTAACTTTGCTCTGAATTGAAGAATAAGGCATAATGATGCATAGTGAATAATATTTTAATATGCAATGCTTTAATTTTTTGCTCTGATTTCTATGCTATTATATATGAGTGTCATTGTGCTTCATGTCCTGAGGATAGATATATTTGAGTGACAATCTCTTTCTGTCTGTCTTTCTCTCTCATCATGCCCTTTACTGTGGAATTTCTCCGGTCTATCCCTGATGCCCAATTACATCTCTAAGGTAAGAGTGCCTGGGCTTCTACTATTGATTGAAAGCTACTGAAATAGCTTTGGTTGTCTTTTCTTTCGTGTCCTGGTTTGCAATGTGAGTGCATCTGTTTAAAACCTCTAGCACAGATGTGTTTGCATTACAGTATAATATAATTCATATTGCAGAGGCTGGTAAGGTAGGAAAGAAAAAAAAAAAGAAGAGTTCTTTCCTATTCAAGAAAGGGCATGTTGTATTGTGATGGTGCACCTGGCTGTCAGGAAGTTCTCCGCTTTAATGAAAGGCCGTTGTTTGGACATTAGGAGACCCAGCGTATTTTAAATGCTGCTGACATCTACATTTATCTGCAGCAGCAGAGCCTGGGCATGCAGCATACATTATTCAGAGGAGGGAAATCATCATGTCGAAATGAAATGTGTTTTAGTCCGGTTTTCCTCAACTTTAATGAAATCATTAACACTAGCTTCATTTTTATCCACGTTGCCGGCCCGGCTGATAGGCTCTGACTGTAGCTCCTGGCAGTCGGCACGATGAAGTCTGTCTCATCGACACATGGGTGTGGGAGAGATTAATAGCTGGGCATGGAATTCAATATTTGCAACTTGCCAGGGAGTATGAAAAAGAGACGCTGTTTAAAAAAGAAAAAATTTAAGTATTTAGTTATGCACTGCCTCTATATTGATGCCGTAAATCAGGATTTGTTGTATTTTCTATTGCTCCATCGTTTTGAATTGTTGATGAACTCTGTGTGACCCATGAAGCATTTTTTGCACTGGTTGTGACTGGAATGCAGTGTCCAGCATGTTCAAGTGTGTGCAAAACACACATACAGCTGGTGTGTGTTTACGGCTGTTTTCAAGGATCCAGGGCTGGGTCAGTCTTTCTGCCAGCATTCTCAGTTTTGCAAGACCCTCGAAGTGTCAAAGCCTCTGTAGGGGAGCAGATTGGTTTGGTTTAGTGAAGAGAGAGAGAGATGGCTAAAACAGGCTCGTACCATTAGCATAGCATAGACAGCGTAGTGTTTAACTCCTGATGTAACAAAACACTTGGATGACAACAGCAGACGGTCAAAAATCCATAGGTGTAAGCAAGAGTATGTTTATTTCGCCTCAGCTTTACCAACTGCAATTTGTACTCTTCTTCAGATGTATTCCATGGAGACTTTTTTAAAACTTATGGTTTGTTCTGTGGCTGAAAAAAATAGCTCTGAACGAATAAATCATAACCAGAATTTAGGCCTTGGTGTGTCCTCAAGGCCAGAGCTGGAGCTGTGTGAGGACACAGTGTTGAATGTGAAGGCCCTTCTGTTTCTGATCTGTAAGACTTACATCTGCCACTCATCAGAGACTAGGGGTAGGTGATGTGATATGATATAATTAAGGTAGGTTTTTTCTTTTCATTGCATTCAGATCTCTTGTTGTCAGTGACCGATAGTGGCTAATTGTCAAGAAAACCATACTGGGCAAGCGCTGTTGTTTTCATTCACCTAGCATTTTCTGTAAACATTTTTGCCCCCCAAGCAATGGTTTGCCGCAGCAAGAAGGTGCTGTAGTTCCTCCTCTTGATACACTAAATGGCCAAAAGTTTGTGGACACCTGACCATCACACCCATACTGTTCACATTCTTTGTGAACATCCCATTCCAGCTGTAGTTCCCTTTGCTGTTATAATAACCTCCATTCATTTGCGAAAGCTTTCCACTAGATTTTTGAGCATGGCTGTTGGGATTTGTCCATTCAGCCACAAGCTCATTAATGAGGTCAGGCACTGATCGAGCGAAGAGGCCAAGGGTGCAGTTGGCGTTCCAGTTTATTCCAAAGCTGTTCAGTGGGGTTGAGATCAGGGTTCTGTGTAAGCCACAGCAAACAACATCTTCATGGAGCTCGCTTTGTGCACAGGGTCATTGTTATGCTGGAACAGGTTTGGGCTCCTTAGTTCCACTGAAGGGAAATCTTAATGTTTCAGCATACAAAGATGTTCTATACAGCTGTGTGCTTCCAACTTTGTGGAAACAGTATCAGGGAAACACCACATGGGTTTGATGGTAAGGTGTCCACAAACTTCTGGCCTTATTGTGTATTTTACAGAGCACAATTTGCGATCTGCTTTGCTTTGATTGCCATCATTAATCGTCAAATATGTCCAGATCGCTGTCATTTCCTGTTGACTGTTCATTAGCCTGACACCACACAATAGAATTACATTTCATAGTATCACATGGTATCGGTTGTTGGTATGATTTATGAGTAAATGAGCATGATATTGGACCAATACCCAATACCGGAGTAAATTTTGATGCTTCCATAATATCATGATATTACTCAGTCTTACATGAACCACAAGTCCTCCTTTCAGAACCATTGGACAGAGACCAACATGCTGTACCAAAAAGCCCATAGATAAATCCTTCATTTTATTTTATTGACCATTTTTTATATATTTATTTATTTATTTGAATAGAGGTGAGGAATTTGGCAGAATGCAGTGATAACTTTAAAGAGCAACAGCTTAAAAGCTGCAATGATAACTCACATTTCCACAAATCAGTTACCCTTGATTATGATCGGTGATGGTATTTGCGGGGAATTGTATTTGGTCCCTTCTAGCTGTGATAAGACAAAGAGCGGCTAGCTGAGGAAAAGCCAAAAGCTCTATGTGTAAATTACAATGACAAATGTGAGCACTGTATTCTCAAGTCGTCCTGTTGGATGTGTTTGTGATTCATATACAGCAGCTCTGTATGAACCAGACTGTAGTCTAACTGTTGTCTCGTGTCAGAAGCCTGATGTGACTGGTTTAGTTGCGGTTGAAAGGTCAGAGCTGGAGCTGCTGCCTGTGTTGAAAATCTCGGCACGACGCTGTGCCGCTGCATCTGCACTCCTGACATTTCTGGGCCATTCTATCAAGCAGGGCCACGAGGAGACCCGAAACCCATGATTAGTTTTGAAGCCAGGTTGAGTGATAGTACTATTAGATTTCTTATTTCTTCCACCTCTATCTATTTCATATGGTGTTTGTGTGTGCCTCCGAATGTGTGTGCGTGTCTCTGAGTGTGTGTGTGTGTGTGTGCACGCGTGCGCGCGCGCGTGTGTGTGTGTGTGTGTGTACTGGGGGAAACTGCAAGCCAATAAGTTTCATCTGGCTCAGGTAACCACTCCAAACCCATGAAGAAGAATGTAAACATTTGTGTTTTTTGAGGTTGGAAATTCTCACTGTGTCAGTGGATTTATGCAGATGTTTTGCATAATGGTGCAACAGCAGATTTGATTTTTGCGTCAATGCTGCATGAGACAGTGCTGTCGTTTCATCTCACCCTTGTGACTGGGTTACATGACATCTCCAGCTGTGAACAATACATTCTTCCCTGTCAAACTTAAAATAAACAGACCTAAGACCTGTCATTTCACAGCACTGAGTGATTACAAAAGTATTTTCATATATGAGGCAACCAGTAGAGATTGGCTTTCAGCTGCACTGTAATTTCGCTCTCAATGACTCACCCTCAAGTCAACAGACACACAAATCTCAGAAATATCCGAAGAAAATGCACAAACTTGTATATTGTGTTTGTCAGTGTATAGTTTGCGGAATAATATGAAGCCTAAAACTTGTAGCAATAAATACAGCACACTTTAAAGCTAGATGAACAGATGGCATGGTCCCCAAATCCCACACTAACTGGAGCTTCAGTTCAGTGGTTTGGTTATAATTATCTGCGAGGATAGCCAATCGAAGTACTCTACAAAATGAATCTTGGGAGCATCATGTCTCAGATCTTTATATAATTAAATATCACAGTTTAAATCTCAAGACACAGAACACAAGTGTATGGAATGCAGTAGAGTGCTGCCATCTTGTGGTGAAAAACAATTAATAATGCAGGATTTTCATATTTAGAAAGCAGTTCTTAGGTTCTGGAGGAATCCCTTCTGCTAGGAAAACCGTTTGTTGTAAGGTTCTACATAAAACCTTTAAGAGTTTTATAAACTAATGCTAATGTAAATTAAAGGCCTAAAAGGTTTTTTTCTACAAGAAGAATAAGAGCTACATAAATCTAATAAATAAGGTGCATATTTAAGTTAAATGGTAAAAAGCAGGTTATATTGCTCAGATGCTTTGATAAATGAGTTCTTATATATTGCCATGTTCCTAGTGATGTATGTATCCGGTATCAGATTTGATGCTGTCCTGTGATGCTGGATCGGTATTGGATTGAATTTTGTGTATTTACAGATTTGATCCACTGACATACTGTATACAATGTTCGATGTTAACTGGCACAATATACGTTACACCATCATCCTGGTATTTTGTGGAGCCAACCAAAGATTTCAGAGTTGGCTTGCTTACTAAGAGGGAGTCTGTAAATGATAGAGTAACATTAATGATGGGTTGGCTACACTAAATTGCTCTGAGTGTGCCAATGCTTGTGCATGGTGGCCTGCGATGGACTGGCATCCCTTCCTACTACTACTCAAGACTGATGAATGATTGAATTAACATCACTCCTGTTACATTTTTTGCTTGGTTTTTGAGATCCATCAATGTTAAATGATCAGTGTGAATTCAGCTGAGGAATGAATAATGGACATGATTTCAGGGCTAACATCTTCTACAAACTTTAAAACAATACATACAGCTGATTCAAATTCCCTTGGTACAAATGCTGAAAAGATGTCTGCATTGTATTAGTGAAAAAAATCGCTTCCTGTTCAGCACCAAATGTTGATTGTAATAGGACAGAATACGTATTAATAATGTAATAAATGAATGGCCTAGCAGTGAATGCATTTCATGAAGCACTCATTAATTCAGTGAGCTAATAAACTGGTGCATGGGTCCTGGGAATAAAAATGTTTCGGTTGCCTGGAAACCTAACTCACTAGATAAAAGTAGTGCTAGCTAACAGAATGTAATAAAGTATAGCGAGCTAGTTAAGTGCCAAATTGGCCAAAGTTTTGGTTATGAGTTGTGTTAAGTCCTTCAGTCATTCCACAGAAAAAAATGGTATTCGAGTCTGACTAGAATCTTTATTTACTTATAGCAGGAGGGTTATATGGGATTTTTCCCATTTCCTGCAAATTCCCACCCACCATCCAGCTCTTCCCTATCGTACAACAGCTACCCAACAGCGAGGGCGAAGGCTAACACGTACTTCCTCAGAGACCCATAAAAACCAGCCAGCTGCATTTTTTTTTTCTAACTGCTGCAAGAAGGCGGCATATCAAACTTACAGAAAAGTGTTATCTGCTCTCTTCTGCATACATGAACTCTCAGATGCCCAGCATTGGCTGGTGTCACTGTGATTGACAGAAGAAATAGAGTAATGCCACCCCATCCACCCAGAGAGCACAGCCAATTTTAGTTCATTGGCTCCTGGCCACGGAGGCAACCTGCCGATCAGTAGCACTTTCATTCTCCAGTATATCTTATAAATGGGAAATTTTCTAGCTTGCTGTGATTGTGTTCAATGTATAGTGACTGCGTTTATTAATTAATTGGGGTTCAAAAGATGGTTTTGAGGTTTGAAGCTTAATACAGCTTAAAACCATGACTCCGAATAGTGTAACTTCGTTCCAGAATTTTCTATTTTGGCTGAATATGTTTTTATTATAGACCTAAATGTGGTCTTGCTGCAGAAAACGTTTCCATGTAAGTGTATGTGTGGACATACATTACAGCTTGCACTAAAGCTTGCTTGGTCATCTTATCTAAGGTAAGAGTCGCATGCAGTTCACAGACAATTATTCATGTATTCATCTCAGTGTGACCTTTTGGAGAAATTAAAGATTTGTGCCAGTGTGCTTTTTTTCTGCTGTCTCTGTCTCAGGAGAGACCGGTGCACATTTTAGATGGCTCATTACTGTGAAGATGGAGTCTGGAACTGCTGAATCTGCAGCACAGGCAGCTTCTGATGAGCTAGAGCTTTTGCAACTGAGGACCTGTCAGTCTGGTGTAGTGTTAGAGGCTTGTACCAACTTTCTGCAATGACTTCTAACCAGAACTATGACATTTGAGAATTCTGATTATCCACAACCAAAGTAGGGAAGGTTTAAAATAATAGTCAGTGATTTCACTGGACATTAGCTGGAGCTAGCTGTTTTCAAACTCAAATTTCAAACAAATACAGCCCTTCATTTCAGTGTTTATTTTTAACGTCACACCATCAGAAATATTACCTAGTTTAGAAGGCTTGAATGCTTTCTGGATTGACAGTTAAGTAGAGACTCTTGCTTGTCCTGATTGATTGGATGTGAGTGATCCACGTCATTTGTGTAGTCCCTTGTTTGTAGAACCTGGGACATGACTGACTGGAGATTGGGGTTTTGCAGAGAGCAGATGTTTTATTAACAGCTGCCAGAATGTCTACGTTGCTCAGTAGCTTAAAAGAATTAAGTCACTGACTGTCTTTAAGGTGCCAAATGTATTTATTCACTTAAAAAAAGCATATTAGTAACCGCATGTGCAAATTAATTTATTAAGCTTAATTGCCTTTAGTTGGTATGTTTTAAAGGGACTCCAAAGCAAAACAAAATAGGTGTGGTAGGTAATCATCATAACCGTCCATCATAACCCACATGATGCAAAACTGCCAGAATAATAGGCCTAATGAAAATCCTCTTTTTCCGTTTGGATGGAATTCAGTTGTTTGGATGAGAAGTACTTCTTAACTGCCAAAAAAGAGAGAACTGATTTTTTTTTTTTTGGTGCTATTGGTGCATCATCTCCTAATCCATGAGAGGGTGCCTTCTGTACTGCAGTTCTTTTTTTTTTTTTACTGGTTATGTTTCAGAGCTCCTCTGGAGGGCGCCAGTGTTTTAGACAGCTATTCTGCATACACAGCACTCTGTTAAGGCTCTGAGAAGCTCAAAGGAATGGATGCTTCGACACAAACACCGCTGCTGCTGCTGCACTTGACGTGTCTCAAGACACTGAGTTGTTGTGTTTCTATTATATTATATATAACAGCCTAAAAAACCTAAAAAGCAGAATTTGTAGCTGGTTCACCACAAGGGGAATGTTTTCTATTGTTCATGTGAAACACTGGGTGGATTCACGGTTCATTACGACCATACTGAGACAAGACACACTACAGGGTTTAAACTTGACTATAAAATTCTTAGACCACAATAGGAGTGCACTTTTATTAGCACAGCCATAGCAGTTCTTAGGAAAAGTGTAATGCTGGTAAAACTAGGCGTAATACTGTATAAGCTTTTATCTTAAGTTGTGTGCTGGGTTTTATTGTCTGTGGCTGGCAGCGAGAGAGGATTTTAAAGTGGCTGTGTAAAGCTTTACTGTTATGACTCAGAGCAGCTACGCTGGCACTAGAACATTCTGAGTTCTGTATGAACAAGCGAGAAGCGATAGTTGCTCAGTGGGGAAACACTAGCTAAACAGCCAAGCACATACAGACATAGTAAATATACAGCATGTGTGTGGAGTCTGTGCGAGTCTGTGGAAGTCGCCATACATGTTCTGTGTATGTGTGTAGGTTTGTGTTGTTGTTTGTGTGGAAATAGCTATGGTTGGAATGCGTTCTGCAGTTCTGTGGTTCATGCCGCATGCTCGCTCGCTCTCTCTCTCTCTCTCTCTCTCTCTCTCTCTCTCTCTCACGCTCTCACACACACACACACACACACACACACACACACACACACACACACA
>JAOTRR010000033.1:10826674-10836904 GCA_028570945.1 Gogo arcuatus
CCAGCCTGCATCAATAAACTCCTTTTCTGCAATTCATCCTACTCTCGCCTGCGTTCGTGACACATAGTACTAAGTCTTTTTGAAATCTACAGTATATTTCTATCATTTCACTTTTTCTTGAGATATGTGATGTAACAATCAACTCAAAATATGCCTTCACCATTACAATTTGATAACATGCAAAGCTCAGATAAAGAAGAGTTAGTTACCACCCTGAAGTTGATTATTTTCCACAAACACATCCTGAAGTGTTTTTTTTTATTCTTCTCATACCACAGCAATTTGCAAAATCTAACAGTTACTTCAAGAATGACATCATATATTTTATCCATTTATATTTACTGTTAATGTTATGAAACATCCATGAAGCACGTTAGTTCTTAGACAATCGGAATAGATAATTCAGCAGTGTTGAGAAACTTCAGGACAGTAAAGAATTGTTTTTTTGGCTGCTTGTGTCATAGGTGCTACAGAACATGGTGCACTGTGCAGACCTCAGTAACCCCACCAAGCCACTGCAGCTGTACCGCCAGTGGACTGACCGCATCATGGAGGAGTTCTTCAGCCAGGGAGATCGCGAGAGGGAACGTGGCATGGAGATCAGTCCCATGTGTGACAAACACAATGCTTCAGTTGAGAAATCCCAGGTAAGAGACTGATGACCTGTGGAATTTTATACTCTGTTTTTACCACTAGGTGGTGGAGGTATTATGTTTTTGGGCCGTCTCTCCAAGATTCTCATTAGCATGATACCTCAAGAACGAGTGGTTGAATACGGAATTATGATTGAAACGAGCAGATGAACTGATTTTGAAATTGATCCAAACAGGGTCAAGATCACAACAAGGTCAAATGTCTGACATGTCTGGACTTGTTGGCGGTGGAGGTATCACTGTTGATGCAGTTAGCATCAAGCTATATTTGGTCTGACAATTTTTAGTCATTGCCAATTCGTACCCACTAGCTAGCTTTCCCCTGTCAACTGATGTTAATACCTGATCAACACCCATGATTGGCTAGTAATGGTTTGATTGACAGAAGAGAGACTAAAGCCATTCCTCCCATCCAGACAGAACGGCCAGTTTGCTCTCTTGGACTCTCAGCCACAGATTGCTCTCGCATCATCATGCTTTATGATCTCCTGACAATAGGATGAACACTTCTCTTGCCCCCCTTGGGAGTCCCATGTATCACCTGTAAATATTTTCACCTTTTATAATAATTTGGCCCAAACTGTACAAATTGGAATTTGGAATATTGTAAGGTTGTTTCATGTGTAAAAATTAGGTTATATTAAGCAGAGTAAACTTTTTTTGGCTTTTGGGTTGGTTTTTTTTAGGCTTTAGATAATAGATATAACGACTTTAGGACAATTCCACTGAATTACCTTCATTCTCCTGCAGGTGGGCTTCATTGACTACATCGTGCACCCGCTATGGGAAACATGGGCAGACCTGGTGCACCCCGATGCCCAGGACATCTTGGACACACTGGAGGACAACAGGGAGTGGTACCAGAGCACCATTCCGCAGAGCCCATCCCCTGCACTAGACACAAATACAGAGGGACGCCGCACCACCACCCATGACAAGTTCCAGTTCGAGCTCACGCTGGAGGAGGACGGAGAATCGGACACAGAGAAGGACAGCGGCAGCCCCCCAGATGAGGAGGAGGAGGAGGAAGAGGAAGAGGATGAGAACAGCTGCAGTGACTCTAAAACCCTTTGCACACAGGACTCAGAGTGTACCGAGATCCCCCTGGATGAACAGGTGGCTGAGGGGGAGGAGGTAGGGGAGGAGCAGAGAGAGGAAGAGGGCGAGATATCAGAACCCTGTGTTTTAGTGGAACAAGAGGAGGAGGAGGAGGAGGAGGAGGAAGAGCAGGACACTGCCAATACGTAACACACTATAAGATAACATACGGACTTCTTTTATACTAGACATGAGAGCCACTTATTTATGGATAAGCTGTAGGGTTTTTCATATTTTTATGTTTGTGTGTGTGTGTACTGTACATCTTTTTCCAAAAATGTTACTCATTTCCCTATCACCATCACTGACATCATCCATATGGTCTTTGTTTTTATCTTTTAACTTTTATCCACGACTAGTGCCGTTTTACCCATTTTTGTACTCAGGAAAGTCTTTTCCATGCACACATTTGAAACAAACATTTGTCTTTTTTGTAATTTGTCAATATTTCTGTTTTTAACTAAGGTGGTATTTAAAAAAAGAGATTCATGTAGTTTTCAGTTTCATTTGCCAAAAACACCATCTGTTTATTTCCAATTTGTGGTTTGATGGGAGCTTCATTGCATGGAGACACATGCGGCTGGTAGACGTTCACTACACAATTTGAATGTTATTTCTTCCTCAAAGTCTAGATCTACTTTATTTGCAGTGCTTAGTGTAGATAGACTCATTACCAAAGCTAATAGAAATGACTCATGGCACAAGGAAATCAAACTGAAAAAAATTTACAATCGGCAGCTGCCAAAGAGTGTTTTTTGTTTTGTGACGTGTTTATGAAATAACATATGTTTATTATTTAATGGAAAGAGTGCTCCGGTTAGTGCAGGCCTTCAGTTACATAGTAACTGACGCTAATCTTTGTCTTATTTTTTTATTTTCTCAATGTTGCTTAGACAAGCCTTAAGATTTTGTTGCCTGTCAAAAAATGGACTAAACCAGAATTTTCCTGCTCCTTCATCTCTTAAGGTGATGTAAAGATTGAACTAAAGATTCATGAAAAGGCCAAAATGGAGACGGCAAATCGAATGATAAGTTGTTTCACTATTTTGTCAGGCTTCATTGTATGTATGACAAATTTCTGTTTAGAAGTTACTGGTGCCAAGACTTATGCTGACTCCTAAATGGGTCTCTACTGCTTACCTTTATATACACTCACCGATCACTTTATTAGGAACACCTGTACACCTGCTTATTAGTGCAAGTATCCCATCAGGCAATCATTGCGGCAGCAGCACAATGCATAAACTCATTGCAGATACAGATCAAGTGCTTCAGTTAATGTTCACAAATAATCAAACATCAGAACAGGGGGGAAATGTGATCTCAGTGACTTTGACCATGGCATGGTTGTTGGTGCCAGATAAGCTGGTTTGAGTATTTCAGTATGTTTGGTATGATCTCCTGAGATTTTCACACACATCAGTCTCTAGAGTTTTCACAGAATGGTGTGAAAAACAAAAAAACATCCAGTAAGTGTTCTTTGTTTTTTGCACCATTCTGTGTAAACTCTAGATGATACGAACATTAACTGAAGCTCTTGACAAGCATCTGCATAATTTTATGCATTGCTCTGCTGCCAGGTGATTGGTTGATTGCATCAATGATCAGGTGTAGTGGTGTTCCTAATAAAGTGGATGGTGGGTGTAGATACTACAACTACCATGTAGTCATTAACACACATTGATACTAATGACTACATGTGATATGAAGCAATATCCAACTTTCATTGACAACCAAACACCAAGTGACACTTTATTTCCATGTCACTGGGATGGTACCATTAAGAGAACATCTTCTGTACCTTCAGTATGTATCTTATACTTGGGAATTATGTGGTGTATCTTTTTAAACAGCTGTCAGAATAAAGTTTCAAAGGTGCATCAGTGATCCAATTACATATCTTCAATTATTTGTAAAGGTAAAAGATACATACTAAAGGTGCATAGATATCCCCTTGATGGTACCATCCTAGTGACGAGGGAAAAGTACAGTTTGGTACCTTCATTTTTGAGAGCAAAAGAGATTAATTTGGGATTCAACTATACTGTTGAAGGAACTGTTCAATATCTTGAATATTCAAGGTTCAAGATTTGTGTACTATTTCTAGGTCCTTATTTTGAAAATAATGCAAATTAGAAGCATTTTCATGAGTAGTCTCAGACTTTTGGACCCCTATATACAAGTAAAATCCTTCTAGCTCTAACTCCTAAGGCTTCACTTTAGATGACCATGGGGGAATGGGTCAGATCAGAAGCACCAATGCTGGGCATGCAAATTAAACTCAACAAAGTTTTGAACCAATCACGAGCGTTTTTGATCAGTGTGTGTTGTAAACATCCGTAGGCCAGAGGTTCAGTGTGAAACTATACAGCAGCATGCTTAAATGTTTATAGCTGGTTCAGATGAGCCTAAGGCTGATGGCCAGTAAGTCATCATCATCATCTTCTTCTTCACTCCTCATTCTGATTTAAAAATCACAGGGCAATCAGCACTAATGTGACTTTCCACTGAAGCTAGCACTCATTCACCGCACAGTGCACCTGTTCAGTTTGTGTTTGGCATTATGAGCCTCTTTCTAGTTTATTTCCATTATTTTCATTTCTGCGCTTGTAGCATGGTGAAATCAAATCCAACTGTAGCAGCAGAAAGGTGATGAGTGAGGACGTGTGAGTATATTTTGATTAGAATGCAGTAACTCTAATATAATCAAATGTTTAAAAAAGAAGAATACAAAATGTATAAAGACCCTGCCTTTAGAAACGGCCCATCCTTAGATTTTTTTTTATATTTTTTGTCTCTTTGCCAAATGATTTTCTCTCCATCAATTAATCCTCAGCCAGTTTCCTTGCTTTCAGTGGTTTCTCATTTCTGTCTGTTTACATGTATTTATTGTGCTGTACAGTACATACTGTTGTTCTTACCATGTTGTAAATGATTCTATCATCCCTAATGGTGATGGTGTTGCTGTATTACAGAACTCTTATTGAGAGAATGTTTTATTCTTATTCAGTATATTAAGGACCCATCTATAAACATCTCCTACGAGATTGTTTTGTGTGGAGGAGTGAAGAAATCCAACTTTTTTTGTGTTTTCTTTCTGTAGAGAAGCAGTAGTCCCTTGGCCAGAGGGTTGTGCCTTAATAAACTTTTTTATTTAAGTTTCTTATCTTCTTGCTGCACTAAAGAAAAAAAAACTTACTGGCTGGAAATTGACCTTAATGTATTTTATTATTGTTATTTTCCTCATTTTTAAGTGTAAGAGATGAATATTTCTTTTTTGTCAGTTGATGAAAAGGCCAGTATAGAGGATTGTTTGGTATCTAAAAGCATATCACTACATTTGGCAGCACACTGTAATGCTGGGGTTATTTTTGTTTGTTTTGTTTTTACCGGAACAGATTGATGTGTTTTTATAAGCTGTCAATATATGATTATGTGCTAAATTATGGAAATATGTGATATATACAGTTCCCTCTGAAAGTATTGGAAGGGCAAGACCAATTCTTTTGTTTTTAGTATACATTAAAGACCCTGAAGAGGAGTATGAAACAATAGATCAGAAGTTCAGCTTTCATTTCCTGATATTTACATCTAGATGTGTTAAACAACTTAGAACTTGGCGAACCACCCAATTTTTAGGTGAGGGAAAGTATTGGAACGGATAGTCTTAAAGTAAAGAACACTTAATATTTGGGTACAAATTGGTTGGTTGTATATTTCCTTGCAGTAACTGCATGAAGCTGATGATGACACTATCTCCACCAAGCTTGACTGATGAGCTCGTGTTTTGGATCATGAGCAGATCCTTTCTTTGCTTGCTTTTCTCCCATAGACGGCTCTCTGGTCTTCATGGTGGTTTATCCTTTTTAACAAAAATGGTCAACAATTATTTAAACGATCAACAATTATTTAAACAATCAACCTAACAGGGCACACCTGGGCACCTGCCAGTCACATGTTCAAATATTTCTGATCACCTGAAGAATGGGTGGATTCAAACAAAAGTGCCATGTTCTAAGTTGTTTGACACATCTAGATGTAAATATCAGGAAATGAAAGCTGAAATTCTGAGCTATCGTTTCATTCATCTTTTGATCTCAAACCCAAATGTCTTCAGTGTCTAGCAAAAACAAAAGAATTGGCTTTGCCATTCCAAAACTTTCAGAGGGGACTTTATGAATGTGTGCCAAAGTGGAATTGAAAAGCTCTAGCTCTGTGTAAAAAAAATTTTTTCATTTAGACTGACTGGATTTTCAGTCTCTGTTAATAATTAATTTGACTGAAACAAAATATTCATGCTAGATCATTATAAATACAGTTTTTTACTAACATCTGTGTAACATGCAATATGAAAAGAAAAAACACATTGCATTTCCATTGGGGACATTAGGCTTTTTTATTTTGGATAAAGGATGGAGTGACTTTATAAACTCCAATCCTTGAGCGGAGACTAATTTTGACACATATACTGTAGATTCCTAATTGCCCTAAATGGATAGAATCAGTGGCTCTTTTCCTTTTTTTGTCTCATGCCATCTTTTTACATCATCCAAAAAACTAAAATATATATATATATATATATATATATATATAAACTATTTAGGGATAACTATTTTTTGTTATGTGACTTGAATGCCAACTTATCGGGAGGTTTCACAAGACAATGTAGTTGTTTAATGGATTCCTTATTTATGACAGTCTATTGGATAGAACTGTAGAAGTTAAACTTGTAAAAAAAATGAGTTAAAATTGAATAAAAATGTTTTATATGCACCAGAATAAATGAAAGCATGGGTTGACTCTGCATACATCTGTGCCACTTCTTTTTGTCTGAATTCATAGTCGCGTGTTGTGTAATGTGGAGTTTGACTGCTCAAACGCAAACAGTCACACTTAAGGAAGAGGGAATGAGTAATTTATCTTTAAGCTTTACAGGTTTTAAGGCCACATTTATTCATCTGTAATGACAGCTTTTCAATACATATTGTAATCGACTTCAATCAACAAAACACGTTAGTTAGGATATAACAAAAACTTACCAATTATATATGTATGTACATTAGGTAGAAAGAAAGCAGCACACACATAAGTAATTCCCCTGAGGCGAGTGGGAATGAGCACAGCTGCTATTTCAGTTCATGGCTTTTTTTTTTCTTTTCATCTTAAATGACACAAACAGCATATTGCACAGTTCAGGAGATCTACTGCGCTTATTTAAACCTACAGTGGTATCATCACACAGGGGACCTCTGACACTGTGATATTTTGGCACAACATCAACATATCCTTGAGTTTTTTCAGCAATAGTAATCTAAACTGAGAGTTCTGCATTGATAATCCTAGTCTACAGTTATAGATAAGACTGGAAAGCCGTTCCTCTTTTCTTTTCTTTTTTTTCACAATTTTGCAAAGCTTTTAGCAAGCCTACAGTTTGGCGATGTATTTTTGTCTTTGAAAGATTGGCAACAGCACAGAGATCTCACACACACACACACACACGGCCTGCGTAGGTATCACTAGCAGCTGCACTCGGACTGCTGGGGCGGTACAGTGCTGTCGCTGAGTTTGGTTGTAGGTGTTCCGGTGGTTTCAGCAGGGTTGTTCTCAATGCTGTCAGCCATTTTATCACAGATAACGTCCACCAGGCACTCAAAAGTCTGCTTGACGTTAATATTGTCCTTCGCACTTGTCTCAAAGAACTCAAAACCTTTAGAAAGAGAGAAAGAAGGTGTTCAAGGAATACACCACTGCATCACAGGGCAGCGTAACGCTCTCTGTACACTTGGAGGAAAGCGTTATCTGCCCTCTTCTAGTGTCTAGCATCCACCATTAGCTAGTGTCCTTGTGATTGACAGGGGAGAGAGAGTAATGCTATCCCTCTCACCCAGACACCACAGCCAAATTTGCCCTTGGCTCTCCACCACGGATGGCTGTGACAATCAAGATTCTGACTCCAGATGATAGGGCGAACGCTTTTCTGTTACTGTTTATTCAAAACTCACTTCTAATTTAAGTCTAGGGGCAGTTGTGTGGGGCAACAATAAATATTAATATGAAACACATAAAAGTGCTTTCAAGAATTCTTTACTCAAAGGTTTGTAAATGAACCTCTAAGGGTTGAGTTGGCAACTTAATTTATGAGAAGAAAGTTTCAGTATTTAGAGTCACGATACACACTGATTTCCTGCATGGCCAATCCACATTATTAAAATGTCCTATCACAGAGGTGGCCAGATTTCTCTTATGTAGAGAGATCATGGCAAAAGGCTTTCACTAACATCCTTGACCAGTGATAAAGTGGGGTTCAAGGAGGATATTCAGGCTGTGGAAAGCGGGGTTGCTGAGGGTGCTGCAATACCTCTGATTTTCAGGATTCTTTTAACTGTAAATGCTGAAATAATAATAATAATAATAATAAAAGTTTGATAGCACACATGTATGCTGCTTAGATTTCCCGCACCCACAGCGTAAAACACCTTCCCACATCCCCGTCACTTGGGTGTAATGTAAACCTTAAGAACTCAAAAACAAATAGTAAATAATGTCAAACTGAATCTAATAACCATTTTAATAAAAAATGTTTTCTGTGGATGGACAGTTCAGGAATAGAAAGCTGTATGTCCCCAACAAAAAAGCCAAAATACTACCAAAATACTACTAAGCCAAAATAGTATTTACATATAAAATATTGTGTTCATGAAATAAAACTGTACTACAGGGCAATTTATTTTATAGTTAAAGTCCCTGGCTGCAAAAAGTTTGAGAATCTCTGGTAATGACCACTTCCTTCTCTTTAACTTCTCTTTAAGCGCAGATTTTTTTTTCTTTTTTTTTTTGTGTGGATACTCCAGTAATGACTCATATGATTATTTTTTTTTATATATATTTGGGTAGCACGGTGGTGCAGTGGTTTGCACTGTTGCCTCACAGCAAGAAGGTTCTGGGTTCGAACCTCACGGCTGACTCGGCCTTTCTGTGTGGAGTTTGCATGTACTCCCCATGTGTTGCATGTTGCCTGCGTGGGTTTTCTCCTACAGTCCAAAGATATATGGATTAGGTCAACTGGCTACTCTAAATTGCTCTCATAGGTGTGAATGTGAGTGTGAATGATTGTTCGTATCTGTGTTAGCCCTGCAATAGGTTGGCGACCTACCCAGGGTGTACTCCAGCTCTCACGCAAAGTCAGCTGGGATTGGCTACAGCTTCCCCTGCAACCCTGATGGATGGATGGATATTCAAATATTTAATATTGCTGTCAGATGGCATTCCATAATGTTTGGTGTGTGTTACATCCTAAAAGGTGAATTTCAGGTTGCAATAGTGTGGTTCCAACAAGTTGTCAGACAGTGGTGAGGGACAGTGGTGCTTCTTGCTTGAGTTGATATTGCATGCAACTGAGACATGCCTGGGTGGAGTTCTGGACAAACTCCCGAAAATAGCTGTAACTGATTGTGAAGCGCCCAAGTCTGTAGTTGTGTCTAAAGCTCATTCTAAGTTCTTTATTGCTAGCATGTAGTTCCATATTTTAAATGTTTATCAACAGAATTCAGCAACTTCCCCTACAACTTCTATTATTCAAGTGAATGTTTTCCCATCTTTTCTCCATACAGATAAAACTGAGAAATTCTTGTCTGTGATGATAACGGATATGCTACAGATGGGCTGGATAGACATTAAGATGAATAAAAAAAGAATAGAATATCACTGTATAATTACCTCAGATTGTAACTGTAAAAGTGATATTTATCAAACGGCTCTGTTTTTTTGTCCTATTTTTATGCATGTGCTCATATGGAGAAGATGAATCTATTTCTAGACCTGCTTCTAGTGTTTAAATATGTTTCCTTTCTCCAGCTTTCACATCCTATTTGTGCTGCTTCAGAGCTCCTTTTGCCCCAGATACCTTAAACAGCACAGTGATCAGAACTGTTTCGCTCACCCAGCTGTTCTGCCAGGAGTCTTCCACTGTCCACAGATACTATCCTCTCCTCCTCCATGTCACATTTGTTTCCAACTAGGATCACCTGCGCATTGTCCCATGAGTAAGTCTTAATCTGAGTTGACCTGAAAGCACATAGCAGACAGCAATGCATCATTAACAGCCTGTTTATGTCCCAACATCAGAGGATTAGGATCCACAGTAGATCAACAGCTGTGCTTGGTGCCAGTGACACTCACAACCTAACAAACTGGCAAATTTCTACTGTTATAAAGTCATTTGAATCATTTGAATTCTTTATACTGATTTATATTTAAATCACATTTTTTCCTGTGCTGTGAGAATTATCTCAGAACCTCTGTTTTGCTTGTTATGAAGCATAGCATTTAGATGCCCCCAACTAATGCTAGGTAAAAATATAGGACAAAATAGCATCTTATCCACATAATGCAGACCTACTGAAAATGTGCTGTATACATAACTACTAATGGATGGATGGATGGATGGATGGATGGATGGATGGATGGATGGATGGATGGA
>JAOTRR010000033.1:10839000-10852409 GCA_028570945.1 Gogo arcuatus
CAAGATAATCAATGTTATTCACTTCACCTGTCAGTGGTCATAATGTTATGGTTGATCAGTGTATATACACACACACTGCATAAATAATTAAATTCATCTCAAAGAAATCATTTCAAATGAAAAGAGCCCAGATTCACTCTTATTATTACCAGATGGACACATTAGTAATTGTTGTAAGACTGTACTGAAGCCATTAAAGTGGCACTTATCTGTCTTCAGCAGTGAAAGGGCTAAAAAAAAAAAAAAGGGACAAATTGCTGTAATCTGGTGCACCAAGCTCTTTGCATACAGTGTGGCTGATAACAAGATGTGAGGCCAGGATATGGCCATCTGCAGTAGATGCTTATCTCTCTTTTCACAAGGCCTGTTTTCCCTGACATAGCCCAGATGGCCCCTGTAGTTATTTTTATTATGTTACTTGCTTATAAATCATTCTTTTATTCAGCTTATTTTCATAAGTAATTGTAAAACCACACATTTAGGAACATGTGATATAGTCTATAAATAAATTTAATTGATGAATGGATGCAGACTTTGGTGGCTAAGTTTGGACAAAATTATCAATAAAGCCAATCTTATTTACTGTGACAAGGCTTAGAGTAAGGATTAATTAACCCTAGATGTGTTTCCTGTGAGGTGTTCAACCTGTAGATTCTACAAAATGCTTCACAGATGAGATACAGGTTCATAAGGTGAAGAGGTGTAACCCTGGTACTTTACCCAGATCTGCAGTTTGATGCTCTTGTCGTTCCTATACACGGTTTTGACCCTGAAATCGATCCCCACTGTGCTGACGAAAGCTGACGTAAATGAATCATCAGCATAGCGGAACAGGAACGACGTTTTACCAACACTGCTGTTCCCAATGATTAACAGTTTGAACATGTAGTCAAAGTTTTGATCCGAGTTATCTTTCTGTTTGCCATCTTGAGTGGCAGCCATCTTTAAAAACACAGGGAAAACAGAGGAAAGGTGGTCACACATGACTAGAAACATACAAGAAAGACATTGGTAATGGTTTCGTTTGGAAATAATGATGATTCGTTAAATTCACTGATAATAAAATTTTGTATATATTGAATTGAACCACAATGGTGGCGCAAGAGAACCCTTTATTAATTTATCTTCAGTAACTGCTCAATTCTGTTCAGTGTCATGGGGAATCCAAAGTCTATCCCAGTATCATTGGACATGAGGCAAGAATACACCCTGGATGGGAATTCAGTATATTGCAGTGCATCATGCACACTAACACTCACACACTCACTCAATCACACCTAAGGGCAATTTAGTGTAGGCAATACACCTACATGAATTTTTTTTTGGGGGAGGGGGGGGGACACTATTTTGTGCTATATGACAACCATAGCCTTCCAATAGTTTTTCCTAACAGTTTCTTGATTTATTTACCATAATACAGTTTATGAATTTGTGGTAAGCTCCTATTCAAATATGTTTTAATGTTAGAATACATGGATATACTTCTTAAAAGACAGTAGCTAGAGGAGCAGTTTAGCTAGAGGTTGTTAGTGATGTGTTGTTTACTCCAAAGTATCGCGATATTCCACGGTATCGCACGCTGACCAAACCGGAAACGCATTAACGACTCTCCACATTTATTGACTTAGTTTCGTATTTCAAAACCACTTAAAGATATTAACAAAACGCTGAAATTATTCATGATATTTGGTCACATGGTTTTATTAAACAGCAGTTACTGGTGTAGCGACCAAATCCTTTCAGGAGAATGAGGAAGTGAAGTTAGTGAGCAGCACCGCTAACACTTAACTGCATTCTCAGCACCGGGAGCTGTCCGTTTTATTAAAGCAACATCTCGAGAAATGATTCAGTATACAGATGAAAATCCGAGACTTTATTAAACAGACTAGATTTCTCTACTCCAATCCTCAGGTAGTGTTTCACGCTGAGGTTTTATAGACCTGCACTTTTATAAAGACATCATTCATCACAGATCACAGATAAATCCTTTGTATTTCCATTGAGCACTTTCTTCTCTTAGATTAGGGTTCAGTTTTGGATCATGAACTGGTAGCGCTTTCAAATACATAGCATTTTACTGAGGTTAATTAATAGGTGGATAGTCTTTCTTTATATAATTACATACACAAATCACTGCGTTTATCCCGTTTTTCAAAATGCTACTGCCTCTCTGTTTCTAAAAAAAAATACAAAATAAAAAAACATCATATTTATCCGCCTTACCTTCCCATATAAATCCATCTCCAGATTTAGACAGATGCTTAAAAACAGATGTGTCGGTTCAGGACAGATATTTTTTTGGAACAGGTGGAGTCGGTTTGTAGAATAAATCTTAAATGCAGACTGATGCTCGCTTCGGACGTCACTAGGTCTCACTCTCCACCCAAATCCATTCAGCCAGTGTTTCAGATAAGGAAATGGGAGCTGTCACAAGCTCGAGCTGCGTGCCCTGCACTGCGCTTGCGCACCAATTTACCATGGAATATACTGCCAAGAGAATGGGAACTAGTGTGTCGTTTGCGAACAAATCGGCTCTTTTTAGTGAACGTTGAGAGCCGACTCCCGTCTGAGAGCCTATTTTTATTTTGCTACACATCTGCGCTAAACTTTCAAGCAGCTGGAATTTTAAAATTATAATAATAATTACATCGCTAAATACAATCGAATTTTCAGCAAATACAACATGCACAAAAACATTAATGAATGCTTAGTTGTGAAAGCACACACGATGCATTTTGTTGTTTAAAAATGCTAAATAATACCATTTTGCTAAACAGACGGAAGAGTGCGATTTTTTTAAACAGTATGCGCGTTTTGTAGGCAAGTGTGAGCAATCATTGGTCAAAATGTCGGAAATGGTCTGATTTCAGTGTCACTGGGGAGCCGAAAGAGTCGGCTCTTATTACTGAGCTGAGCCAAATGATCTGACTCCCTGAAAAGAGCCGAAATTCCCAACAGTAATCAGAACCGAATCGGAATCGTAGTTTATCAGCCAAGTACACTACTTATACAAGTAGTAGAATTATAGTCTTGTTGTGCTTACAGACATTACACATTACAATGTGAATGAAATGCTATGAACAGAAGTGGATAATATACTGTATACAACTATTATTCTAAGTAAAAAGGGAATATTGCACAAAGGAGAAAACTGCACAGGTAAATTACCTGTTACGTAGAAAAGTTATTGCATCCTGAGCATAAAAACAGTCAGAGGCGCGTATGAGCACTGCGCATGCGCACTAGTCTATTTTCCCATAGACTAGTGAGAAGAGCTCATTTTCTCTGATAGCTGAGGTGGTAACTCTCACTGTAGGCGGCATATATTTGTATTTTACAGTTCTCTGTTTATATAGCCATTGGCAACCTCCTTAGTTGTATAAAATACCTTTTTTTGTTTGTTTGTTTTGTTTTTAAATATTGCTTGCACATTGTTTCTCAATAACCAAAGATCACCTCTAATTTCCCTCAGCACCACTGGGACAGAGCCCCACATCTAAACATATTCTAGGAACTAATCAGTGAAAAATAAAACCTACTGATCTCTCCAGGACAATAACCGCACCTCCATCCTGATGCTATAATCTTCCAAACAAAACTGGAAAAAAAAACAAAACACATGAATTAAAATAAAAACTTGTAATGATAGACTGTTTACAGTGGAGATTGGATGAAAGAGAGGGTAAGAGAAGAGAAAATAGAGTCTGAGCTACATATAGATATACAGGAGGAGGAGAATAGCTTTCTCTCTGGATGAGACAAACAGTAGCAAATGAAATTCAAGTTACACTAGCTGACCATTTCACCAGCCATGACTGAGAGGAAGATTTTTCCAACACTGTTATAGAACATTACATTAACTATATATCTGTTTACACATCATACAAATTCATTCATTAATTCACTTTTTCAGTCATTCATTCACATTATACGTTGGTTTATATTTTGTGATCACTTATCTTTTTTTAAGTGCATGCACTAAAAGAACAAACTGAAAAAATTCACTTATTTGCTGTGCAATTGTCTATTTAATACACACAGCCGTTTACACTGACAGATTTGCAAAATGTGCATATATCTTTGCGAAATGTGTTTGTTTGTTTTTTTTAGAAACATTGTTTCCACAAATGTAAACAATTGAGAAAAATGTCAAAGATTTTTGTCATATATTATAGACTGTAGGCTGCTTACCTAGTCTGTCCACATAGGAAACTATTTCGAAATAGTTCCAGATATGCTTGATTTTTGGCACATTATACCCTTTACATTTAAACAGGATAAGGAAGCATATGCATATACAGTGCTGTGCAAAAGACTTAGGCATGTGCAAAGAAGTGAAATGAAATGTTTCTACATTTACAAAAACTAGTATAAAGAGCAGTAAACAGTAATAAATGAAACAAAGTCAATATTTGGTGTGACAACCCTTCGCTTTAAAAATATATAAAGTAGTCCCAGGTACAGCCTTTGTTAAGCCTTCATTATTTTTTTTTCTTTTTTTGGTTCAAAAGTGGTCTCCTACGTAATATGCTGCTTTCTTTACTGACATACAAAAAAAATTTGTAACATTTAATTCTTGTGCTATTTGTACTATTTTTGTGCTAAATTAAAAGTCCTAAAATAAAAAATCTATAACAAAGTTTGTAATAAAAAAAAATTGGGTACCTTTTGCACAGTAGACTGTATATTGCTTTTGTTGTTTGTTTGTTTGTTTTTTTAAACGCAATCAGATGTTTCTGTACTTTATGTAGTTACAACAACAATCTGAACTTCATATACTTTCTGGCAGGGATTTTACATCCAGGAGAAAATGATCTTTCTAAACATCACACCTTAGCGACCTCTGGTGGTCACACAGCGCTAAGTAAAAGCCCTAAATTACAAAACTTAATTTGATTCATTCATAGTTTTTTTTCTACGATTCACTAGATCAAGTAAATAAATTAATTTACTAAATTAATAAGTATATGAGTAGATAAATGCAGAAATAAATCCATCGAGTAGATACATACAAGAATAATATGATAAATAAAAAACAAAAAATAATAAGTAAAACAATCTAAATATATATTTCTAAACAGTTTTGTGGAATTTGTATTGTATTTATTAAGTTGTTTGCTTCTTTCTTTCAGATTATTGTTTTGCATAAACCTTGTACTAAAATATGAGTGCGTTGGCATGGAGACACGTTCCAGCATCTCTGCAATTTTTGTTGTTAATTCTGATTGAAGCTTTTTAAAGATATGGAAGGTCATGTGATCAGGAAGCTCACAGTAAGATGGTAAGTTGTACCTTTGAATTAGTTGAAAATATTCTGATCCTAGATAATCAGCTTGCGGTCTCAGGCAGAAAAGCAGCGAGGATGTTTGAAGGCCTACTGACGTCATCAAGCGTGGCTCAGGGCAGTCACGTGACTTCTCTTTCTCCAACGCAGGCTTCAGATCAATGAATCAAATGAGTCGAAACAGGAGTTACAGGAGCAGACATGGTTGCAGTTGGTATTGGTACAGTGCTGATAGACACAATAGTAGCAGTGAATGTCTAGTACAACAACTGAATTTTATTTTATCTTATTTTTTGTTTTATTTTATTTCATTTTATTTACAGAATTTCACACTTCCCTGTTGCCTTTCTCACGCCGTCCTGTGAGGTCATGCCGCAGCCCCGCCCACTTAACCGGAGGCTCATGGGAAACGTTGTTTTCAGGTAGGTCACCGAGCTGCGCAGTTTGTTCAGCTCTTTTTGTTTTGTGTTGTGGATTAAATTGTTCACTGTGGTCGCTTTACAATCTGTATTTTCTGTTTGTTTGTTTTTTAATCTGGCGTGATGTCCAGATCAGCTCAGCAGGAATGGTGTATGTATTCAGTACCCTGCGGCTATAATGAAGCATTAGACATTAGCGAGTAGTTATTTTTGTTTGTTTGTTTACATGTTTCATGCATAGTTTTTACCTCATACTCAGTGTATTCGCTTTATGCATGGGTGCTTCCGATTTGCAGTGATTCAGACTTTGTTTTGTCGTCAAAACTTTTTCTAGAGTATGTTTGGAGAGTAAATATGGGGTCCTGGCGCCCTCCCCTGGATTAAATATGATATTTACATCATAGCCATTAGACATGAACACTACTGTATTTGACATGTTCAGGTATTTAAGACTTTTTTAACTGAGGGTCATTCCAGGGTCAACCATTCAACAAGAAGCATATTCTGAGGTATTGCCTGAAAGCCATGGGGGTCTAAAACACAATATACAGTATTTCTGAAATATATTATATTTGGCATAAATAAACTGCATATTAAGTACTTCAAAATGAAACTATCAATATTTTATGTCCACACTGAGTTCTGGCTCCCTGAATATCAGCCCCAAATAACTTTTTTTTCCAAATTAGATGAGCTGTAGTTCAACAACAAATTGTGGTCAGACTGTCTAACTGGCAATGAACAAAGCCAATAAATATTGCATGCTTGCAGTTAAGTTAAGCATGATTTTGGGGGGGGCTTCCAAACATGGCCATGGTGAAGGGTGGACCCAAGCTTCTTTGCACCTTACATGGACCCTACAATACTAGGATTTACATACAAGAATAATATTTTTCCTGTATTTATGATCTCTACCTGTTAGTCTGGAGCCATAGAAAAGCTCAGGTTTGTGAATTTGTTATTTAATTCAATATTAAACTCTGAACATGATGACCAATTTCATGACCACCAATTTGGTGCCCCTACCCCCCTTAGAAAAATGGCCATAAAGGGCTCAAACTTCAAATTTGTTCATTTGGTGGAACGTTATTGGCAAAATGAAGAAAATCCCAGACCAAAGGGCATGGGAGATTCTTGAATTTGTTTGACTTGGCATGGATTGACTGCTGAATGAAATTATAATTGTGTAAGAATCATATACAAACCCAGTTGAGCTTGGGTACCGAAACAAACTCTTAATAAAATTTAATGCTTATTTATATTAATAAATAAATATTTTTTGTAACCACACTAAATTTATGCCTATTTTGCAATCATATCTTTTATTCAAACTTTCTATTATCTTAACTTCCATTTGCTTCTAAGAGAGATGATTCACATTTCCTCACACTGAGAGGTAAAGATAGGATTCACATTTTATGTTTTATTATATGATGTAGGTTTTTTTTTTTTTATAACTACAAAAGGTTTTCATAAAATGGTTCCAGAGAAAATCTGTAGACTTGATAGCATGGCTCATTGAGTTCTTCCCATGTGAATGGTCCAGTAAGTAGAGCTTTATTTTCTATACACAAGGCATTTGGGTACATTTTATAATTTTTTCACTGGAGAACTGTGATGTTGAGATAAAGAGTGCAGAAATGCTTATATAACACCTGTGTTGTCTGATCGACTCTGTTTCAGCATTTTGGTCAATTCAAGAAGACGATCATGGAAGACTCTGTCGATGTCATCCTTCAGGACAAAACGTTACATCATACTCCTGAAAGGCCGATTGTCATGGCTGCCTCTGGAGCTATGCTTATGGCCTCGTATGGGCTTTGGACAGTTTTTGCGTTGCCTGGCTTCCGAAAAGTGCCAACAAGTCTAAAGGTAACATGTCAATCAAAAGTTTGGGGACACTGTATTACTATTTCATATGTAAGGCTTTTCTTTATGTTCACTGTTTTCCACATATTTAGAATTATATTATCTTATATTTTAGATTCTATAAAGTAGCTTTAATGGCAGCTTTTCACACTATAGACCTTTTTCATCCAACTGTACTAAGGAAATTTCCACATAAACTGTTTTTTCTAGTTCTAAATGAAAACTACTTGTTAAGAGAGCAGTTTTAGGAAATACATTTCTAACTTCATCATTTCTATTTGACCTACAAACAAATTTCAAGTGTAATCCTTTAAATCATAATGTCTTTTAGGCCATGTTTGCATTACAAGGCTAAAGTGATGCATATATGTCAGCACAGAAGTGACGGTAATAACTGGCAGAACAGTAAAATCTCTGCATCCGGTCTTGTTTTCCCACTTCTCATCCTCGTGATCAATAGCCGACAAGATGTTAGCTGACCTTCAGAGCAAATAAAATAGACTGTCACTGATGATGAAGGCTTCTGCTGCTAACTCTTTCTCACTAGAGCAGTAATGGATTGTCTTACAAATAAGATGCTGCTGTTCATAACATGTGCATGTGATGTTATTGATTTTGAAAATTATTTTGAAACAGATATGCAATGTGAAGGTAGCCTAATTTCATTAAAAACAGACATTCCCTCGACTGGTACAGTGTACAATAATGTAAAAGGCTCTGTTCTTCATGCAAACATTGTCCATCCAACCTCCTCTAACCCCCATGATTTGAATGTGCATTTATGAAATTCTGTCATGTCCGCCCTCCCCAATTCACTCTTAGAGGTCCCAGCCAGAGACAAAAGTCCTGTCTCTACTGTGCAGGTGCCATACTTGCCCTCGAGTGGGGTACAGACAAAGAACGTTATGAGGCTCCTGCAGGGCAGAGGAGGCTGTCTGGCAGATCTGGGTTCTGGAGATGGAAGACTGGTGAGTGCTTAGAACAGAGTATATCAAAGATTTAACACAAGTTCAAGTTGCATGTGCAATTTCAGTAACATGACCAATGAGAAGCAGGGAAATACCCTGTATTTGTGATTTACAGCAATAATAATAATAATAATACATTAACCATGAAACATTTCTGCAGTGTGAACATCACTAAAATTTTGATCCTGGTTATGGCCCTGACTCATACAAAAATTTCATGCATTTATTTAAGTACAGCTTTAGAGCAAGAGCTAAAAAAAAAAAAGGGTGTGTAATATAAATAAATTATAAAGAGTTGCATTAATCTTAGATCAGACTTAGACAGACTCTGAGCATCTGCTCTCATTCAGGGTTTTTTTTTTTTTTTGCAGGTGTTTGCTGCCTCATCATTGGGCTTCCAGTGTACTGGCTTTGAAATAAACTCGATTCTGATAGGCTGTGCCAGAGCCAGAGCAAGGTGGATGGGAATTCCAACTGCTGCAGCAAAATTTGTGAATGAGGACTTCTGGAAGGTATTTTATACATGTTGTACATGTATCTCTTTGTATGTTTGTCTGATGCCGCAAGATGGTGCAGTCCATAAGTAACTGTATAGTGTCACAATATCTATCCTTTTGGCTCAACTTTTGGGGAAAAAATCAACTTTGCAGGTGAAGTGCAGAATGTCTGCTTTAAATTGAGTGTATTTATACACTGTGTGGCCAAAAATATGTGGACACCTGACCATCATATGCATATGTGCTTGTTCCCCCCTTTGCTGTTATAATAATAATAATAATCTCCTCTCTTCTAGGAAGGCTTTCAACTAGATTTTGGACTGTGGCTGTGGGGGTTTGCCCGTTCAGCCTTACAAGAGCATTTGTGAGGTAGGACACTGAAGTGTTCAGTGGGGTTAAGGTCAGGCCTCTGTGAAGGCCACTTGAGTTCTTCCACACCAACCTTGGCAAACCATGTCTTTATGGAGCTCATTTTGTGCTCAGAGGCATTGTCATGCTGGAACCCTTTAATTCCAGTGATGGGAAATGTTAATTCTACAGCATACAAAGACACTATACAATTGTGTGCTTCCACTTTTGTGGCAACAGTTGCCATATGGGAAAGACCCCCATATGGGTGTAATGGTCAAGTGTCCACATACTTTTGGCCATATAGTATATCTCTAGTGGGTAAATCACAAATGGGAGGAATATGTACATGTCCATATCATATGGTGATTCCTATATGGTTTACAAGAAAAAGACACTTACAGACTACGGTGTATGCCTAATGTTTTCATATTTCACAGATTGATTTGTCCCAGTATAAGAACTTGACAGTCTTCTTGGCACCTGGAGTGGTATGTATAAGCAGATGGATTTGCCATTTTGTGCTTTTAAAACATACGTTTGGAATCCAAAGAAAATCACTAGGAGTAAAGTCAAGCAACAGCAAAAATTCAGTAATAACATTTGGCGCATGAGTCACAAATGCTTACACATGTTGTTGTTTATATTTTTCCCCGCATTGGGTTCTCCTCAGATGGACGTGCTAGGCAGGAAGCTGGAGCAGGAGTTGGCTCATGATGCCAGGGTGATCGCCTGTCGTTTCCCATTCCCTCACTGGCATGCTTCAGCATCAGAGGGACAAGGACTAGACCAGGCCTGGGCCTATGATATGGCTACAATTCACAAACACCCAACATGAACTCCAACAAATCACTGCAACCTTTTTCGCTACTGCCAAATGGTTATTTACAAACCCACAACACTTACTGAATTGAATTGAATCGTTGTATTAATCTTGCTGACTCTGATTTACAATGTTAAAGCGGTGACCTGAACATAGTTTTTGGATTGAGTGGAAGTGAAAATATTGGAATTTGCAGAAGTCAGAATGTTTAATGTTAAATATATGAGGTGCTCTAAGAAAACCTGTCAGAGATGTGTGTGGCTGAATTCTGGAAAATAGACAAAAATGATGAAAAATTGAAGTTTCAGCAAATTCACCTTTTTTCTAAAAGTAATATACTTTGACATTTCTCCTTTAAGAAAACATAAATACAGTATATTTATTTAACAGCATAGAAATACTTTATTTACGCTTTCCAGCCTTGTCTTGCCTGCAAAAATCAAGATGTATGGGGCTAGATTAACAAACCAGGAAATGCAGTCAGTCTGCCTTAATATGTCTAAAACTTTGCTCGCTAAGTGTTATTTCCTCATGATTTGCTCAAGTTTTTTGGTTAAAGAAAGAGCAATAGTGAGTCATGGTACCCCTAAACTTCAGAATATGATTTTTTAAAAACAGAAACTTTCTAAATCTGTCATTAAAAAGTAATTCAGATAGTGTTAAATACTGTGTATGAGCTTGCAAAATAAACACTATGGCTTTGTACATTGGAGAGATTGCAGAGTGATGTGGTAACCAGAAACTATTAGCACCTGTGTGAAAAGCTAGCTAGCAAACCTAGGTAATGTTACTGATGAATAAAATAATAGTTTTGATTGTTATAGTATATGAGATCATGACAGTGCAAATCAGTATTTATTGAAATCTCACATGTCTAATTCTAACAAATGCACCTAATTAGCTAACATTATTAATGAAAACATTAACATTTTGTATTTGTCAAGATAGATTAGTTTTAATGCTAGCAATATGTTCAGGGATACTTTAGCTCGATAAAGTCATAGCTTGTTATTCACCTTAAAGTATATTATTCATTAACACTGAGTTATGGGTGATATAAATAATGACAATAGTCATTAACACATAGCTACTATACAAGAACTATAGTGAAAATAGTAGAAAATATGTCTATGAGAGGGAGGAATGTAAATCTAGATCTGTTGCTAGGTCACAGGTGTTTAGGAGGTTAAAATTTAAAATGCTAAATTGTTGAGAGCATCTCTCAAGCTAAAATTAGTTTCACACTCTTTTGTCCATGTGCTGTCTCCAAATCCTCACATACACATTTATAAATACAATGGATCATAATTAAGAATTGAAACGTTTTAATGAATCTTAGAGCACTTGCCAGTATTTTGATGGGTTTGATACAACACACACAAAAAAACGAGTTAGAGACTGCGACTGTGATGCTCCATATGGATCTCCTGCTGCTAGAAAACTAGTTTTAGTCCTTAGTCTTTTATTTCACCTTTTTCTGATTCTGTCTTCAGAAATCAGGTTATATAACTGTGTGACCTAGATGACCTACTTCTGTCTTACTATTAAAATACTTTGGCCCATCAGCTCAGCTCAATATCCTCTAATATTGTGTAGCTGAGAGGTCAGTGACATTTCATGCTCAGCTGATTATAAAGACCATGTATACAGTAAATACTGTATCTTACATGGAGGTGTGTGAAAACCTGATATACGGTCAAACAAAAATGGTTTGAGCATTAAATGACATTAGCATCTTGATAACACTGATCTACCAGAGCAGACTAATGAATGAGAAACATACTTGAGACTCCATTAATGTCTGTGGAACTTGGTAATGCATTTAGTCATATGCCTAATAATAAAACTTGGGAACTTAATGGCTTTCATTGGAACTACAACCCTTGAATTTATTTGTAATATTAAGAAAAAGTGTTTAATGGATTAAACAGATTTCAGAACAAGGCTCCCAAGTGGTGCAACAGAAAAGTGTTCATCCTATCTTCAGGAGATGTGAATCAGAATCCCAATGATGTCACAGCGATCCATGGCCAAGAGTCCAGGAGGAAGCATGTGTTGGCATTTACCCTCCCCAGTAGGTGGCTGCCACGTGATATGGCAGTGCTTGCTAGTAAGCAGCAAATAATCAAATTGGGAGAAAAATGCAGTTTAAAAAAAATCTTACAGAATAACATCCTGGTATTATGTGCTCACTTAGTACAGACCTACAGCATGAACTTTTTTTGTCCTTAAAAAAATCAACACAAATGCACATAATCTAGAATCATCTCTAAATGGTGTAGCTCACATGCATGATGCAAGGGCACGAGGTAGCTTCGCTCTATTAGAGACTTCATAGCAGACACAGTCCAGCATGTCTGTTTTCTCATCTCTGCATGGGCCATCTCCCGCTTCTCACCCTTCATGAACAATGGTTTAAAATTATCATGCTTATTCTGATGAAGTTTAAACTGATACTAGATCACTGTGGTTGCAGTGACACTCCAAAACATTTTATAGACAAAGTGCAAATGGAGGACCAGCTGTCGTGAATTACAGAAAAAGGGATGCAAGTGTAAGCAAACAAATGTAGCAAAAGGCCAGGCGATCAGCAAACCAGCATGAACGGGAAAAACCCAAATGAACAAAGTAATAAACAAAGCTAAGGTCAAAGCCAGAGAGAAACAGGAATACAAACAACAGTTTAGTTATGTCACAGGTGCAAATGCTGAAGCAAGACCTGAATGGGCAAAAATGCTGGCAGGACAGTAAACACTCGCCCCTTTTGCAAGAGTAGAATTCTCCTTTGGGACACCTTTGGCTCAGAGAACTGGTTGTGCTCCCTCAAGGGGGGGGCGGGGGTTGGGGCGTGGGGGGTAGTCTGTCCTTCAACGTTGAGTGGAAGTGGTGGTGTTTCAGCTTGAGATGCCTCAAACAATGGAACAAGAACTGTGGGTTTGAGGAGAGAAACATAGAACATTGGTGACTAGTCATACTAATGTGATAATTGCAGCTTATACTGTATACACTCACCAGCCACTTTATTGACCGGCCACCGGCCACTCCTGCCAGTTATCTAATCAGCCAATCCCAAACCTGACAGCAGCACAATGCATAAAATCATGTAGATACAAATCAAGAGCTTCAGTTAATGTTCACTTCAAACGTCAGAATGGGAAAAATTGTGATCTCTGTGACTTTCACTGTGGCATGGGTGTTGGT
>JAOTRR010000033.1:10899542-10911177 GCA_028570945.1 Gogo arcuatus
TTGCTGCCTAATATATCCCACCCACTGCCAGGTGCCATTGTAATGAGATAATCAACGTTCTTCACTTCACCTGTCAGTGGTTATAATGTTATGGCTGATCAGTGTATAAAAGCATGCCTGCTCGTGTTAAGGGAAAATCATCAATAGGGTGCTATCTTGTGGCCCAGTGTGGTAACTGCAGGTACCACTCTTTTATTCCTCTTATACCGCAGCAATTTGCAAACCATACATTTATCATTTTTTCCCTTAAGTACTTGTTTTTCACTGTTTATGTTTAATATTGTGGAATAATTATGGACAAGTTATAGAGCTATAAAGAGGCTGGACATTCCTGAGAAACTGCAAATGCAAAACCCTCAGGTTTGAAGACTCTTTCACCTTGACCCCCCCCCCCCCCCCCCCCCCTTATTTTAAAAATCCATTAAATATTAGATTTATATTATGTGGAGCATCAGTAATACAAGTCCCTGTGAATTAGCTGCTACTAGAATTAGAACGAGTGCATTAATGGCACTACTTGCAGTATTGTCAGAGCTGCTGTTATATAAAATAAATAAATACAAATTGCTTCAGACACTTACTAAGGTCTTGGCTATATAGTTCATAATTTTGTGCTTGCTTGAGAATAAACACTTCCAAATATTATTGGTAAAAGTTTATTAGGTTATCACCTTTTTTTTCCTTCTGCAATTTGAAGCAAAAGTAGTTAAACGATAAACTGGTATAATTATTTATGGATAGTTCATTGCATGTCTTACAATTTTTTTTATTTTTTTTTTATGTTTGTATTGAGTATATGGTAGGGGAAAAAAAATCACTGCACAAACCAGCAGCACATCAGTACATTTTATCACAGATGAAGCCAAAAACTTTTTCTGTGAAAGCAGCTATAGTCTTCTTTTAATTTACACAAATACCACCTCAGACAAGTTCCAGTAACGTTTTCCCCCCTACGTCTCCAGCTCTGAGTAACAGCGTGGCGTCCGTGTGCAGTCAGGCTGATGTGAGCTGCTTGGATTCGTCTTATTTCCCACCTTTGGAGACTTTCCACCGTGGAGCACTGACTCACGATGAGGCTACTCTGGGCTACGGAGCAAGTGGCGATGCCGGCTGCCTCGGTGTCCTCGACTCGGCTCTGTATCGCTCGGAGCTCAGCCAGCTCAGCGTGTGCAGTACCAAGGAGTGTGAGCGTCCCTCCAAACGCCTCCGGATGGGCCTCGCCGACTCGTTCATCAACGACACGCACCGCATCACGGGAGCCAAGATGGCCGTGTCGCTCACAGACTTCAGTAGCATAGCGAGTGGAGACACAAGCGCTTTCATCAGCTCACACTCGCGTCATCACCAACACACTGCACTGCAGTCTGACTGACCCCAACACACACACCCAACTCCTCCCAACCTGTACAGATCCACCCACTGACTCAACCTTAGTTTCTTTTCTAATTATGTATAAATATACTTTTTGTAATATGACATCAGTGATGTCTTTATTGTACAGAGCTACGAAATCTTGATTTCTCAAGAGTTTAAATAGCCATTTATTTTTCTGGTTCTTTAGATAATATCGCTATATCAGCATCGATTTACAGTGAAACATAAATGCTGGAGGTAGAGAGCTGTGATAGTTGCTCTCTTGTTGTATACTCATCCCTGTAAACAAAGCCTTCAGTTTCACTTTCCCGTGAAAAATAATTGTTGCCAGAAACTGCATTTACTTCTTTTTGTTTTGTACTTTATCATTTGTAAGTTGGATTTTTTTTTTTCTATTCTAAATTGGTACTGTTTTTGATGTTTACACAAGCCGAGAGACACTGGGCTTCGGCAGATGTAGCATTTTGTATATCAG
Organism: Gogo arcuatus; assembly: GCA_028570945.1. Classification (NCBI taxonomy): domain Eukaryota; kingdom Metazoa; phylum Chordata; class Actinopteri; order Siluriformes; family Anchariidae; genus Gogo; species Gogo arcuatus. The sequence goes on from JAOTRR010000033.1 coordinate 10,901,392, forward strand.
GAAACTTTTCTCTTAAAATTGGGGATTTGCAGCAAAACCACATATCTAATTCAATGAAGAGCACTTCTTACGAGCTAGAATATTTTGGCTTCCATGTTTCCTTTGAGGGATTGTTTTGTTTTTGCTCTGTGAATGCATGCCACGTGTCCTGCCTGCATTTTTAGGAACCGTGAGATTGCCACTGGATGTTAGTGTTTTTGTACGACAAGAATTGCATATTTGTCCAATTTGTTGGTAGCTGTGATTGTTCTAGTTTGGCTGGTTAAGTGTGTTTAAGCTTTAAAAATTCACCCTTCAATGTGCAACTCCACGTATCATCAGGGTTTTATGTGACCCTCGTGCTGAGGGTTTGGAAGAATGGGTATTGAGGGTGCCAATATTATACTCTCCTCGAAGACTTCCAAGAAAAAGGCAGCTGAACCATTGGGTACACTTTATAACTAGGACTTGTGTTAAGTGATGAGTGAGTAGATCCACCCCGCTGTTCTGCTCAGTCTGACTTGTTTTATAAGGTCTGGCTCTTTTGGGATTAGTCGAAGAATTAGGAAAAGTGTTGTTTTTTTTTTTTTTGTTTTTTTTACTTCAAAATTCTAAAAGTTTAAAATCGAGCTTAAAAATGAAACTGCTTACAAATTCTTACAGTATAGACACCAGTCTGCCATTACGGGTCGCTCATGTGGTTCTTGTAGACCTAATATTAGTTGATGCTTTGATAGTTATTGTGATTATTTCATCTATTAATAATCAGATATTGTGTCTGATGTACTGAAGATATTCAGATGCTTTGCCCTGTTTGTTAGGCTTGCTGTGCTGTAAAAAGAACCCTTTTATAGTATTCGGCCACTTTTATATACTGCGTGCACCGAGCAGGTGGGACTTGTGTGTCAAGTCACAAGCACTTTTTTTTTTCTTCTTCTTCTGTGCATCCAGAATACAAAATATTGTTGAATACTTTCAGCCCTGAACACATTTTAGAGAGAACGGTTGATGCAAAAAAAATATATATATATATATATATAAAAAAGGCTCTTGTTTATTATGGCAATAACATGTAGATATGTACAGATTGTTTGTCATATTTCTTATAATATTCCTTAAAGACATTATGCTCTTCTGTTTTGTGTTTTTTTTTTTAATGATTATGTTGCGGTAAGAAACATGCCCATCTTACAAACCAGCTGTGGCTATTTTACAAATTACCACTAAAATGTTTCAAGTGGGAGATGTATAGAGATTTGCATGGCACATTCTCTTTCGTGATTTCTTTCGGGACGCCCCACTACAAGTCCTGAGACGATTCACCTCCGCTCATATGGGTGTGGAAATGCATTTCATTTCTTCTCATCAAATAAGCTGCTATTGGTCAATGTGAAAAACTACACCTGATGAGTACAGAATCACAGAGCTGAGGGTTACAATACACTGCCACTGTGTGTGTATGTCCAGGAGTCATGCTGGAGTAGAAGTAGTCTTGAAAATGTTTGAGTGGGAATTTTCTCAATACAAGTTACACTAGATAACTCAAAGCACAGCCATTCCTATTGAGATGTGGCTTTGGTTTTCTGTGTCTTACTAAGAGATGCTTTGTGTGTTGTGGAAAAACTTCCCTGCTGCCTCAAATGCAAGCTTTCTCAGTGCATCAACTCCAGATTTTCTGCTGGAGTGTGAATGTAAAAGTGTTTTTTTTTTTTTAGTTTTAAAGATGTAGGATGAGTGAGATGTTGCTTTTCTCCCACTTACTGCATGTGAAAATAGTTCAGTCAATCATACTGATGTTTTAATCCACATACAGCAGTGTCTAAAAACATTCCCAATCGTGCACCGTGGCAATGACCCAAGTTTTCCATGTTTTGAATATTACATAAAATTATCAGAAAGCTTAATGTACAACTTGTATTGAGTTACACATATCCATTGTTCTCAAATTGCTTGGTAAATATTCAGTAGTTTTGAGTTTGTGTATTTATCACATTCATTTTATTTGAACTCAAACACAAAATGGGCTCTGATCCATTCATGGGAGAAACACACAAAAAGGGAAAATACAATTGTGAATAACAGTGACACATAACTATAAATGTTTATCCAGAAATATAGACAATCATAACATTTAATTACTGAATTATTCCAACATATTGTTTATAACATGTAAATACACTTAAATTGCTTTCTGTTTTTGCTTAAACATTATTTTGTATTTTTTGTTGTATTTTATTACTTGATGTAAAACATCCAGAAATAAAGCTCTGGAAACAGTTGCGAGAGAGTGTTGTGTTCCAGTGTTTTTAAAAAAACAAACAAATCAACCTAAAACCCAGAAGTAGGATGATGCAGCCAACCATGGGGGGGGGGAAACCTAGGCGATCTGTCTTCCGCTGAAATAATATTCTTAGTTTACTACTTGAGTAAATAGTCACTCATCTTCCAGTGTTGGTTTCTGATCATTTATAACGGAAGCCTAATGGCAGTCAAAAATGTAATAATGTAGGTATTTTTGACCTCAAGTTCCATTTAACTTGTTAAAGGAAACGTCCAGCCTGAAACATATTAAAATAAAATGTATCATATGTTTAGTGATCCTGTTGCTAAACGGTTGGTTGATGCTGTATTTAGCGTTCCTGTGAGAAGTTAGCGAGTGCCTGACACTGATATCACAGGGAGACATTACTAGTTGTAAACAGAAGAAAAAGCAACTCAAACATTAGAAATAACTCCTAGATTTTGCTGTTTGCTCCTAAAAAAGAAAAAAGCGAGAGCTTATTTTCTCTCTTACCCTTTTCCAGTGACATTCAAAATCATACTGATGAGGAAGCTGACAGAATTTGTGGAAACAGCAAACACTGGACACAAAGTTCCAGAATGCAATGCAGCTGCACAGAGTTACAGCAGAGTCTCAGCTCAACTAGTTTACCAGATGACAAGCGCAGTGGGGTTGATGATGGCAGTATGAGCATGAAAGTTGACACTTTGGAAGCTGATCTGTTTAATCAGAGCTTTACAGACGAAGAGGTGAGACAGCTGGGCAGACTAAAGCACTGCTGCATCGCTCCCTTTAGACAGAGATGAAGCGAGAGCCAATGCTGCATTTGTTTTAAGTCAGATGTGGGACGTGTGAACTTGGAATTATACCATCTTAGTGGGAAAAACATGGAGGCTTTCATGAATGTGTGTGTTTAGACAGGAACTAGCTAGCCAGCTAACATTAATCATGAGTTTAAAACTACGTTTTGCTCTTTCAAAACAACTGTATGGTCAGAGTTACAGCTTTCACTAACTAATGTGTTTATGTTGGTTGATCTACAGTAAATACGACTATAAAACACTTCAACAGTAAATAAGATATCACTTCACTGATTTATGTTGGAAGCAGCCATGTTGACATGATGTACTTGGAGATGAGGCGAGACTTTCCAAGTAGAAATTCCTAGTCGAAGTGAGGGTATTTTCCCCCCAGGTCAGACAGCAGAAGTTCCAAGGCATGATCTTTACTCAAATGCAGTACAATTCCCATTGACACCACTATCAGGCAGTAACTGAACTGTGGGTCATGTAGGAAACCTTTAACCAAAGTGAAAAGAGATGAACATTTCCAAGAAAAAAAAAGTCAAATAAATCTTTTAAAACACAATCGAAGATTGTATATATTGACATGGAAGTCATTCAGGGTGGATTTTTCCTTTAGATTGTGAAGTAAAACATGAAGCAAGTTAATTTAAATTTAATAACCCTGATTTACACACAGTCCACACAGTGCAGGAAGATAATGTTATTCCTTCTTGTGCCAAACTAACACACTGACATGATGTTTAAGTGGGGAAGAAAGTGAACGACTGCAGTGTGAACTGAGCAGCCTGGCTTATATGTGAAGCAGAGAACTGATCTAATAATAATAATAAATAATAATAATAATAATAATAATCTGTAATGTTGGCTTAATACAGTGTACCTAGAAAGTACTGACTCGCTGTCAAAAAGTCCATGCTGCAAACATGACACTACAGTTGAAGTAATGAGAAAAATGACCTGACCAGTATTGAATAATTACATTTCAAAAATTACCCTTATGTACATTTAAACAATAACTATTCCTGTAAGGTGAAATCCTCAGGACGAGGAGAATACGAGCCAACAACAAAAACCTTCTCCACAGCTATCGGCGCTGGCAGGATTTAACGATGACCCGTCACTCAGGCCCGCCGCGCTGCAAACAGGACAAGAATAATGTTAACAGTGACAAAAATACAGCAATATTAGCATATACAAGAGCCACTATTAACCCATAACCCACAGTTTTGTCCTAGCTTATATTCTTCAGGATTCTCAGGCTCAGAAAGCAAGACAAATCACATTCATTTATTAAAATCAGTTTGTAAAGGTGACTAAATCCAATTTATTTCTTCAAACTGTAGTTGCATTTACTTGCGTTGCCACGTTGGTTGTCATAGTAACAATGCACTCAGCAAGAGAAAACAAGAAGAGACACTTCATCTTGAACTATTTTCAATCAAATTGCTTTTGATTTTATTCATTCAAAGGTTTGGTATTCAACTCAAATATTAATAAGCCAAGAGAGGGAGTTGCATCCCATTACCCTGTTGTTGATTATTTTCCTATAATATAAACAGCACACACGGTTATTGTGGATTATAGTTAGTGTTAGCACTGGGAATGTACTGGAACCTGGTCATGAACAGCACTGAGATGTGATCTACTCAACCTCAGCAGAAGAGGAACAGTGCACGTGCACTCACGCTCACTAACCTGAATGTAGTCCATCTCCTCGTGTGCGAGGGCTCGTCGCCGGTATCTCTGTGGAAGCTCTTTAACGATAGCGATGCTGTCTGGTGTGCCTGGGAGTCGACTGATGAGTCCTGCAGGTTTTGGAGGTGGTGAAGCTGAGTGCACTGCTGCAGGTGCAGGTGTAGGTGTGTGTGGGGTGTTGGCTATGAGCGGCTTTAGTGCTTCTTGTACTGGAAAAAGAAATAATTTTAGATAATAAGTAAGAAAAAATATTTTTAAAAAAGGTTCTATGAAGGAATAAAAACGTGCTTTTGGTTTTTGCATTGTTTATTGCAAACAGTGTCACAAAAGTGTACCAGATTTAAGGTAGCAGTAGAAGGGGCTATTGAGAACAATGCAGCCAGCAGTAGTACATTTTTACTTTTGCAACTCCAAATTTAATTTTTCACTTTCAAGTTTTTTTTCCATCTGACTCACTCGCTTAAAAGAAACGTCTATGTCGTGTTTCCCCCCATGTTTTAAACCCAAGTTAAATTCCAACTACACAAAATGCTACACATAACTAATGCTCTCCATTTTCTATCAGCGTGGCTCTCAAAGTGGGGTCTAGTGACCCTTTGAGGTCTGTGAAGCATCATTCCTGTGGTTCTGCAATTTTTAAAAAAAGACATTAGATGTGAGTAGGTGTAATAGATGTGACAGTCTACTACTGTTAGAGTTGTTATAGTTATTATAGTTGAAGACTAATTTTAATGGCTACTTTAATTGTACAGGTTTCATCTAAAAGCACAGTAACGTGTAAACAATTATTAAATGTCAACTTGCAACCAAGTTACCCCAGTAAAAATAAGGAAAGTGCTGTAAATATAGTACATAACTGGTTTGAGTAACTGCTTTCAGAGAACTCTAATAAACAGGAATAAAAAACTTTGGGAGCATGCTGTTATAGGAAAATAATCAGCGACAGGGTGGTGACATGCAGCCTGATGTTACTATTGCAAAGTTGATTACTCTCTCAATAACCACATAACCCAAAGTGTTTTATTCCTCTCACAGTTATGTATGTATGAATGAATAAATAAATAATAAAATCAACACCTTCTTACCTATCAGAATCAAGAAAAAAAAAAAAACTACAAAAGTATGATGGTTATACATGCAGTGTCCAATATTATAACTTATACTTTATTTTTACACTGAAAGGAATCCCTTGGTGCAAGCTTCGATTGTTTATCTTAGTAATGACATGATGAGACGTGTTGGGAGGCTCAATCCATGTCAAATCAACCAACGGCCCACAGCTTTTGGTCTCAGATTTTCTTCATTCTGAAACTAAAATGTTCACTTACTTACTTAATGAACAAATCTGAAGTCTGAATCTGAAAGTTTGAGTTACTGCCATTTTTCTAAGGGGAACCAAAATAGCAGCTGTGAAATTTGACACCAAGTTCAGAGTTTAATATTGAATTAAATAATAAATCCTGAACTTTTCTATGGCTCTAGACTAACAGGTAGAGATTACAAATACAGCAAAATATTATTCTTGTATGTAAATCCTAATATTACAGAGTCCAGGCAATGTGTGAAGACGCTTGAGTCCATGCTTCACCGTGGCCATGTTTGGGAGCCCAAAGATCATGCTAACTTAACTGCAAGCACCAAATATTTTTTTCTGCTGAAAGACCCTGGTGGCTTTGCTCATTGCCAAATAGACAGTCTGACCACACTTTGATGTTGAACTACAGCCCCCTCCAAAAAGGGGGGGAATAAAAAGTTATTTGGGGGGTGGGATTCAGGGAGCCAGAATGCAATGTGGTCATAAAATATTGAACATTTTAATGGTTTTATTTTGAAGTACTTAATATGTAGTTTATTTATGCCAAATATCATGATCTGTTCAAAAACTCCTTCAAGGAAAAATATTTTAGAAATATATTGTTTTAGACTCCCCATGGCTTTCAGGAAATAACTCAGAATATATATTTCTTGCAAAATGGTTTTGATTTGGATGTTGGAAGATTCTGGAATTTATTTGTTTTGGCATGGAATGAGTGTTTTGCTATTTTGAGTGTGACAATTATCAGTTGTAATGCGCTTAATGAATGAAGGAAACACTGAAGTGTATTTTTTCATGCTCACCGTTTGGCTTGGGCATGCTCTCCCGATTTGGAAATTTGATCAGTGGTGTATGAGCTCGAACAACCTGTGAAAAGTGGAATAATGATGGGACATTAGACACAAGCTGTAATGTTATATGTTTAATTTGGACCGTCGGTTTGTTTACACACAGTTCCGAAGCACTTCGTAATTGCATTCACAGCAGAGCCAATGTGCAACGACACCACACCTGCATTATCCAACATGTCTTCTCACGTTTTAGTTTTTTTAAATGTATAACATGTTTATGGAAAAGGAGAGCTTAAATACAACTCAGCGTATTGACAAGGACATTTGGGGGAAATTACACACAGCAACTCCAAATAGTAGAAAATGTCTCAAGGTCACATGAACAAGCTAAAGCTAAAACCTCGCTGTCTAAAATAGACTACAGACTAAATTTAGAGAGTTATTTTCACTACAAGACAATAAATTCAATTGTTAATCGAGAATATTTACCTGCACGACCCGACTGGCGGCGGCCATCTTGCCACTGCTAACTTTACTCCCCATAGCGACCTCCACCAACTGCTTCCGGTTTAAATGATGCAGCTGTTGACATTTTCTAGATTTAGCTAGAGGACAAATTCTTTATTGTTTGTAATTGCAATACAGGCGACTATATTTATAAACAAAGATACCACACATAAAGCAAAAATATTCAGAGTGCACTAAATATTTTTCTACTAAGTTTATACATTAGAACGTGCAAGGTACTGAATAAAACTTTTAAAACCCAAAATCACTGGCATCAATTTAACTGCACAAATTATTAACTTACAGCTCAGAATAATTTCATTATATTTCACATTTGCATAGTAGGACATTTATTTAGGGTATTAGCCAACTTTACGTGCCAAGCACACACCTCAAGCATATTAGCCACGAGCTAACTAGCTAGCACTGTGATGATGCACTTGACTTTAACAAATGACACGAGCTAACCAGCTAGCACCAGTGCTAAATAATGTAAATAAATCGCGGTTAACGCCCATTAAGCAGACTTAACAAAGCTCCATCCTTACCAAAAAAAAATCTATCTACAACAAATTAATTTCCATCACGTCCTGTAAAATAGCATCCAGCACTGACAACAGTGGTCTGGAGGGTGGTAACCTGTGGCTGAATCCCAAATTGCCGCGTAGTGGACATATAGTGCACTGCGAAGGGAATACTGGCTTACTATTTTATACCGTATGTAGTACACTTATATAGGAAGCAGAAAGCCATTTGAGATTCAGTCTGGCTTTGAGATACCGCAGGCTTGACACAAGAGGCGTGGCCTCGTTTAACTCTAGACACGTCAGAGTCACGTGATGAAGGATTTTCGTTGGCGGCAGCTTCGGTTGTTTGTTGTTAGCAAAAACTAGCTAACTACTGAGCGAGGCGTTAAAAACAAACCGGATTTGGCTGAAAACGATAGTAATATGGAAACTTATTAATTTATTTAATGCTTCATTTAAATGTTTGTGTGTATCGCTGTATAAAGTTGTTTCCTAGAGGTTAAATGAAATGAATTTGCTTTTTTGTGTAAATTAGTAGAGCTGAGTGCAAAGGTTTGCATCCTTTTTAACTTTATATTGCGGCTTATTTGCAAATCAGAATTCCATGTTCATGAAGATTTTTTATCCAGTTACCAACATGGTATAAATACTACGAAAATCGAGTCTCCCGCCCCCCCCCCAAATAGTACCTGGCTATGGCACTAATGCTGTACAACCCAAACTGCATTAAATGTCGGTCTCGTCATTTCAAAGGGTGTGCAAACTTTTGCACTGAAATTTATGACCCACGTGACTTCAACAAGTTTCAAATGGACAAACGGGAAAGTGGAAAGATGAACCATCTAAGAGTATTTCAAAGTAATAGCCCATGTTTCTTTGTTATTGTAGATGGATTCTGAAGATACTGATCATCTCTCATCATCCATTTCACCCATCCATTTACTAAGGTGAGCTGGAAATCAGTTCAGTTATCACTGTGGACTTCGGTAGATATTCAGGATTATATAATGGCTTTATGTTGAGGACAGAGTGCTGCTATGTTTGTAATCAAGTTGTGTTCATTCCATCAGGATGAAAGATATAATGTCCAACCAGTGCTTTGATATGAATATTAAGGTCAATATGGGTAAGCTTGCCAAGCACAAACATTTCAGTTAATGTTTCTAAGCATTTGTTTTTGTGATCTGATGCTCATCTTTGTTTTGTCAACAGGCAAACCTAAGTCTTCTGAAGCACTGAATGCTGAAGCAGATCTGTAAGTCTTAATCTTTGCCTGGTTGGTGAAAATGAGTATCTTTTTCTTTGATATAGCTTTGAAATTATATGTATTCTCTTCATGTCATCATCCACAGGTCCAAATATGAAAAAGAAATAGAACAGGCAAGAACATCACATTTCAACAAAACACTGGCTCTAAACAGGTAACACTGCCTGCTTCCAAGTTTCCTGTTTGTTGTGATTATTTGTTTCACAGTGATTCTGGGAGTTGGTGTGAATTTAAAATCAGGTTGGTAGTGTAATGTGGTAAACTGTGCGTTTTAGGATGCAGATTTGGAACGTCATCATTGAGAAACTGGTACACGATAATGCTGAGGCAACGTAAGTGAATTTATGGATAAAATTAAATTGCAGTCCTGTGTAACAATGTTCTCGTTAAAATCTAAAGTACATGTTGTAGCTCTTCCATATCTAAGCTGGCAGAATCACCAGAATGTTTTTTTTTTAATGAAACATCATTATCATTTTTATATAATTAATATTGTCATAATATTGTCCTGTAGGTCATTGAAGGCAGTTGTTGATGAAAATGCAGACCTCTGTGAAAAAGCAATGAAAGTTATAAAGGTATTTTTATATATATTTATTTATATATATTTATATATTT
>JAOTRR010000033.1:10940306-10953954 GCA_028570945.1 Gogo arcuatus
TGGAACTGGAACAGTCCAAGCCATCTCTAGCCATCATACAGCATGAAGGGAAAGTGTATTTACTAGCCCTAAATTGCTCCCATCCCAACTTTTTTGGAATGTGTTGCAGGCCTATAGTGCAGGAATAGATGTATATTAACAAAAGAAATGAAATTGACCAGACAAAACATGAAATATCTTGGGTGCATACTGTCTGCAATGAAATACAAGTCAAAATAAATTTACAAATTACAGCTCTCTTTTTTTTTTATTTGGATTTTCAATACCATCCCAACTTTTTCTGACTTGGGGTTGTATTTTGGTCAGACATTTGCCCATTGCTACCCATTAACTACCAAATGGGGAAGGTTGCAGGATAACACTGTTTCAAGGTAGTAATTGCTTATTTCCATATACATAAGCTTACAGAGAAGCCCACGACTGACTTGTGTTCCTCTAATCATCAGGGCTATGAGTAATGCTATCCTTCCCATTTTGAGAGCTCGGCAAATTATGCTCTCTTGAACTTCAGGCCATCATCAGGATTCAAACTTGTTTTTCTGACAACAGAGTAAAGTCTTTTCTGTTGAGCTCTTCATCAATTATTAAACAATATTACTTGATTGATAAAAAGCAACTATTTGAAAGAGGGCCAAGGCTTCATTAATGCCTAAAGATGCAAAAAAGCACTTTATATTGAATTAGTTGGGTTTTTTTTTTGCTTTTTTGTTTGTTTTTTTTAAGCTGAACTGTTATGCTTGCTCGAAGCACAAGAGGTCGTTTTTTTTTCTCCTAAACCTATAAAAGCTCTTGTAAGAATGACTGTAGGAGAACTCCAGGTTCTCTCCTAACTACTTGAAGATTGTGATGAGAGCTTAGGGTTTCAAGTTTCAGTTTTATTCTATACGTGAAAAAGGCGTCGGTGCTTACAAAGCACAATGCCCACTTTTGTGCAGCGCAGCTTGTTGTCTTTATCCTTCCTCTGAACATTGGCACCGTTCATCCATACATTACTGAATGCTATGATTTTACACAAGACTTTCACGCTTACCTCTTTCCCTTTTGTGTCTCCATTTTCTATCCACTCCACAGTAACACTTTCGTTATCTTCATTTAAAGATGTTACCATGGCCTGATGTATTCGTCCTGTGATAAAGCAAAACCACCTTTGAGAGACGTATATTTAGAAAATGTTGCATGACAAGAAATTCCCTATACATCTCTAACAACAGGTATGCCCTTTTAGTTCTTTCAAAGAGAAAGCTGTGTCTGATCTTGAATTTTTTTTTTAAAAAAACAAAAAAAGACCATGAAATACAAAGTTCCTGTTTGTAGGACATTTCAGAAGTCCCAGTGGACTAGAGAAAGGAGGAAACAGCCGTGTCTCTTATCCATTATTCAAAGCCATCTTACCCATTCTGTGCAATTATTTAATAGCAGCAACAATAGTACTCTAACAGTTTCCGTAATGTCTTTAAAAAGGGTCAGTTGGATTTACCACATGGTAGTACAAAGGCTAAGAACAAAATAATTTAAGGTACAAGAGGCTTACACAACATAGCCACAACTGTTATAAAAATGTTGTATAAATCATATGCCAATATAGTCAACTTTTTCTAGTGTTTACAGTGTGATCTCTCCTGTAAGACTTGAATCTTTTAAAAGCTGCCTTTGTCTTGTCAGTATTTGTTGTTGTTGTTTTTTTAAAGGGCATGCCATCAACAAACAAGACAATACACATCACACAGAAACTTCACAAGAAGGAATACATTACCCTAAATTATGTGTAATGTTACAGGAATTTTCTTTCACCAGACAAAAGCATCTCTCAGATACTGGACAAACACTGATGAAAGTTACTAATACAATACCAAGACAATAATACAGGGCTGGACACCATGATTATAATTTACGCATCAAGACAACTTCACAATACACTTTCTGAGAATATTGCAGATATCGTCAGTACTCAGGTTACACTGACCAACTCCATTTTACTCCCAATCAAACTATATAATGTTAAGATCTCTATATTACTTAATTTTTGTTGATTATGCCAAGCAAATCTCATCAAAAATAAATATTGCAATACATGCAAGAAATGTGTACTGTGAAAATGTTTTCAAGTATTATATGATATAATTCATTCATCTTTAGTAATCACTTTACCACGGTTTTGATCCGGAGCCTAGGTGGGAATACATCCTAGACAGGACGCCACTCCATTGCAGTACTGCGATATTTTTGCCAATACATTCTTTGCACCAGTCACAAATATCCCTACCTCAATCCTGCTGTAGTAGTAGTAGTAGTAATAATAATAATAATAATTTCTGCACCAGTCAATAGAATGCCTCAGCTATTGGTCAAACCATAATGTATATTTTATTAACCAAGGAACATGACAAACTGGGTGATACTTTATTTTCCCAGATCTAATCTAATGGTAATATGTAAGGAATAAAACACAATGGGGCATGGTGTTATAGTAAATTATAGGAAATTAATTTATAAAGGAATGACATGTCACTTTTTAACCATTTATAACTACATTTAATGTTGTGGAACATCCATGAGACAAGTTAGTTCCTGTTCTCATTTATGTCACAGCAGCTATAAACAGTCGTTTCCTCACCAGTGTCTTTTCTCATCTCGTGAATCTAATAAGACAAAAAAAAAAAATGCAACTTGTCATGTTACCAAGAAAACACAAAATGAAAAGTCCTCTGTCCCGAAGACTTTCCCGTGGCAGAAAACTTGCTGACTGTTACAAAGCACTGACACTGGAGACTCCTTCCATAAATGTTAAACATCTCTGTACAGAAAGCTTTACCATATCAATTATACAATTATGTTTTTATTGTTTAAAAAAATCCCCACACATTTTATATAACCTATTTAATAGGCTTAGGTTATGTGAATTGCCCACCATACAAGTCCCTGTGAAATATAGCTGTTACTAGAGAAACAGCAATGTATTTAAGTAGTGGATTAAAATAAATCTGTGAATTGAATTATGCTGGGATTAGATTACACAAACTCAGCCCAATTCTGACAGGATTTTGTTGTGGCTGACAAATTTCCAGCATTGGGCCCAAATATGAATGTCGGGAATGACAAATGGGCCTTGTAGTGTGAGATAATCGAAGAACAGCAGTGTGGCATCTAGGACACCTGGATGAAAAGTCTGGCATGTCAAAATTTTTTGTATTTTCTCACCTAGTTTGACAACTCCTATGAGATGTTTTGATAGCCATGATCGACAATTTCTTGATCCTCTTCCCCAATGACGTGAATGATGATTGGTCATGGTCAAACTTGTAGTGTTGCCAGTCTCCTGACCAAGTCACGGCAAGAATTTATGGCACTATGATTGCCTAATCTGACATGTCATTACTGCTGGTACTGCTGTCAGAGTTGCTTTGTGGTATAAATCTTGGTGATATAGCTTCTTGAATCACAGACGAAATGACAGAAATATAGATATCACTCAACAACAATTCTGCATACAGGGACGACATGCTACACCCCCTGCCCGCCCCCGCCCCCCCCAAATAAAAGGAGGTCTAGGAGCCACAAACATGCACCCCTAGTTAGAACTAGAGAGGTCATATGGAAGGGTTTTTTTATTCTACCATATGTTAAGGTGTCACTGTTTACTGGAGCAGTAAACTCTTAACATCAGTAATAACACATCTATGTTTAATGTCATCTGGTTAAATAACATCTTTTGAGTTGGATGATAACGTTGGATGATAGCTTAAAAAAAAAAAAAGAAAGAAAAGAAAACCTCTTTCCCAAAGTAAACCAGTAGGCTGGGAAATGAAGGAAAAAGGGAATTGTGTACAGTGACAAATTTCCAGTGTTATCCTGAATCAAGTCTTCCTATGGCTGAATCTCAAATGGTGATATTTTAGTCACGTTGTGCACTTTGTTATATTTTGTAATACAAATATTACCATCATGTTACGCCCTATGTAGTGAGCATATAAACTGAAAATGAAGCCATTTGGGATTTGGCCCACTTGCGTGAATTATTCCTGTGTGATGCGGTTGCTATCTATTTGGCAACAATAATACCATATGGTAAACAGGTTGAAATGAATTAACCAGATGTAGTTACTGATCTGAATCATTGTCTTGCTTAAGACACAGGATCCTAGGAACTGAAACATGGGTATGTTAGTATTTCCGCTGATTAAAACACCTACAGCTGAACTTCAGTGTTCGTCATTCATCATCCAGATCGATTTAAAAAAATGCTTTATTTTGACTAACATGTAAGGTTAAAAAGACGGCTATACGTGTGAAAAGAAATGGCAAGCGAGGTTACACGGGTTAGTAGCTACCTAGCTAGTTAAAACCTAACTGCTGACAGGAAGCTCTGGTTAGACATAGCTTAGGAACAAAACCAAACTAGCTCCAGAGATTTTTTTGTGCTAAATTATTAACACTGGCACTCAGAAATCCAAAGATGCTGAATCTGTTATTCGTCAAGGTCTGTAGGGAAAAAAAACTGTCGCTAACTATAATACGTGTTATGCCTTTTTTAAAGCTAGGTTAGTAGACTTGATAACTAAGTAAACGCACCGGCTAAACAGCTTAGCTCATCTTAGCTTAGCAACCGTTGCTGTGTTGACTGCCCTAAGTACAGTATGTAGGTCGTTAGCTTAGCTACCACAGCAACAGGGATGGGATGCACTGCACTGGCTAACCAATAAAGTATCACTTGTTCATGTCAAAGGCTTGTCGGTTTGCTAATGCTAGCAATACTAGCACTTCTCTTAGCCAATGCTAGCTAAGCGAAGCAAAAAAAAAAAGACTAACCGTTAATAGCTAGTTACACTACCCAGCTTAAAAAAAGAGAGAACTTAACTAGTGAACTCACCGTCACTCCGTTTTATCTCCACGTATATCCCCACGACAATTTTGCCGAAGTTTACCGCCATGGTTCCTCGGAGACGGGGACGAGCGAGAGCGCGCGAGTAATAAACCGGTGTTTTTGTTTGAAATGTTCACATTTGTTCCGTGTTGCTGAAACGCGGGAAGGCGGCCAGCGGCAGGAATAAAAGAGGCAAAGTGCCAGTGCGCATGCGCGTGCCGCTCAACTTCGGTGACGCGATGCCTGGAGCGGGTGTGTACTGAACTGTACTGAACTGTACTGAACTGCTGCAGTGAAAAAGATGCACAAATCACACCTGCTTTCTTTTTGTCAAAAATCTATATATTTATTTTAATAAACATATAAATCAAATACATAGAACTTAACGACTTAAAATAAAAAATCAACCAAATTAAAGTAGTTACAACACTTAACACACACAAAAAAACTAAAATTCATGCATTACTGACAGAATATTTCCTGTCACAGACTTCCTGTTCCTAATACTTCCACTTTTCCAGAAAGCAGAGCAGTCTCATAGGCAGGGGCGTGGCCTCATGGGTGCCACAGGGTGGCAACTGCTACCCTAGAAATAGGTCTAACTTTAACTCTAGGTCTATTACTCAAGGTCTATTACTGCAGATGTGTATGTATCTAGTAGAATAATATCTTTTGTAGCCAAATCCCTTATGGACAAAATATAGGACTATGAAGCCACTACAGTAATTTTGTTATGTGGCTAACTAAGGAAGAAACCAGATATTCTGAAAACATAAAATTGGCCCAGACATAATTAGGTGGTGTTACCTATTAAGTCAGCCTTACACTGTATGATTATTGGCCCAATGTTGCTGCCACAAACAAAAATCTCAGATCTGTAATCTGAAAACCCATAATTATCTACCATCGGCAGATGTAGTGCCATTGTGACCGAGGATAGCTAAATCAAAGTTCTGGCAGTGTCAGTACGTTTGTCTAAAAGCTACCAATAGGGGGATGGCATAGGATGACACACAGGACAGCTACAGATACACTAGCAGAAATGGCAAAATGTAAACGAATCATGCTAATGGACAAAAAAGTATTCTTATTTCCTAAAGATTACTTTAGAGAATGTTTCTTTTTATGTGACCTCCTTTTGTTCAGGAGCTGGATCACACTAAGCGGTAATATAAGCAGAACATAGCATTTTAATATAATCATAGGTCTATCTTTAGAGGATCTTCATCATATAATCTGACATGGAGAATACATTATCACACAGTCTGCTATGGAATTTAGCCAAGAATTTATTGGGATTGTCTTACAAGTAATAATCTTAAATGACTGCTATAATCACACAGTCTAAAACCGGCTTTAGTGCACTTGTGCCCCGCCTTCCTCTTTGCCACCCCATGTCTAAAAACCTATCCACGTCACTGCTCAGAGGCACACTTTCTGCCACAATTAATAAGTACAAATCAAATGAATCAGTGTTCTTCCTGTCTTATTGTATGAACGGTTTGATAAGTCCAAGATCCATGGCTTTGGACAGGCACGCACGTGCTGCATCGATTCCCCCCTGTTTCTTGGGATTGTCTTCCATCTTGGCGATGTAGGTAAGGATCTCCAGTATCTCAGTCTGCATCAGCTTCTTAGCCAACTCTGCATCAGCGTCCAGCATGTTGAAGATGATCACAATGCCTCGGTGCTGGATTTGAGGATTGTCATGGATGCATAGCCTCTGGAGGATCTCAAGCCACTGCTCAGTCTGACATTTAAAAAGAGCAATGAATCATCAAGACTGTCACTGATTCATTCTGTACAATTAGACAATTTAGACAATGGTTAACACTCCCATTTGTATGCTATTTTCATTATTTTCTTGCTCTAAATTGCTCAGTTAAACAGTTAAGGTCTGTTTTGGACACATTAAAGTTGTACCACATGAAGACCACAAATAATGCTTAGTACACATAATAGCTGCAGAAGAAGTGACTAACACTATTGAACCCTTTAATTTAAGTGATCAATCAAAAGGCTAATAATTGAAAAGCTCAGTAAATAATACAAGTTTGATCATGTTAACCTGTCATTTCCAGCACAGTAACAAAATTTAAAAATCAAGGACCCCCTGGCTATGTTTCACAGATCCCACTTGAAGAATCACTTTTCTAGATGACCTATTTTTACTGCCACCTATGTCACCCAAGCCCAAAGTCTGTTTTACATGGGTCATCGTACATACCACTTTGGTCATCTTGACACACAGCTTCTTCTCGGCTGCCGTGATCATAGCCAATCCACCAGCTGCTGCTATCTGTAGTTTTTCATCATCCTCACCACAAAGCAGTACGAGGAGCTTCATCTTGTCATTACCATCCTCCAGATACCTCTCCTGAACCTGTCAAATCAAGATCGAACACTTTTCACTATATTCTGAAGTGCCAGCACTGTAGACAGTAGGTTAGATACAGGCATGATTCCTGTCTGTGCTACCGAATGTTCTTCCTCACCTCTTTACAGCACACAAGATTGCACATGCACTCTGTAGCAGCCTGTCTGATTTGCTCATGCTCCTCAAACATGTAGTTCTCAATCTCTGGAAGGGCCTTCTCCTTCAGGATTTTCACTCTGAGACAAGAACAAAAGGGGAAATGGTTATTTCAAAGAAAGGCCAGGATAGGATTTCATTTGTTAGAATTTGTAATGTATAGTACTCACCGAAGCTTGTCATTTAATGCAGCCAAATTAGTGAGACTCACTAATGACTCATAGTTCTGAATACCATCTCTTTCTGTGTTCAGCAGGGACACCAGTGGTCGCACAACTTCATATACCTGAGAGAAAGCAAGAGAAAAATAGTGATAAGAAATGTCATTCAAACCGAGGTACCTGTTTTGATTTACCATCAAGTCTTTCCATGTTACAATAAATAGTGTAAAATGTTCTTACCCTCTCACCAGGGAAGGCAATCTCAGGGTTGGAGACAACTGCAATCTTAGCCAGTGCATGGGAGGCCTTTATTTTCCCAGTGTCTGTTCCCTCGATGGCCAAAGGAATAAGAGCCTGCGCCAAGGAAACCCAAAAGTCAAGAAACTTGTTTGATCACAAGGTTTACTTAAGCAGCATAAGACCCAAGGTTAGGTATTTCTTTTACCTTTCCACCACCTTGGGCAACAATTATTCCACGATCTTTTGGATCATCAGCCAAAGCAAGGAATACCCTAATAATGGAAAAAAAGAAGTGAAATGCTGACTTGTGTTGCCTTAAGGAAGATGTGCTCTCATAGAGTATACCAGATCATCTTAAACCACATGAGCAAAGCAAAGTTTGAATCCTTACCTTGCAAGCATTTCCTTGGTTTGGTCAGTCAAAATGGAACTGTCTGCTTTGACCATGACTCCAAGTGCTGATATCAGTCCAGCTTTCAAGAGCTTTTTCACTCTCCTGTCAATGAAATCCTTCTTGTCCTGATATTAAAACAGTATGTTTCAGTGTGCTGTTGCTCGAACAGAATAACACTGAA
This sequence comes from Gogo arcuatus, assembly GCA_028570945.1. NCBI lineage: Eukaryota > Metazoa > Chordata > Actinopteri > Siluriformes > Anchariidae > Gogo > Gogo arcuatus. The sequence continues at coordinate 10,948,677 of JAOTRR010000033.1, forward strand.
AGCTGCTTAAAGCTACAGTACATTTTGTTAGTGCCATAATAGGGCATCTACATGGTGATCTGGGCAAACCTGTTGAATATCACTATCTGTGAATTCTGGCAAACAGCCAAAATGATCAAAAATTTGGAAACATCATGTTGTGTAAGAAGCCAGTTTAATAAACGTGGTGGTAAAAACAGTCAGTCTCCCTAAAGATGTCTAAAACCTTGTTAGTTTCATGTGATTTCTTCACACAGTGAATATCACGTTGATCAAGTTGCCATAGCTTAATAATCATAAGTCTAATCAATTCAGGTTGTAATCAGATACCAGCAGTCAGAATGTCTGGATTGCTCCTGTGCCAAAGTTGGACTGTAACCAGTTGCACAGTAACCAGTCTTTAAAATGCTAACACTTTACTTGTGGTTTAGATACATGCACAAGAGAAACATTTCAATTCAGGAAAGTCTGTAGTTTTCAGACTGTAGAATATGCAGCGTAGTAGAAAATGTCAACATTTCACCAGGTGAAGGGTTTTCCTAGGCCACCATGCAAACACAACGCATTATCAGATGCTATTTACATAATTATCACAGCTACTCGGTCATTTTAAACCAGCCTTGTGTGTTCATTACCTTTGGGTGCTGCTCAGGGACATGCTGCTTGGAGAATTTGGCCAACTGCACCATTTCAGGGATGATCTCTTTCTTGTCATAGCTGTTGGTGCAGTTCACCAGTGTACAGGCAACAGCATACAGGATGGTTTTATCTTTGGACTATATGAAGAAATTAATATCATTATATCATTATATTATAAGAAAAATACAGTGTCGAATCTGCCATCTTATAAGTCGTCTCATCACTTCTATTTGAAATGAAGACAGAATTGTTTTTAGTCTTCTCCTACCTTGGCAAGCTCAAACATGGCTCTCATGGCTGGATCATCCTCAACAAAGTCATCTTTTACATCAGCATCATTGGTCAGGTACGCTAAACCCTCAATCGCCCATTTTCTTGAGCGAACATCAAGAGTGGGGTTGCACAGCCATCTGAAATCAAGTGTTTGATTATACAGAGTTATAATTTAGCTTTAAAACATGCTTTATAAGAGTTCTATTTGCTACAAACATGTCTATTGTCTATGTCTATAATAACTACACTGACATTTCCTGAAAACAGGGCACTTACTTTCTGCATTGCTTGGCCAGTTTTTCAGTGGAGCCCTCAGTGAACTGTCTCATGCTATAATCATCACCTCCAGCTGAGCCCAGTTTACACAAACCCTGCAGAGAAAGAATACACAATTATATTTAGGAACCAAATGAAAGTTATAATACTATTTAACACAGTGCGAGTACATTTATGCAACATTTATTGGTCTAATGGATTGTATTATGTGATTACACAAGCTATCATTTGTCAAAAATGAATGTGTTTGGAGAGAAATGGTGTCTATATAATCTACAATTCAGGTTGCACATGAGGTTCTGTTGTATAATTATCAAGGAATGATACATGCACTAAAAAAAGAATAACACTTGTGCTGGGATATGCTGTTATGAGAAAATACTCCATGACAGCATGGTGTGATATGGCCTGAAACGAAGCGAATTTATTTGTACCACCCCAAAGTTTTCCAATGACAGCATGATGTGAAGTTTTATTCCTTACAAACCCCTTGTATACCAGCACTAACCATTTTAATTTATGACATTTGATGACTGATATTTTATCTGTTTATAGTTATGCTTAATTTTGTGGAATGTGCGTGAAACAAGTTAGTTCCTTCCTGTTATCATTTACGTTATAGCAGTTATAAACTGTCATTCCCTCACCAGCCTCTCTTTTTTTCTCTATAATAAGATGCAGCTCATTAATACTCATTAAAACACAGCTTATCATGTTATAGAGTCAGAAAACTGACAATTATAGCTGTTACAAAGTGATGACACAGGAGATTTCTTCAAAAACAAAAAAAGCTAAATAAACATCTCCTTACAGAAAACTTCACCAAATCACATACCCTATTACTCATTTTAAAAAATGTGCAGGGTCGTCCATACAAGACCCCGTGAAAGTCATTACTGTAGAAATTATAATGTATTAGAACGAGAGCATTAATCTAAATCTTGCAGTTGAAATACTGTTAGAGCTGCTGACCAATCCAAATCGAGCATGTCGTATAAATAGGTACAAAGCCCAGATCTGACCAAAGACCATTTCAAACACCAGTTCAGAAAGCAGCTTTACCACAAGTGCTCTGATCTTGATCTTGTCATTTTTGGTCTTCTTGTAGATGTCCTTAAGCAAAGACACCCCATTAGTGATGATGAAGGAAGCTCTGCTCATTTTGGTGGAGGCGTGAATGAGAGCTTCTATAGCCACAAGCTGATCCACCTCTCGCTCAGAACCACACAGAGCAACCATCATCTCCATTATTCCCTGACGACCCACAAGCACGTTTCCCACGTCATAGGGCCCCTGCATCAAGCCTGACAAAGTGTTCATGGCATGGATGTTTTTGTCCATGTCGTTGGGATCAAATTTACTCCTGTGGACAGGAGACAAAGGTTTATTTGGATAAGGAACTTGTATAAAAGCTCATATACATGATGATAGCATTTTTATACTAGATTCAACTCACTTGATGTATTCATCACAGATGTCTCTGTAGTTGTCTCTCTCAGGATCGCATCGCAAGTCATCATAGAGCTTGTTAAGAAGCACACTGGCAATAAGTTGCGTATTCTCAGTCATAGGCAACTGATCGGGCAACTCGGGCACCTGACCACACACCTTAAGAATCTTTTTCAGGCCTGGTTTGAAGAATTTACATAGCCATATTATGGCCAAGACATTAGATTTTCATTCATGTTATCCAGATCACTCTATTATTTAGTACTAACCATGATCGATTGTAAATAAGGCCTTGGAGTTATCCAGATCTTTCTTGTCCTTTCTGGACACGTTTCTACACAGCAGGTTAAGAGCCTGGTCTCGTCCATGTCCTGACACCTTCTTACTGACAATCATGTCCAGCAGTTTGAGCAGAATAGTCTTCAGGTCCTTGTTTGAGTCTTTTGGACAAAAGTGGGAAATTCCCATTTTATTGATTATACTATACCCAATAAAAGTGCTGGATCAGGAAAACCAACACATACAGTACCATCTCAGGTTAAACATAAAAAAAGCTTGAAATGGTATTTCAAGAAACACTTCTTAGCATCAGGCATCTAATGTAATCACAGATTAAGAAAAAATTAAAACTGGTTACATTAAGTGAAGGAATTCAATCTTATTGAATTAAAAGTAGAAGCAGTAATCCATAACTCAATTAAATGAAAAGTCATGATTGTTAAAATTATAGCTACAGGTGAGAAACTGTTTGTAGCTTTTCTTACAGTTCATAGAACATGAAACAGAATCCAACCCATGAACCTTGCATGTTTGAATTTGTCTGCATTTTCTATGCAATCTGATTCTTTTAAAAAAAAATTTTTTTATTAAAGTGACTTTATTTTATGAAGAGTAAGATAGACTAATGGCCAGTCCATGGCAAAGATGTTTGGTTGTGGTATCCTTACAAATGGTTGGCTATGGATTTGATTGGATGTTTTAAATATAGTTAATAAATGATAATTGAAATGGACACGGGGAAAAAAGGCTAAATATGTCTACATGTCTAAATAAAATTGTAAGGCATTTTTTTTCCATGAAATTGTAACTTCCATGCGTATTGTAAATCCCTGTAGGGATTAGTTTTGGGGTTAGTTTTACATGGGGATGTGGGCTTATGTATTTTTTTTTTTATCAGCGTATCTTTGGGAATTTAGTTCTGTCAAATCAGTCATTTTATTATGACAACATTTAAAAGGACTTGTCAAAGAAGTGACCCTTCTGGGGGCTTCAGCTAAATTATTGAGTTCTTGACACTTCCATCGCTTAACCCTTGTGATCCATAATTCATAACAGGTATTCTCTAGAAAATACTTAACAGACATGTGTCTGGAAATCTTATCTCATCCGTATTGTACTTAATACTACAGGTATTCATTTTCCATTATACTCAGGTAAAGTAGAAATATACTAATATGATAATTAAGTACAGTAATGAAATATAATTATTTAATTACTTTAAAGAGCCACCATCAATGTTTAAAACATATATAACAAATAGTTAGAAGCAAATATTTTTCTTACCAAGCACAAGGGCCTCCTCTTTGCCATAAATCCTCTTGTCTGCCCCAGACAAGGAGTCATAGATGGCCTGAAATAGGTTGCAGGTTGCCAGAGCAATCTCCTCATTGTCCAAGGCCATGATACTACACAGCTTGTCAATTCCTACCATGTGGATGATGGCAGTGGCCTGTAGATACAAAAACACAACATGAGTAACCCAGAGGTCCTAGCTTATTATTCAATTATTTTTAAACTATATCATTCAGCAGTATTGTACATTATTATGTATCTACAGTGAAACTACTGAGAATGGTATATAATTACAAAGCCATCAGTCTGGACCTGCTGATGGGCCCTTACAAATTGGCACAAGAGATGTGCCAATTAAGATGTGGTGTTTCTTCTCATAAAGCTTATATTAATATTAAATATTAGGTGTGTTTCAGCATGTTCTACTTAAATGTCCATGTGTCCTGCTGTCACTTACTCTCGCTCGGTGGCCTGTACACATTCCAGACAATGTCCGGATGGCAGCCAAGATCATCTCAGTATTCCCAGTCTCAATGAGCTGCATGAGCAGAGCCACTCCATTGTTCTGGAAGATTCTCTCCGAGCCAGCATCTTCTCGAGCCAGGACAATCAGGTTGTTAGCCGCCTGAAGTAGACCAACCATAAGGAGTTACAATTCAATAGAACAATTTCAAGTAGATATTATCAATAGGAGCAAGCATGAAGGTCCAAGATTAATGTTTTCCCACCTTTTCTTTCTTATCTTTATCTGCTTCATCACTCAGCAAGATGTCAAACATATTCTGCACTCTGGAGTCTGTGGAAAAGGTGGTCTTCAGCTGTGGAAGAAATTATGTTGTCATACCATCAAAAAAAAAAAAAAAAAGATTCTCAATACATCTTTCCAGAAAACACCCTGACCATCTTTAAGAAACCTTAGCAACATCATAAGAAGTTTCCTATATGGACTGCTTGGTTTGTTAAATGCATACAGAACAATATTTTTGTGATGTAATATGTGCCTATTCCAATTAATGATGTTTAAAATGAATTAAGGGAATTTTAAGCCTTCATTTGTCACATGTACCTTTAGAGCACAGTGAAATTCTTT